>CAUOFW020010402.1:0-263424 GCA_963454935.2 Ilex paraguariensis | reverse complement strand
CACTATAATTACAAGGGCACAATTTTCAGTCGGATCACTGTTGAAGTCACCAGAAATTGTTGATGTCACTTTTCTAGCGATGACGTCATTTTTTTAGCGAACTTTTTGGTGATTATCTAATTGTTTGCACTGTGTTATTTGAGTAATTATTTGCTAAAAAAAAAAAAACCCTGTTCTAATACTAGGTTAAAAGGAGAAGTTGATACCAAGGATCAAAATTTTGTTTTGGTGTATTGTTTTGGATCATCTAAGAAACACAAAACGTTTCGACATATTTCGACCCGTTTCAAAAAATAATAAAAAAAATAAAAAATTTAAGAATTTTTTTCAAAATATTGGTTGAAATATACCAAAATATCTTGAAATATTATGAAATAATTGTGTAAATGTATTGAAATATAACAAAATATTTTGAAACATTATGAAACATCTCAAAATATTAGAATTTCGATTCCATCAATAATTCGTTTCGGTCTCCATGAAAACAGAAACGTTTCGGATGTTTTGACTGTTTCGAAACGATATTTTGATCCTTGGTTGACATTAGGGTTTATGAGAGAGAGAAGAAGGGAGGAAGAGAGAGAAAGAGAGGAGAAAAAGATTAAGAGAAATAATCAGTTGTGTAGGCTATATTGCCATAAACTGTCTTAGTTATAGTAAACTGATATCAGAAAAATTATAATATTACCCTACAATACTAATAATATAAATAAGAGTTCTAACGTGGTCGTTTATGCATTTCAATTACACCGGCATGTTTGCTCTAATTATATAATATGTGAAGGATAAATTACCAGAATCCTAAGACTGCGCTATAAGATGCAAAGCAGAATTCTTGTGTTGCAAAAGCCACTCGACCAGGTCCCAAGTTAGTCGACCAAGTCCAGTAGACTAGCACTGACCACCCAGAAACTAGGAGTCCTTTTTTTTTGTGTGACTAGAAATATTTGTGAGTGAATGAGATACAAACTAAGTGTAGAGCCCCCATATATATAGTCAATGAGAGTTACAATAAGGACAAAAAGGAAAACTTAATAAAATCCTAATAAACTAGGCTGCTGCTATATCTCTAACACTCCCCCTCAAACTAGACGCAAAAATGTCAACTAAGTCAAGCTTGATAACGGAGTCCCGAAGAATAGACAGAGTGACAGGTTTGGTAAAAACATCCGCAACCTGATCACTGGTCCCCACAAACGATGGAGTGACAATACCACTACTAACCTTCTCCTGAAGAAAGTGAACATCGATCTCTATATGCTTCGTCCTCTCATGTAGTAAAGAGTCAGAAGCGAGCTGAATAACAGATCGATTATCACAATATAATGTGGATGGAGAGGTCACTGAAAAATCCAACTCGCCAAGAATCGATCATAGCCAGATAATCTTACACATGCCAAGTGCCAGTGCCCGATACTCTGCCTTTGTTGACGAGCGGAAGACAACTGCCTGCTTCTTGCTCTTCCAAGAGATAAGATGAGTCCCTCGAAAAGTACAGAAACCCGTAGTAGATCGACTATCACATGCTTCCCCATAATCTGAATCTGAATAACAGGCTAGAGAACCAGTCTGAGATCCTAATGCATAAAACAACCCAAGTCCAGGACAAGACTTGAGGTATCGAAGAATATGATAAACTGCATCAAGATGAGACTAACATGGCATGTGCATGAACTAACTAACTCGGCTGACTGCGAATGAAATGTCCGGCCTAGTATTGGCTAAGTAGATAAGTCTACCTACCAATCTTTGATCAACTGTCGGATCTTTCAACTCCTCACCTTTAGCAGTAAGCTTCAGGTTTGGAATCATGGGTGATGATGCTGGTTTGCACCCCAACATCCCAGTGTCTGAAAGAAGATCCAAAACAGAAAAAAATACCCACCAACAAACATATTGCCCCACCGATAAACATACCCAAACAACAACTCCATATTGCACCGGCTGCCTCCTCAAACATATTGCCCCACTGACAAACATACCCAAACAGTAATTCCAAATTGCACCGACTGACCTGACAATGTAGTAGCGGGAGAGGGTCCCCAAATATCAGAGTGTATTAGGTCAAATGGCTTAGGTGACTGGTGCATGCGAGGAATATAACTGGTCCTAACATGTTTCGATAGGGAACATATAACACAGTCAAGTTTACCACCAACACAAGTATTGCTCAAAAGCAGGAAACAACATACATAAATATTTAAAATTTGTCTGTCCAAAATGGTCATGACACAACTGAACAGTTTGTGACAAAAAATCATAACGACAACTACTAGGTAAAATACTAGCATGCAAGCTAGGAACAGAAAAAGACAAAGCAGGTGCAGGTGATGTAGGTGGAGGAATTGGTGAAACTGGAGGTGGATTGCCAAGATAATACGGTCCATCTTTCTGATGTCCCCTGATAATAATCTTCCTGGTACTCGAGTCCTGCAAATAACACGAATTAGATAAGAATACAATCGCATAGTAAAAATTTTTGGCTAACTGATGTACAGATAATAGATTCATGGCCAACTTTGGCGCATGAAAAATCGAATGTAATGTAAGGCCATCTGGGAGGCGGACTGTACCCCTACTAACAGGGGCATGTGTCCCATCTACTAATTGAACCTGTGTATGTAACTGCTCGTCAAAAGTGGTGAAGTGATGGGCCTCACCTGTCATGTGACCATTCGCACCCGAGTCCAACATCCAAAGGGGAGATGAACTGGCACAAGCGTGAAAGACACGAGGTATACCTGTAGTGGTGACAGCAGTAGTAGTCAGACTCTGAGAAGTCAGAGTAGACATAAGTATATCTAATCGGGAAGTGATAGCATCCATATCACTCTGCCAAGGTAGAGTAGTAGTAGTAGGAGTAGCGGTAGTGGGTGGTGATACCTCAGCAATAGCAACAGTACGGTTGCGAGGAGGCGGCTTAGGCTCTGGATGGAGCTTCCAGCAAGTAGTCCTGAGATGTCTTGGTCGGCCACAATAATCATATTGACGGGAATCCCCCTGTCTGCGCTGATCTGGGGCACCCTGACGGCGCTGATCCGAACGCTGCCCACCCCTGACTGAGGATCCTGAACGAGAACCTGCAACAACTGCAAGGGCCATCTGGTCAGCCGAATGAGTCAAAGCCGCAACTGGAAGTGATGCAATACGGACTCGACGCTCATACTGCTCAATCATCCCATACACCTCATAAAAAGAAGGAAGTGTGAACATCGACAAGATCTGAGAACGAGGTCCCTCAAACTCATCACGAAACCCCATAAAGAACTTGTGAATCCTATCTTCCTGCTCTTGAGTATGCAAGATGCTGCTCCTTCGGGCTCTATTTCGGAATAGCATCAAGAGGACGTAGAGTCTCATACTCAAGCCAGCGCTGGGTCAAATAGCCATAATAATCCTGAACGGTCATATCTCCCTGTCGAGCATATAAGAGCTCCTGAGAAAGCTCATAAACACGAACTCCCCATCCTGACTGAGAATACATCTCTGATAATGTGCTCCATAGCTTCGGAACAGAACTATGAAACTGGTAGATCTTGCAAACAGATGGCTCCATTGAGCCATATAACCATCCAAGAATGGCACAGTTCTCAGAAAATCACGCAGAATATCCAGGGTCAGCATCAGCTGGCTTTGGGTGAGATCCCGTCAGCCAACCAAGCTTCCCTAAACGACCTAAGAAAAGTTGGAATGAGCGAGACCACCCAGCAAAGTTACGACCATTCAACAACTGCGCCGTAACTTTCTGAGAGATCATGCCCGGTAGTACTGGTAATGCAACTGTGCTAGTAGGTACTGTACACTGGTCAAACATAAAAGTGAAAGTACCCATAGATGTCTCAACGGTAGAGGTGTCAACAATAGGGTTCTCAAGTCTCTCAGTAGTAGCCATATCAACAACAATACTAGGGCACCTGTGACAGAAAAACAACTCTAAGATAAATAGAGGAATAAAATAAGGGAGAACAATATACCTTCAGTCGAACAGTAGCGACAAATAAAGAAGGTCCAAAAAGCTCCCAAATAATCAGGTCACGCTGCCCAGAAATCTAAAATATATAAATAAGTGATCTACTGTATCAAGGACAGATCAACAGAAAAGAGGATTCAACCCCTCTTAAAAGGGCGGAAAAAGAGGGTAGTGGCGCAAAGATATGGCAACACTACAACAAAGAATGTGGAGCACAAAGGTAAAACACGAAGCTGCGAGAAAGAGCGCGATTCGACAGTGGGCTGGTTTGCTGGCCGTATGTTTGGTTTGCTCGTTTGTTGTGGGTTTGGGTTGGGCAGTGGGTTGGTTGGGCTTTGGGTGCAGGGTGTGTTATGTTTGCGGTGGGGCAATATGTTTGAGAAGGCAGCTGGTGCAATTTGGAATTGCTGTTTGGGTATGTTTATCGGTGGGGCAATATGTTTGAGGAGGCAGCCGGTGCAATATAGAGTTGCTGTTTGGGTATGTTTGTCGGTGGGGCAATATGTTTGTTGGTGGGTATTTTTTTCTGATTTGGTGAGGAGTTCTTTGCTGGTTTGTTAAGCAGTCGGTGCAATGGGTTATCGAAGGCTGTCGGTGATGGTGAGGAGTTCTTTGCTGGTTTGTTGGGCAGTCGGTGCAGTAGGGTGAGGCTGTCAGTGATGGGCTGGGTTTAGGATTTTCGGTGGCAGGCTGCTGGTCTGAGTTCGCTGGAGTGAATCTGTGCCGACTGACTGATTTGGTTGGTCTGGGCAGTCGTGTGTTAGGGTTAGAGTTGGTGGCTCTGATACCAACTAGAAATATTTGTGAGTGAGTGAGATACAAATTAAGTGTAGAGCCCCCGTATATATAGTCAATGAGAGTTACAATAAGGACAAAGAGGTAAAAAAAAAAAAACTTAATAAAACCCTAATAAACTAGGCTGCTGCTATATCTCTAACAGTGTGCTTAGGCTCTAGTTTTGATCCAGTTCAATTCTCAAGTGTTCCAAACATTAGTGTGTGCTAGGAAACATGTCAGATAACATAATTTAACTATGATTTAAATTTAATCCGTGGAATTGGATCACATGCAAGATCATATTCTAATATTCAACAATTCTAGTTCTCAATATGTAATTCAATTATGCATGATAGATAGGCTCAAAAACATGCTTTGCAAACGATATACAACAAAGAATAAGCAACACACGATACATTGTGGTTTGGCCAACCCCTTAGCCTACATCCACTCTTCCACCACCTAGGTGGGAGTCACTCCACCAAATGGGATTGTAAGCCAATCTTGTGGATTACAAAGGATCAATCCACTAGTCCACCTAAAACAGCCATTGCAAGGCACCACTAAAGGATGTGGTGAAGGTTTTCGTAAGATCCCCTACAACCTAACTCGGAAATTATTTTATGTAGGATTTGTGAAGGTGTGCTACAGTCCTATGTGGCATGTAAGAATGTCCTCAATGATCACACTTACCATTACAAGCTTTGGCCAAGGATGTGCTCTTCACAGTGAAAGCCAGGCTCGATTTGGGTGGAAGGGAAAAATAGTCATTTTTCCCTCCTTTCTACTTTTTCTTCAGTGTGGTGGATGAAATCCATCAAATTTCATCTACTAAGATAAAAGGGTATTCATAAGCTGAACTTCAATGAATAGCTTAACAGCTAGTTTTTGAACTGCCAAACAACCTAACCTAGAACTACTATCTCTATCATCCTTGAAAGTGTTCTACGGCCCTGTGTGGAATGCAAGAGTGTCCCTAATACACAATTAAGGGAAGAGGATCACATCCACAGTGAGAAGCTTTGACCAAGGATTTGCTCTTCACAGTGAACCATAAGCTCTCTTTTTGGGAGGAGGGACATAATGGTCTTTTTGCCCTCTCTCTCTCCTAGGTCTTCACTGTGGTGCATGAAGAATGGACCCCAATATCCATCAAACTTCATCTTTTAAGATGAAGAGGTATATATAGAGTGAAGTTCAATGGTTAGTTCAACAGCTAATTTTCCCTCTGTCCAAAAGTCAGCAAAAGGCCACCAGCTTCAAGCACAGGCCAGTCCAGACCTAGGAAAGTGTGTCTAACCTACAAAGGTGATCACTTAGATTTAGACACTACTCCCTTTGAGGTTGAAGTCTTCCAAAAATTCTGAAGTTTGGCTCACGTACTTTGATCTGTGCTGTTGCAAGGAAGTTTCCAAGTTTGAGGCTTGCATCCATAACTCTTCCGAATCATGCTTTCGTCACAAATTGCAATACAACATAAAATTATAGTACAAGTCAGGAAATTGTTAATCTGTCCTAGAACTAATAATCCTTTTTGGCAATTTTCATGACAAAACTTAGATATGCAATGAGTATATGAATGGCCTACTCTACTACATAGACACCTCTACCACTGTGATGTCATCAGGTTCAAGCTGCGCGAGACTGCCCCCCCTAAAGCAATACCTTTCTGCCCTTTTTTGTCAAGAATTGCTAAATACCATTGTTTGTTATTTTTGTTTTATTTTTAACCTAAATACCATTTTATTTTATTTTTTATTGTTTGCTATTTTTTTTTTTTTTTGAATGGCATAAGTTTGTTATTGTCTTTATCTACTATTGTAGATTTAAAGCCTGGAGAGAAAGCCTTAGATTGGCCAACAAGAAAACGTATAGCTTTTGGTGCAGCCCATGGCCTGGAGTACCTGCATGATCATTGCAACCCTAAAATCATACACCGTGATCTAAAAGCTGCGAATATCCTCCTAGATGATGATTTTGAAGCTGTTCTTGGAGATTTTGGGCTAGCAAAAGTGGTTGATACAAAATTAACACATATTACAACACAGGTCCGTGGAACTATGGGGCACATTGCCCCTGAATATCTATCAACTGGAAAATCATCAGAAAAGACAGATGTGTTTGGATATGGTGTAACTCTTCTGGAACTAGTTACTGGTCAGCGTGCAATAGACTTCGCTAGGCTGGAAGAAGAGGAAGACGTTCTACTGCTTGATCATGTAAGTTCTTATTGAGCTAGCCCAATGCTTGATTCAAACATTTTGTTTGTTGTGCTGTTTTTTCATTCATTTTTTTTTTGTCACACAAGTTCTTATTGTTGTAGCCCAATGCCGGATACAAACATTATGTTTAAGAAAAACTATTTTTCTTATCTTTTTTAACCCATCAAGATGTTTTCTAGCCTTGAGAACAGTCACCAATTCTCTTATGCACAGGCAGTCCTCTCGTCCTAAATCTCCTGGGCACCGGGCGTTGTTATTTTTTTTCTGGGTGGCAGAAACAAGCAAGGAACCTAAGTTCAATAATGGTTTCTATAACGGATGCAGGTGCGTGGGTGACCAACCTTATTTGTGGGGCCCAAGTTTTTTATGATGGACGTGACTCAGTTTTCTCATTATAAAGAGCCACTTTGTTCTCTACTCATCCTTATCCTAATGCTTCCCTTCTTGCTCAAACAAAACTCCCAAGGTCATTGCACATTTCTCTTACAATCAACCTCACTGCACATATTTCTCCCTCCCTCTCTCCCTCCCCTTCTCTCTCTTCCCATCCCCTCCCTCCATCCCTCCCTCTTTTCTATCTTGCGAATTCCTTTGCATTCTCTAGAAAACTTAGTTTTTGTGGAAAATTAGAGTACTAATCCGTATATTTCATTGCCAACGGTAAACTCCTTAAATTTACAGTTGAAACAAATTCTTGTGTAGTAGGATACGGGGAGAGAATTAGAGGCTGAGGTGAGCAACATGGAAGGAGGGAGAACGGGTCAGTACTTTCCACAAAAGAAATTCAGGGTGGCTTTCTATTGATCTGCTAAAAAATAACACCCAGTTTACTTCACATGAATGAGGGAGGGTCTGTTATTGATTTCTTCTGGGTATTAATTAGTGTAATTACACATTATGGCACATGTTTTCGGCTGCGTATTACTTATTATGATTACACATTCTTGCACGTGTTTTGGTGGGCTGTTTTGTTTTTCTGTTGGTCAGAGATGTCAAGGCATGCTTGTTGGATGTAATGTCTTTTGTATGCCAAGTAACTGAAATTGTTTACATATGAATCATTCAGATCAAGAAACTGCTGAGAGAAAAAAGGCTCGAGGACATCGTAGATAAAAACTTAATAACTTATGATCCCAAAGAGGTCGAGACAATCATTCAGGTTGCATTGCTCTGCACCCAAAGTTCACAGGAAGATCGTCCAAAGATGGCAGAAATTGTAAGCATGCTGCAAGGGGTGGGTTTGTCGGAGAGATGGGCCGAGTGGGAGCAGCTTGAAGAAGTAAGAAATCAAGAATTTTCCCTCATGTCTCACCAATTTGCTTGGGCCGAAGAATCCACACATGACCAACAAGCTATTCAGTTGTCAGAAGCAAGATAGTGAGTTTCCAATGTAATTAATGTAAAAGATAAATTGCATACCGGGGGATTACTCTAATTTTAGAGATCTGTTTCTATTTGACGTAATAATAGTAGTAGCTTATTAACAAATTTTACACGGTATTGTATCTATCCGTTTCACCACCAGCTTTCTTATTTTCAGAGTGTAGGAAGGTGATGGTTTACGCTTCTAACTTGTTCCTTTCCCTAATCATAAATCTGGTCTTGGAGGGAAAAAAAAAAAGAACTTTAAACTATTTCTTGTATCTTCATTCTGTATATCTTTTCCAATTGTGCGTGCACGGATTTCGATGTTAGAGATAAGAGTGAAAAGAAGAATTGATAAAGAAATTATGGGTCTACGTCTAATATTGTCATAAAAGCACAGTAGTATAGGAATCCCCAAAGTGATAAGAGACGATATTTCTTGAGAATGTATAACTTTTAATAGGTTATGTACACCACTTAGCACTCTTAATGAGTATGTAAAACCAATCTCTATCGATCATTTAATAACAAGGCTGTGCAAAAATGATTCGAGCCTTATGTATAATAATTGGCATTGTGGTTAAAGGTGCAAGTAACTGAACATGCCAAAAAAGTAGCACACCAGTTTATTTTCCTCTCGATGACATATTTTCTCAACAAAGTAGTGGAAATTGATATTCACTTGAAACTACTATGGCCATTTGTCGTCATTCTTAATTACCAAAATATAACATATCAACATATAATTTTTTCTTTTTTTGTTACCGGGCGTTCAGACTTATACCAACTATTTCTTCGAACTCAACAACTGATTATCATGAATCAACATATAATTTTGAACGAAGTATCGGAATGTTAATGCATATGTCTATCATACAACGATTGAGTTGTTTGAAATTGAAAATGGAGGAACACAAAAGGAAACTTATGAGACACACACCTTTATTCACATTGGAGATGGAGTAATCCCTATTTTAATCTACCGGTCATGCTAATTCATAGTTATGAAATATCATCTTTTAAAATACATCCATAGTAGAAGTGTATACTCTAAAAAATAAACCCCTTTATCTTTGCTACTCTACAAATTCCTCGTAACGATCAAATATATCATTATCTCTTGCCATCTTTCAGCCACAATGCAACCCAAAACACCCGGTCCAACATTGAACAAATAATTTCCTCCAACCAAACCAGAAGGTGAACCCTCCAAATCTTCATTTGGTAAACCTTCAGCATCTAGTTCATCAACCAAGGAGTGCAAAAACAAAATATGAAAGAGAAAAATACTTACACAAGAAATACGTACCGGATAAAAAAGTGAGCACAATACCATCGATGATAAGCGTCCTTCTGCCCTCACAAGATGCACAAGAAGGTGAATTCATCAAGGTACTTTAGAACAAGGGCGGAGCCAGAATTTTTGTTTATCCAGGGCTAAGTTAAACATTCATATGACTAACAAAATACAAATATTTTTTAATATATTATGTGGCCCAAAAATTTTATTTTTAATGTTGGCCCAAAAATTTTGCTTTTTAATTGTAGCCCAAAAATTTTGTTTTTTAATGTTGGGCCAAAAATTTTATTTTTTTAATGTTGGATCAAAAGTTTTTGTACTAGGTTTGGGTAGATAATATTGAGCTCAAATTTTTTTGTTTTAAATGGGTTAAATTTTTTAATTTTTTTGGATAAATAATGTGGACTTAATATAAATGAGGGGGACATACATAATATATTATATAAATATATAATACATATACCCTACTAATAATTTTTTTTTTGAGGGGGCCCTTGTGGTCGAACTGTCCTTCCGTCCCAACGTAATCCTTTCTCTGTTCCAATCAAAATAGGAATAGAAAACTCTGAAAAACTCTTTCTTTCCATGATTATTGGAGCTTCAGCCTTAAAAATTTTGAAAAATTGGACTAATGATTAGTAATTTAATGAGCTGATAATGGCCTGAATTTTTTTTTTTTTTAACTCTGAGCCCACCACAACCTACTAATGAATCCCTCCCTGCTTCAGAACGAAATCGGCTTGGTCCCCACTCCCACTCATTAGATTGAAAGAGATCTCGTTACTTGACTGACCAACCAGCTTTGACTCAGGCCTAAACCCAAAGTGACTGAATTAGCAAGCCGTTTTGCGGTTATGACTGATTTGCCTTCTGCGGTTGTAAATGAAGAAAGCTGAATGTGGCTATAAAACTGATTCTCTCCGAGTTCCCAATTGCCCATTTCAAGTGAACATCTTTTTGGCCGGACTTCTTATATATGATATCGCCTTGAGAATGAAAGAAACATAGAAAAGTCACTTTTGATAGAAGTTTAAATGTTCAATTAAATTAATAAATTTAAAAGTGACTTTCTGTATACCTACCAGTCATTTACAACAAAATTATATTAATGAAAATTAAAAGTTATGTAATGTGTTAAGAAATATAGGATTATTTTATTTATTAAGGATATAATAGTTTTTTATTTTCCCTACCTTGTTTAGCTTATATATAGTCTCTTTGCATCTTTTACTTTCCCTATCTTGTTTAGCTTATAGATAGTCTCTTTGTATCTTTTACTTTCTCTACCTTGTTTAGCTTATATATAGTCTCTTTGTATTTAGATTAAATTATTCCCTTGTATTCAATTAAAATTATGTAGTATTAATAAAACCCTAGTCTCCTCTCTTTCTTATCTCTTGTATGTCTTTAGATTGTTCAACATGGTATCAGAGCAAAGTTTAATGAGACAAGGGTTAATCTCAAACACAGTTTATGCGGATCCAACTTTTTGAAGAAGGTATTTTTTTTGTTTAAGCAATCTGGTATTTATTCCGTTTTTGGCAATCTGGTATTTGTTCTGTTTTTTTTTGGCAATCTGATATTTGTTTTGTTTTTGCAATCTGGTATTGGTTCCCTTTTTGCAATCTGGTTTTCTTTGGTTGTTGATTATGGCTACTGCAAGAGACGATTCGCTTCAGTCTGTGAGTGAGAAGTTGGATGGAAAGAATTATTCGTATTGGAGTTATGTGATGAGAAATTTTCTTAAGGGTAAAAAGCTATGGGGATATGTTAGTGGAACTTCTGTGAAACCTAAGAATACTGATGCAGGTTATTCTGATTTGATAGATGTCTGGGAAGTGGACAATGCAAAAATTATTACTTGGATCAACAATTCTGTTGAGCATTCTATAGGTACGCAGTTGGCAAAGTATGAGACAGCAAAGGAGGTTTGGGATCATCTGCAAAGGTTATTCACTCAATCAAATTTTGCAAAGCAGTATCAATTGGAGCATGACATACGAGCTCTTCAACAGAAGAATATGAGTATTTAGGAATTTTATTCTGCTATGACAGATCTTTGGGATCAATTGACTCTTACAAAATCTGCTGAATTAAAGGCATGTGGTGCCTATATTGCTTGTAGAGAGCAGCAACGGTTGGTACAATTTTTGATGGCACTTCGTAGTGATTTTGAAGGACTTAGAGGTTCAATTTTGCATCGTTCTCCACTTCCTTCTGTTGACTCAGTTGTTAGTGAGTTATTGGTTGAAGAGATACGTCTTAAGTCTTATTATGACAAGGGAATTCTTTCTACTACTGATCCTTCTGTGCTAGCAGTACCTTCTAAACCATTCTCTCATAATCAGAATAAGCCTTACACAAGACCTGCCTTCGACGAGTGCAGTTTCTGTAAGCAGAAAGGTCATTGGAAGGCTCAATGTCCTAAGTTAAGACAGCAGAATCAATCGCAACAGCAATCTCAAGCTTGGAAGTCTGGCAACCAGTCACAATCTAATGCTTCTAGACCACCTCAGGGTTACAAACCACCACAGTCTAATACTGCAGCAATAGTTTCATCAGATCCTTTCATCGATTCTAGTACCTTGGCTGAGCAATTTCAGAAGTTTCTCTCTTTACAGCCACAAGCTATGTCTGCTTCTTCTTCAGGAGGTCAGTTGCCTCATAGTTCTCCAAGTATGTCACATTCGTATGGGTCTTGGATTCTGGTGCCTCACATCATATGTCTCCAGATTCTTCATCTTTTGCTTTTGTATCTCCTTCATCTTCTATTCCTGTTATGACTGCTGATGACACTCCTATGCCTTTAACAGGCGTTGGTTCTGTTGTCACACCTCACTTGTCTCTCCCTAATGTTTATCATATTCCAAAACTCACATTAAATCTTGCTTCTGTTGGTCAGTTATGTGATTCTGAAAATTTAGTCACATTTTCCTCTTCTTCTTGTTATGTGCAGGATCTGCAGTCTCAGAAGCTGATTGGGACAGGCCATAGGAAAGGAGGACTACATATTTTGGATGAGTTAAAAGTGTCAGTTACTGCTGCTGCTACTAGTGTTGATTTATCTTCTTTTCGTTTGAGTCTTTCTTCTTCTAGCTTTTATTTATAGCATTCTTGTTTAGGTCATGTTTCTTCTTCTCGTTTGAGATTTTGGCCTCCATAGGGGCTTTAGAAAATTTGAAAATTTGTGATATTTCTGATTGTAGTGGATGTAAACTGGCAAAATTTTCAGCTTTACCTTTTAATCGAAGTATTTCTGTTTCTTCTTTATTTGATTTGATTCATTCTGATATATGGGGACCTTCTCATGTTACCACAAAAGGAGGGTCTCGATATTATGTTTCTTTTATTGATGATTATACTCGTTATTGTTGGATTTATTTAATGAAACATCGTTCTAAATTCTTTGAGATATATACAGCCTTTCGAGCTCTTGTCAAAACTCAACATTCTGCTATTATCAAATATTTTAGGTGTGATTTGGGTGGGGAATACACTTCTAATAAATTTGTTGAGTTACTTGCCTTAGATGAAACTATTCACCAAACTTCGTGTACAGATACTCCTGAGCAAAATGGTGTTGCTGAAAGAAAACATAGGCACATTGTTAAAACTGCTCGTTCTCTCTTGTTGTCTTCTTCTGTTCGTAGTGAGTTTTGGGGTGAAGCTGTTCTTACTGCTGTAGGTTTGATTAATACAATTCCATCTTCTCATATTTCAGGTGTTTCTCCTTTCGAAAAGTTATATGGGTATGCCCCTGATTATTCTTCATTTAGAGTTTTTGGTTGTACTTGTTTTGTTCGTCATCCTCATATTGAACGCAACAAGCTATTCTCTCGATCTATTATTTGTGTCTTTCTTGGATATGGTGAAGGTAAAAAGGGGTATCGTTGTTTTGATCCAATAACTCAAAAACTTTATGTGTCTCGTCATGTTGTTTTTCTTGAGCATATACCTTTCTTTTCTATTCCATCCACTACTTATAGCTTGACTAGATCTGATCTTATTTGTATAGATCCTTTTTCTGATGAATCTGATAGTTTGTCATCTCAAGTTTCTAATATTTCAAATACCAGCACTGATCATCTACAGGTACTAACACTTTACTCTCTAGCACACCTGAAGCTACCTCCTTTCCTATGGTCCCTCAAGCTCCGTCTGAGATTGTGAATTCACCTCTACGTCAATCCACACGCATTCGTAAGTCCACAAAGTTACCAGATTTTACTTAATCTTGTTATTCTTCATCTTTTACTTCCTTTTTAGCTTCTATTCATTGTCTCTCTAAGCCCTCTTCCTATAAAGAGGCAATTCTTGACCCTCTTTGGCAGCAAGCTATGGATGAGGAACTTTCTGCTTTGCATAAGACAGGTACTTGGGATTTGGTTCATCTACCTCCTGGTAAGAGTGTTGTTAGTTGTCGGTGGGTGTATAAGATTAAGACCAATTCTGATGAATCTGTTGAGCGATACAAAGCTAGGTTGGTTGCAAAAGGGTACTCTCAACAGTATGGTATGGATTATGAGGAGACATTTGCTCATGTTGCAAAAATAACTACTATTCGTACTCTTATTGCAGTTGCTTCAGTTCGTCAGTGGTATATCTCTCAACTTGATGTTAAAAATGCCTTCTTGAATGGGAATCTTCAAGAAGAAGTTTATATGAATCCCCCTCCTGGTGTTTCACATGATTCTGGGTATGTTTGCAAGCTCAAGATATTGTAATCTCTTCCCTGGGGTTTACTTCTAGTAGTCATGATTCTGCTCTTTTTGTTAAGTGCACTGATGTAGGTCGTATCATTCTGTCTTTATATGTTGATGACATAATTATTACTGGTGATGATATTAATGGTATTTCAGTTTTGAAGGCAGAGTTGGCTAGACAGTTTGAAATGAAGGATTTGAGTTCTCTACGATATTTCTTGGGTATTGAGATAGCCTGCTCACCCAGAGGTTATCTTTTTTCTCATTTGAAATATGTTGCAGATATTCTTGAGTAGGCTAGACTTACTGATAATAAGACTGTAGATACTCCTATTGAGGTTAACACAAAGTATTCATCTTTTGATGGTTTACCTTTGTCAGATCCTACTTTATACCGTACTATTGTTGGGAGCTTGGTATATCTCACTATTACTCGTTCAGATATTGCATATGTTGTTCATGTTGTTAGTCAATTTGTTGCTTCTCCTACTACAGTTCATTGGGCAGCGGTTCTTTGTATTTTGAGGTATCTTCGGAGTACAGTCTTTCAGAGCCTTTTACTTCCATCCACCTTTTCCTTGGAGCTGTGTGCATACTCTGATGCTGATCATGGCAGTGATCCCACAGATCGCAAATCTGTTACTGGTTTCTGTATCTTTTTGGGTGATTCTCTTATTTCTTGGAAGAGCAAGAAACAATATATTGTTTCTCAATCTTCAACCGAAGCAGAATATCGTGCTATGACATCTACTACCAAAGAGATTGTTTGGTTACGTTGGTTACTTGCAGATATGAGAGTTTCTCTTTCTCATTCCACTCCTATGTATTGTGACAATCGGAGTTCTATTCAGATTGCTCACAACTCGATTTTTTATGAACGAACTAAACACATTGAGATCGATTGTCACCTTACTTGTCATCATCTCAAGCATGGCACCATTACTTTACCCTTTGTTTCTTCTTCTTTGCAGATTGCTATTTCTTTACCAAGTCGCATTCTATTTCTCGTTTTCGTTTTCTAGTTGGCAAACTCTCGATGCTTGTCGCTGCTACATCGTGAGTTTGAGGGGAGATGTTAAGAAATATTGGATTATTTTATTTATTAAGGGTAGAATAGTCTTTTACTTTCCCTACCTTGTTTAGCTTATATATAGTCTCTTTGTATTTAGGTTAAATTATTCCCTTGTATTCAATTAAAATTATGTAGTATTAATAAAACCCTAGTCTCCTCTCTTTCTTATCTCTTGTATGTCTTTAGATTGTTCAACATAATGATCTGGTACTGTAAAAGTAAGATTAAACGACATAAAAGAAATGATTAACATTAGGTCAATAGTTAAGGGTAAGATAAGCAAAAAAATATTTTGAGTTTAGTAGCATTTTAAAAATAGTATGTATATATATATAGATACATTTTGGTTGATTGAATCTTGAAAATACGACTTCGACAGTACTTCAGAGAGTGAGAAGTCATTCTACTAGTAAAGTTGGGAATTTTGAGTCCATGCTCTATGATGATACCATGTTCAATAAATTTATTTTTTCTTGTTACAATTTGATCTCGAACAAAGCGACTGTGGATGGGATGACCAACAAACCCCTACAACAGAGAAAGATGAACAGATCACCAAGCTCCAGCCCAACAGCTCATACAGTGGCTTTAGGAACTCAACCTTCTGCAACGATGTCATCCTGTTTCTGGAAGGCCACACCATGTCACACATAGGGAATGTAACCTCTAATAGTTTCAATATTTCTTCAACAAAATTCTAACAAACTTGGGGACTATGTGATAATGATAGAGGGACCACCCCACCTATGGTTATATAGCACCAAGGCCTTCTCCATGTGAAGGCATCAAATATATTATGAACCTATATTCTCCTCCAAGTAATAAAAAAATCTCCCAAGGAGCAAGAAAATCCATTGAAGTGGATTAACCAAAATTTTCAACTGGTGGAACCACTATAATCTATATGTCTTTTATGTTATTATATATTTACATGTATACTTAGATTATCACATAAAAGTTTTAGGCTCTTCAGCTTAAGCAACACAAATCTCACGCTTTGAGTTTGAACATCATCAGTTAGTGCCATCTATGGGAATGATTCTTGATTGTTTTCATTGAAAAACTTTAGCCTGTTTACTTGATGGTGTAGATCCAAAGCATGAGCCAAATTTTGGGGAATAATAAAAGAATTCCTCCTCCTCCTCCACCTTCGTTGAATCCTCTCACACAGAACGTAGCACCTTTTCAGGCAAAACGAAGAGCTATTCGCCCTTATACAAGCCCAAAAATCCCTAGTCAATTCAATAGAATTCATGTACCTTGAATTTGTTGAACCCCCGAAATCCTTTTGAATCCCTTAGATCCACCATAGAACCCAGCAAATGGTATTGCAAATGAATGCCATAACTAGTTAGGAGAAAACTCCCGTCATCAATACCAAAAGGAAAGACCGAGGATGATGCACATAGCAGAATGACATGGGAGAGAAGAGAAAACCAACAACTCCCTCCTCCATAGAACAACCTAGATCGATTTTGGGAGGTGCATTTCAGGGAAATCCAGTATGAATTGGATAATGTGAAGGAGGTTGTGAAGAATCTGATTCTTGTCACCATGGAAACTCTAATCCAACAAATTGAGTTGTCCTTCATGATAAAGGTGTTGCATTTTTCTCTACCAGCAAAGTTCAAGATGCCCTACGTCCAAGAATTTGACGGGACTAAAGACCCTGTAGACCATTTGAACTCATACAAGAATCAAATGGAGTTGTACAGATATAGGATCCTGTTCGATGCCGACCTTTTGCCATAACTTTGAAAGGCTGTGCTCTCACCTAGCTCAATAGGCTACCCCCAACCTCAATCTTTTGGTCTAGTTCATCTCTCACTTCATCAGATCTAGGGCCTATCTAAAACTATCATACAACCCTGTCGGTGAAGCAAAGGCCAATGGAGCCCCTCAGAAGCTATGTCAAGAGTTTTAATTAAGAATCACTCAAAGTGGGACAAATTGGACGAGAAGGTCGCCTTGACAACCTTCATGGCCGATCTAGGTTTTCAATCTAAAGACCTCCTGTTCTTTATCTCTAATAGTCCACAAACAACCATGGATGAGGTGTTGGCAAAAACAGAGAAATATATTAAAGGACATGAGTCCCTCTTATCAAAAGGTGGTTTGTCAAGCGCCCTCGAGTAGCGATCAACCAAGAATAGGAAAGAATCTAGCCAGAGGAAAAGATGACATTGAGATCATTCAACACGAAGAAGGAGAGATAGATTACCTAAGAAAATGGTTGATGTCAAAGATGGTTTGGGATTTCCTCAACTGAACTTGCAACCCCAGTATATACCTAAGTAGTTTACACTGCTCAAGACCTCGGTGGCTCAAGTACTTCATCATGTTCAAAATGAAAGATATGTGAAATAGCCTACTAAAATGAAGACAAACCCTCAAAATAGATACCCTACCAAGTATTGAAACTTCATCGCAATCATGGGCATGACATAAATGAGCTTTCAGCTTAAGAAGGAGATCAAGTTCCTGATTCAAAGGGGACAACTCAGGCATTTTGTGGCTCGAGATGGTGAGGAATGGGTCCAACCACAACAACAACAACCCTAGTAGAGGCAAAAATAGAACCAACATGTGTTGGGAGAGATTAGAGTGATCTCTAGAGGCTTCACATAGGTGGCACAAAATCTAGATCAGCCAAGAAGGCACACGTAAGGAAGGTCAGACGACCACCTAGAAGTCCAAATTGTGCAAAAGGCTCCACACCTTAATCTTATTTTTTTTTTCAAATGATGATCTCAAGGGATGTTAACTTCCCCATGATGACCCTTTGGTCATAAAAGCGATAATAGCAAATAAAACTATGCACCATATACTTGTCAATAACGAAAACTCTATTGATATCATCTTCCTGTCGACCTTCGACAAACTAGGGATTGGTAGAGAGATGCTAGAGCCTATTAAAACTCATTTGCTATGATTTTCAGGAGAAAAGTTCTTCCCACTAGGGTCTATCTAGCTCGCCCTAACCATGAGAGATCATCCATGCCTAAAACATCACCATTGTGAAGTTCTTTATCGTGGAAACTCAATCAGCTTAAAATGTCATTCTAGGAAGACCCTCCTTGAATTTACTCAAAGCCATTCTCTCGGCATACCACCTCATGATGAAATTCCCCACTAAAAATTGGGTAAGGGTGGTAAAGGGAGATGAACGCACGACCAAGAATGTTATTTGACGTCAATGAAGTAAAAAGATATAGTGTCGGTCCAAATAGAGGATCTGGACATGAGGGACAAGATGGATGCAAGACCAACCCTTTCTAAAGAGCTGGATCCAATATAGATTGATGAGAATCCATAGCATTTAGAATTTATTGGATCCAATCTCATAAACAACTTCAAGCAGAAGCTTGTGTAGTTCCTAAAAGATAATGTGGATGTGTTCATTTGGTGACCAGAAGACATGCAGGGAATCGAATCAAAGGTGATTGTTCACAAGCTGAGTGTGATATGATCTTTGGGCCAATAAAACAAAATAGAAGAAGCTTCACCCCGGAGAGGCAGAAAACAACCAATAAATAGGTGTCCAAACTCCTACATGCCAAAGCCATCAAAGAAGTCAATTATCTAGTATGGCTAACCAATGTGGTACTCGTGGAGAAAGCCAATGAAAAATGGTAGTTATGCATTGACTTCATAGAACTCAATAGAATGTGCCCCAAAGATAGTTTCCCATACCTCAGATCAACCTCATAGTTGACTCCACGACAAGACAGGAGTTATTGAGTTTTATGGACTCTTTCTCGGAGTATAATCAGATTAGGATGGACCCAGATGATCAGGAGAAGACCTCATTCATCATTGAGCAAGGAATTTATTACTACCAGGTCATGTCATTCGGACTCAAAAATGTAGGAGCCACTTATCAAAGGTTAGTAAACAAGATATTCATAGAGAAGCTAGGAACGACTATGGAGGTCTACATTGAAGACATGCTGGTAAAGTCTTTGAAAGCAGATCTCTATATCCAACACCTTGAGGAATCTTTCCAGATCCTAAGAAAGTATCGAATGAAGCTCAACGCTGCAAAGTTTGCATTCTAGGTGGAAGTTGAAAAGTTCATAGGCTTCATTGTCAAAAGAAAAGGAAACGAGGCAAATCTGGAGAAGACAAAAATAACACTTGATATGAAATCGCCCACCAATATCAATGAAGTTTAGCGTTTGATAGGTCGGATAGCAGCACTTAATTGCTTTGTGTCAAGGTCTAGTGACAAGTGCCAGCCATTTTTTAAAATCCTAAAAGCTACATTCCAATGGAACAACCAATGCGAGGAGGCATTCTAGAGTTGGAAGAATTATCTGAGCTCCCCGCCAACTTTGGTCAGCCCGAAGGAAGGGACTTTATACATGGTTGTGTCTGATTTTTCAGTTAGCACAACCCTAATAAGAGAAGAAGAAAGAGGGCAACAACCTATTTATTTTGCAGTTGGGCACTAAGAGGAGCTAGGAGAGATATCAAAACATGGAGAATTTGGTGCTAGCATTGGTAACAATGGTAGAAAGATTGAGGCCTTATTTTCAAGCCCACACAATAGCGATCCCGATCAATTGATTAGCACAAAATATTGCACATCATGTACACATTTATACCCCTTTTATACTTACATTTGTGGTGAAAATGGGAGAAAATGTGATTAATCAAGCAATTAATGAGTTTTTGTATGATTGCAGGTAAAGAGTTGAAAATGGTTTGAGTTAAGCCCCTATTATAGTGCTCAAAGTAAATGGAGATGAAGGGGAGGCTTAACAGGTGGCTTTGAAAGTGAAAAGATCAAGAAAGGAGAAAATCAAGTTAAAACCTACCAGTAGGTTTGCTCATAAAATTACCGGTAGGTTTTGTGAACTGGAGTTGGATCTACTGCAAACCTTTTAGAAGGTTTTGCCCACTTGAACAAAACATACTGGTAGGTTTTGCTATCAACCTACCGATAGGTTTTGCTGAAAAATGCTAGATTCTGCATCTCAACTCCACTTGCTTGTGGGGCCCATCTATGCTTCTATGATTAGCACAAAATATTGCATATCCTTTGTACATTTGCACTCCTTTTATGCTTGCTTTTGCGGTAAAAATGCGAGATATTGCAATGTTTCGAGCTATTAATAGAGTTTTGGTATGTTTGCAGGTAAAAGGGCTTAAATGGTGCATATAGGCCCCTAGCATGGCGCTTAAGGTCAATGAAGTTGAGGGGAAGGCTTGACAATGGTTTAAGAGGTGAAAGAACCAATAATTTAACAAAATAAGTTAAAAACCTACCAGTAGGTTTTTCATAAAACTACCAATAGGTTTTGGCTATTGGGCCTTCACCTACCGCAAACCTATCGATAGATTTTGCTCACTGGAGTAAAACTTACTGGTAGGTCTCGATCGACCTATTAGTAGATTTTGCTGAAGACGTCAGATTCTATAACTCAAGCTCTGCCACTTTGTGGGCCCCACCATTGATTCTCGCACTTACTCCTTGACACCTACACACAGACATGTCTCCCTTACCCTAGACTTGGACTTTGAATGCTTGAGCATTAATGAGGAGGATAGAGAAGAGGAGAAGCCTGGGAATGCAGGCTAGGTCTGTGCTAGCCTGCCCAATGCCTTCAAATCAGCCTCCTATGGATGGGAGGGCTGTCACACACCTAGGGGGACCTCCATGGACGAATTTGCAAGCTCCATTCACCATTATTCAAGTTACATTACATTGTAGAGTGAGAAGCTCCAAGGAAGAAGACATAGTTTAGAGAGAGAAAGCTTATGTTTTTGCATTTTCTTTCATCCATTTCACTTGTAGTTCCTGTAAGACTTGTGTAAGCTTCATTTAATGTCTTTAATGTTAGTTATTACAAGTACATTTCAAGTGTAGTTCTACATTTTAGATTTTACCATTGTTGTATTAAGTTCTCTACATTTCAAGCTATTAAAATGGGTATTCAATGCATTTTTTCTTAGTTAACTTTTCTTTCATCAGTTTAAGTTTGAATCTTCATTTCTTCATTATGTCTCTTTATATTATTCATGTCTTTCCTTTTATTATGAGTAGCTAGGCTTTAAGTTGGCTAAGCCAAGGGAGAACTCATTGGGTATGCTATTTTAACTCATTTTCTTTCCTCCTCGTAGTGTACGTTGATTTGGTTTGACTAGGTCAAGTGTGGACATGGTTTTGAGTTCTTGATACACCGTAGACTTGTCACGGTGTATGCTTGAATCTCACCTCCATTTTAGTCCCGTGCTTCCTATGAATCAATCAAACATCTAGATACCATTGGAGGAAGATCTTGAGTTGAGTTGACATTCTCATTGGAATGACCTCTTCGGATTAGCCAAGACTTATTTTCAATTTTATTTTCATGAAGAACACAAATCACCAAACTCAAATATTAAAGATTTTTACACTTTTTATTTTTCATCAAAATCACCTTCAAAACAATTCACCTCCTTCCCTAAGGAGACAATCTTGGAATACGATTTTCAAGCAAAACACGACACTCAAAAGTCTCTCTGCGCTTGTGGAGCACTTTTGTTCACACATACATATAGATTTCATTCACACACCCATTTTTTCAATTCTTGCATCGAACCCGAGTGAGAGTGACACTCACCCACACACATAAACCATATACACATTTGAGGTTCATGTTCGAAGATTAGGGAATACAACAGAAAATTCCAAGCATATTTGGCACCATTGCCAGGGAAGGGAAAAGCGTTGAATTGAGAAGGTGATTTTTTGAACAGCGGAGGTAAGTCCCATGAATTCTCATCACGGGTTGAGGTACGTTGCTCCTTGTATATACTTTTGTTACTTGTCTTTCATTTGTAGAATTTGTTTTGTATGTGGGGATGGGACAACCATAATAGATCGGTTAGAGAACTCTTAGGCCCCAACATGAATATTGACCAAGACCTATCCAAGGATGCTAATGACAACTTTGAGGAATTGGGTGCCAATGTGAATGTCCTAACGGGAGGAGGAGTGCAAGAACCTAGAATTCCAAACCCAAGAATGCACTTTCCTCCTAGGAATGAAGGGAACGACATCCAAATTGATCCTCCGACAAGGTTAATGAGGGATTACCTTTAACCAATTCATAGCACCACTCCCTCATGCATTCTATTACTGGTCCAAGCTCATGCCTTCCTAGTTAAGCCAGGAATGTTGTAACTACTTCCTACGTTCCACGAAATTGAAAGGGAGAATCCTTGTTTACATATTAAGGAGTTCGAGGATATAATTGCAACCTTCCTCACTAACTATGTTATGGAAGACAAAGCTCGATTGAAACTGTTCCTCTTTTCACTTAAGGACAAAGTAAAAATGTGGTTGAATTCCTTGCAATCTCGATCCATAACTTCTTGGGCCCAAATGCTTTTCGAGTTTTTAAACAAATTTTTTTCGGTACCTAGAACCACTGCCCTTAAAAAGAAAATTCAAAACTTTTCAGAAAAATCCAATAAGCAATTTTACAACTGTTGGGATCGCTACAAGGAATGACTACAGTCAATACCACATCATGGTTTTGAATCATGATAATTGGTGAGTTTCTTCTATGAAGGAATTACACTGAGCCATCATCAATTCATTGACATGATGTGCAATGGTGAGTTCTTAAACAAGGACCCTGCTGAGGCCCTATATGAAGTGGAGAGGAAGTGATTTAGAAAGCGTAGGTTTTTTTGCAAATAAGTGAAAACCTATCGGTAGGTTTTGCACACTGGTCCTGCACCTACCGCAAATCTACCGATAGGTTTTGCTCACTGGAGTAAAGCCTACCGGTAGGTTTTGCCCAGAATGCCAAAATTAAGGGTTTTAATTAGATTTTTTTGGGAGAACTGTTCATTGTCTCCCTAAGTTATAAACCCTAAGTCATTTCTCTCTTCCTCCAAGCATCTCTAACCTACAAAATCCCTTACCCATCACCTTAATCTGCCATTTTTCATTGCTAGGGTTGTTGATTGAGTGGATTTTATTGAAGATTTGTGGATTTCATCATTTAAATCCTACTATTGCCGATTTTCCCCCAAGCATCTCCTTTAATCTTTTCAAAAGCTCCAAAATCTTTGCAATGACTCATCAAGGAAGATCAGCCTTGATGTGGTGGACCCTTTGGGGGGAGGGGTTTTGATGATGTGCATTTCCTTCTTGGTGTGTGGGGCACTGTTGCTTTGCATGGCCTGCACCAAGCGCATCGGGCCAAGTTCTCCTCAGCCCGAGGGTGCTAGTGCCCGCAAGAGAAGTGGGGAGAGCTCGAGTGGATACCGGGGAGAGTGGAGGAAGAAAGCTTGCAATGATGCTCGTTACCAAAGCATCAAGGAAAAGGATGTAACTTGCGAGCGGTATGTGGATCATGTATCCCTGGGACCAAATAATGAGGTGGTGATGATAATTGAGGCCCATGGGATTAGGATTTAGTTTGAGCCTGTCACTGGGTTCAACTTGGCTCTATGTCGAGAATTTTACCAAAAATTGAAAGTAGTGCACGAGGATGCATGTGTCTTCAGAACTAGTGTGAGGGGCAAGGCTTAGATGTGACCCCGGCCTTGATTGCCACCCTCATGAAGTACAAGAGGCCACCTCCCAGCACCCTGGTGTACCTACATAACATTTTTGAGGTCAAGTCCATACCAGATTATGTGGCTTCGATGTACGAGGACTTGCCTCAATTTAGGGGAATGATCCAAGTTGAGGGCCTCAGGCATGCGTACGAGATGATGAATAATATTTTGTATTATAACCTACTCCCAAGGGAATCTGAGAAAACCCCTAACACTGAAAAACTTGCTCTCTTGGATGCGGTGATGACCGGGAAGGCCTTGGACATAACACTTTTTATATGGGATGTGATGAAGGAATTCGCCCAGGCTAGAAAGCCGAAGGCGAACCTCCCATTTGGAAATCTGGTCACTCGATTGTGTGACCACTTCAAGGTCAAGGGGGTATGTCTCTGACAAGATGACTACCCCGAGACTAGAGCTATTGGGAAGGCAAGTAGTAGCAAGAGGATAGAGATGAGTCAGGGTGAGAGGACTACAATTTCGAGGCTAGAGTCATCAGCCGCGAGACCATCCTCTACTGGGCCATCTATTTCTAGGCCTTCCACTTTTGCACTAGAATGCACAGTATCTCAGCGCCTTGACGTTTTGGAGGAGACTGTGCATGAGATTTCAACAATGATAACTCAGCTATTTCAGTGTAAATTCCTGGGAGAGTCAATTCCCGGTGGACCTCCACCTCTTACCTCTGGCCCTTCAGCATTCACTATGGTTAAGGTGGGGGATTCAGATGAGGATGCTGAAGACAACGATGAGGAAAAAGATGGGAGTGACGATGGTAATGAGTATGGTGATGGTGGTGATGATGATGGGGGTGATGAGTAGGAGACTCTTGTTTTTGTCCTTTTTGATTTTTGGGTTGTATAGGGCTACTTAGGGAATTATCGGTCTAGCAGCAGAATCTTTAGGAATTTTAGGCCGTTTTGTCTCTTTTTGACTTCTAACTCATTGTACTTAACTTTTGAAAGTAATTAATGAAATGCCACAGTTTTTGTTCCATCTTGCCCAATTTCATTCCGTTAATTGCATTGTGATTTTTGTATTTTGAGTGTTTGTTGAATTACTTGTGTATATGGATTGTAATAGTTTCATACCCGTTGATTGAAAGTAAACTTTTCTAGGGACTAGCAAAGCTCAAGTTAGGGGGTGTGATTAGCACAAAATATTGCATATCCTATGTATATTTGCACCCTTTTATGCTTGTTTATGTAGTAAAAATGTGAGATATTGCAATGTTTCGAGCTATTAACGGAGTTTGGATATGTTTGTAGGTAAAAAGGCTTAAATGGTGCATGTAGGCCCCTAGCATGGTGCTTAATGTCAATGGAGTTAAGGGGAAGGCTTGACGATGGTTTGAGAGGTGAAAAAACCAAGAATTTAACAAAACAAGTTGAAACCTACTAGTAGGTTTGTCATAAAACTACCGGTAGGTTTTGGCTATTGGGCCTGCACCTACCGCAAATCTACCGATAGATTTTGCTCACTGGAGTAAAACCTACAGGTAGGTTTCCATCGACCTACCGATAGGTTTTGCTAAAAACTTCAGATTCTGTAACTCAATCTCTGCCACTTTATAGATCCTACCATTGATTCTCCCACTTGCTCCCTGACACCTCCTACACACAGACATGTCTCCCTTACCGTAGCCTTGGACTTTGAAGGCTTGAGCATTAGTGAGGAGGAGAGAGAAGAGGAAAAGCCTAGGAGTGTAGGCTAGGCCTGTGCTAGCCTACCTAATGCCTTCAAATCAGCCTCCTATTGATGGGAGGGCTGTCACACACCTATGGGGACCTCCATGGATGAATTTGGAAAATCCATTCACCATTATTCAAGTTACATTGTATTGTAGAGTGAGAAGCTCTAAGGAAGAAGACATAGTTTAGAAAGAGAAAGCTTATGCTTTTGAATTTTCTTCCATCCATTTCACTTGTAGTTCCTGTAAGCTTCAATTAATGTCTTTAATGTCATTTATTACAAATACATTTCAGGTTTATTTCTACATTATGGATTTCACCATTGTTGTATTAAGTTCTCTACATTTCAAGATTTTAAAATGGGTATTCAATGCAATTCTTCTTAGTTAACTTTTCTTTCATTAGTTTAAGTTCCAATCTTCATTTCTTCATTATGTCTCTTTACATTATGCATGTCTTTCCTTTTATTATGAGTAGCTAAGCTTTAAGTTGGCTAATCCAAGGGAGAACTCCTCTTGAGTATGCTATTTCAACTTATTTTTTTTCCTCCTCGTAGTGTACGTTGATTTGGTTTGACTAGGTCGAGTGTGGAAATGGTTGTGAGTTCTTGAGACAACGTAGACTTGTCGATTCGTGCATAAAGTTAACAAATTTTACTGTCTTTTTGGACTAATTGTGTTTTGATGGAGTTTAAGTAATGACATTTCAGGTCCTAAAGTGAAAAAAAGCTCAAGAACAAAAAAAATCACAGTTGAATGTAACACCAACACAATAGAGAAGAAAATTGTAGAAGGTTGGAACAAAGCAAGAACGTTCGAACCTCAACCCACGTTCGAATATCCTCTGAAATCCTGCCAAGACCAGCTGCTGAGACATGGCGTGTTGCAGTAAACAAAAGGGAAATGCTGAGGTACTTGAGTACCATGTTTGAACGCCAACCCACGTTTGAACGTCCTCTGGAATCCTGAGAAGACTACACCACTGGAACTTGGCATGTTGCAAGAACCACATGACAAAAGTACTTGAGTATAACGTTCGAACGTCAATCCACGTTCAAATGTTGTCTTGAGTGACTGAGGACCAAGTTGCTAAGTGTAAAGTCAAGATTGTTCAAGACGTATGGAAGTGACTAAGTCAGAGAGCAAGTCAGTGACCACATGCTACTTGAGGAGAAGAAATCAAACATCATCTCATGTTTGAACGCCCTCAAAGCAAAGACAGACTTAACGTTTGAATGCCAGATCACGTTCGAACGTCCCCTACAGACTGCCTGCAGAATAGTTGATTCCCATGGGTGGCAAACTCTATTCACTCATCCTCACCTATCTCCTACCCCCTACCTTTCCTTGCCTATAAATACTCCCATGTTGGGAGCTTAAAGAGCATTTTTCCTCCTGTAGAGTAAATGAGGGAGCAATCTTTTCTCTTGTAAAATAGAAAGTTTTAAGTAATCTAGTTCTTGAACATTTTTTATCTATGTCTATGTTTTCATTTGTATCAACCATGATGGAGGCTTAGACTCCCCTTGTAGTTTAAGTCTTTTATTTACTCATGCTAAGTCTTTACATTCATATTGTGACAACCATGATGGAGGCCTAGACTCTCCTTGTAGTTGTATTTGCTTTTATTTACAAGTATTAAGAGAGATAGCTCAACTTTTGGTTGTGGCAAAAACCCTCCAAAAGTAACTAGCTTTCTTCTACTTTCGTTATTTATGTCTTTCACTTCCAATGCTCGAGCTTCCTTATTTCTTAGAAGAGTGAAACTCTTTCACTTTTCTAGAGCTTTACCAAAGTCGTGAAGGGTGGGACGTGATTCACTTATTCTTCATTGAAGATTAGCTTTTCGTTTATTGTACTCTCACTTAGTAGCTCCTCCATTTGGAGGGATGAATATCACTATCTTGTCTAGCGTGACAAAGCCATGATGAGTGAGTAGTTCTTCATTTACTCTTTAGTAAGAGGTGATGAATATGTAAAGATTACCCGGAAGTTATGTTTGTGCAACTCCTTTATGCTTTAATGAGTTATATTCCACTTGTTCACTAGATGATTGAATGCATCTAGAAAAGCTAAGGTACTTTGTATAACCTAGGGTTCCTTCTATGATACGGATGACTCCTACATAGAAAGACCCAGTGGTTCAAGGCAAGCACCCCGACTAACTCTTCATGACATCTTTTCAATCTCCAGTATTATTGCGCTTTATTCAAAGAATGGACCATTAATGCCATGGTTGGATGCCTTGTAGAAACACTTACTTGTTTGTAGACGGGTTAAGTCTCGGCACAGACAATTCTTGTAAACTTCTAGAAAGGCATCGGAATCATGTGCTTAATCCTTACAGTCCATCTTTATCCTCCGATTAACTTGCTGTTGACACGGGAGTTAATTGAGTCATAAAGCACAAACATAATAAACCGGATAATCAATTACATGTTCTAATCCTCGAGCTAAAGGGTGGCTGCTACATTTTGAGAATCTTATATTTTGTCTAGAATACTCTTGGAAAGAATTTGATTTTCTATTTAGGAAATCCCACAACTTCAAATCCTTAAGATTTTCAGTTCCTTGGTCTCTATCACTGCTTACTTCTAAACACTAATCATAGTTCCCTGTGGATTCAACTTCAGACTTCACTGGATTATTACTACAACTTGACCGCCTGCACTTGGGTGTACACATTTCGGATCAAGTCACTTGTCATGGTGTATGCTTGAATCCACACCTCCATTTTAGTCCCGTGGTTCCTATGAATCAATTAAACATCTTGACACCATTGGAGGAAGGTCTTGAGTTGAGTTGACATTCTCATTGGAATGACCTCTTTAGATTAGCCAACACTTATTTCCAATTTTATTTTCATCAAGAACACAAATCACCAAACTCAAACATCAAAGACTTTTACACTTTTCATTTTTCACCAAAATCACATTCAAAACGATTCACCTCTTTCCCTGAGGAGACGACCTTGGAATGCGATTTTCAAGTAAAACACGAAACTCGAAAGTCTCTCTCTATACTTGGGAAGCCCTTTTGTTCACACACACGCACACATTTCATTCATAGACCTGTTTTTCCAATTCTTACATTAAACCCGAGTGAGAGTGACACTTAGCAACACACATAAACCATATAGACATTTGAGGTTCATGCTCAGAGATTAGGGAATACAACGAAAAATTCCAAGCATTCTCTTACCCATCCCCTGACATTTTCTACATCAAACCATGCCTACCTACACTACAAATTTGACTCTGGAGGATTTAGGATGGGAAAGGAAGAGAGAGAAAGAGGGAGCTTGGTGGGTTACAGGCTAGGCTTGTCCTAGCCTGTCCAAGACATCAACTCATTTCCCATTGATGGGAGGCCTGCACACACTGGCTATAGGAGCCTCATGGATGAAAATGCAAGGATCCCTACACTATTATTGAACATTTTAGAGGGAGAAGTTCAAGGAAGAAGGCATAGTTTAGAAATAGAAAGTCTGGATTTTTGCATTTTCTTACCCATTTCACTTGTAGTAAGCTGTAAGACTCTTGTAATCTTCATTTGTTGCACTTTAATGTCATTTATTTCAAATGTATTCCAAGTTTAGTTGTTTATCATTGAATCTACCATTGTTACATTTAAGTTTTTCTTCTCGAGCTTTCCAAATGGGTATTAAATGAATTTATCTTTGTAGTTAACTTTTCTTTACATTAATACATGTTTTAATCTCTATTTCATTACCATGCCTCTTTACACATTGTATGTCTATACATTTATTATGAGTAGCTAAGTTTTTAGTTGGTTAATCCAAGGGAGATTTCCTCTTGGGTATGCTAAATCAACTCTTCCTCATTCCTCCTCGTAGTGTAAGTTGCTTGGTTTGACTAGGTTAAGTGTGGACGGAGTTGTGAACTCTTGATATACCATAGACTTGTCATGGGGTATGCTTAAGCCTACACTTCCACATTAGTCTCTCACTTCCTACAAATTAATCAAGCACCAAGACACCATTAGAAGAATGTTTTGAGTTGATTTGACATTCCCATTGGAATGGCTCCTTTGGATTAATCAACCTTATTTCTATTGCATTTTTAGCAAAGACTCCACTCACCAAAACAAAAACTCATAATATTTTACACTTTTCCATTTTCACAAAATCAACTTCAGACAATTCAACCTTCCTTCCCTGAGGAGATGACCTTGGAATACCCATTCCAAGTAAAACACGACATTTGCAAGTCTCTCCTCACTTGAAGAACACTTTTGCACACATACCCATATTTTCATCCACACACATGTTTTCTCCATTTCTACCATCAAACCCGAGGGAGAGTGACACTCACCTATGCATATAAGCCATATACACTAAGTCCGGGTTTTTGTTTGGAGATTAGGGTGAACACGATCAAGCATCGACCAACCAATGAAGCAGGTACTATATAAACTTGAGTCCTCTGGTTGACTAGTCAAGTAGGCTATTGAGGTTGGGGAGTTTAATATTAGATTTAAGTCAAGAACTGCTATTAAGGGGCAAGTCTTGGCTTATTTCATAGCCAAGTTTCCCCAACCACAAAACCAAAAGATGTCACTAGAGAGAATTTGTACCCGATCTACTAGTTTGGAAAATTGTCATTAATAAAGCTTCTAATACACAAGGGAGCAGAGCAAGACTAATCCTAACCTCCCTCGAGGGTATTGATCTAGAGTATGCCCTTAAGTTTGACTTCAAAGCCTCAAACAATGAAGCTGAGTATGAAGCTCTTATAGCTGAGCTCAAGCTAGCACACTCCATGGATGCATAGCAACTACTAATCCACAACGATTCCTATCTCATAGTCAAGAAATTTGAATCAGAATATGAGGCAAGAGGGGATAGGGTGACCTCGTACTTAAAGGTGGTATAACAGTTGCTAAGGGAGTTCGTGCATACTCAAGTGTTGTAGGTGCCTTAAGTCAAGAATGCAAGAGCTGATGTCTTGGCCAAGCTAGCATCTAAAAATCAAGGAAAACTAGGAAGGATAGTGCCTATGGAACATCAGAAAGAACCAAGCATTCGTTACAACCAGAATGAGAAAGAAATATTGCTGATGGAGTTCACGACAAGCTGGATGGATCCCCTTATCAGTTACCTCCAAGATAATATTCCTCCCCAAGACTCAAAGGAGGTAGCTAAGCTAAGAAGTAGAGCATCAAGGTTCACTATGATCCAGGGAAAGCTCTATTGCAGATGAAGAGGCCAATTGATGAGTGTGGAACATTGCATATTAAGCATCATCATTGCATCCAATTTAACTTTTTTTGTAGTGATTTTTTTTGGGGAAATGGATTCAAATTGATAATTAATGAAGATTAGTTTGATTGTAGGTGATAAGTTGGAAATGGTAGGCATAAAGCACCACAGCAAGTGATTGAGGTCAATAGGGAAGAAAAGATCTTATGATGGATGGCTCGGGAGCTCAAGGAATCAAGAATTTCTAGACAAGGATATGAGTTACAAGTAGAAGACCTACCTGAGCTACCAGTAGAAGAGCCTACCAGAAATCAGCTACTAGTGCCTCCTTGCAAGACTTTCTAGTAGCAGACCCTACTAAAAATGAGCTACCGGTAGCAGCCTTATGAGCTACCGATAGAAGAGCCTATTGGAAAGCAGCTACCTATAAGACCTAACAGTAGCAGACCCTATTGGAAATGAGGTACCGATAGCAGACTTACGAGCTACCAATAGAAGATGCCCAAAAAATCTAGATCCTTCTCTAAACCACTCCACTAACTACGAGGGCCCACCTTTTGACAACTAATCCATGTTCTGACATTTCTAACACTCCATGATGATCTCCTAACCCCTACATTCATATTTTAAGCATAAGGGAGTGGGTGGCTAATGTAGTGAGAGGGTGTGGTTGGAAAAGCATGGGAGGATCATACTTTGATTAATTTTGGAAGCTTTTGTAGATAATCTCTCTCCAATCACTGCAAGTCAGCCACTTATGCTAAGGGGTGGGAGGATGGATGAAAATAGAGGACTTCCTACACACAATTTTAGATCATAAAAGTTTTAGAGAGAGAAGATCCAAAGTTGAAGATAAAGTTCTAGAGGGAGAAAACTGAGTTTTACATTTTCCTTCACCATTTTCATTGTAGTAATCTTTCCCTCTTGCACTCTAATCTCTTTTAATCAAAGTTGTAATCAAGTTGTGCTAAACTTCTTGTAGTTTATTTTCACATTTGAGTTTTGTTCCATTCAAGTTTTACATTTTGGGTATGCATGACTTTTTTCTTGTAGTTTAAACCTTCTTTTACATTAATACAAGTTTATGTTTGATTTCATTATTATGTTTCTCTACTGAGTGTTTGCTCTTGCCTTTTCCATGCTTAGCTAAACCTTTAGTTGGCTAATCCAACCCTCTTGGGTATGTGAAATTGACTCTATTTCATTCTTCCTTGTTGATGAATGCGTAATATTGCATATTTAGCGGCCTCATTACATGCATTTTAACTCAACTTTGCATTTAAGAACTTAGAGTTAGCCAAATTTATGAATAATGTGAAAATTTTGATGTTGCAGGTAATCATAGGGTAAATGATGGCTTTCAGAACCCTCCAACCAAGTGTGGATGAGTGGTGAAGAGATAGGCACGTTACATGAGGATTTGGAGGCTTAAAAGTGAAAGAAATCAAGGAGGTATTGGTGCTTGGTAACATAGGCACTGACACCCGAACCATTTGGTAGAAGTACCTTGGTTTTCCTTCTTTTTCACCCTGATCCACTTAGAATTTGAAAATTTTCAAAACATGCAAGTTTTTATATCTAGATGTCCTCTAGGTTATGTCAAAATTCAGCTTGATCGGGTAGTTAGATCAAAAGTTATGATAATATTACAAAAACTGGTTCGGAGCTGACAACTTCCAGAAGACCTACCAATAGGTTTTTCTCAAAAACGCTAGAACACCTGAAACTCAATGTTCTGCCACTTGGGGGTCCCACCTATGTACATGCCTCCTACACCCTAAATTCAGCCTTAGAAGATGGAGGATGGGAAAGTAGGAGAAAGAAGGATGGAGGCATAGTGGGTGTAGGCTAAGCTCTTCCTAGCCTATCCAATGCATCAAATCACCACCTGTGGATGGGAGGTCTATTCATGCAGGCTAGAAGAGCATCATGGATGAAAATGCATTAATTCCTACACCATATATTCAACATTCACACAAGCTTTGAAGAGAAGAGGCTACCTAAGCTTAGGAGTAGTTTTTAGAGAGAAAAGCGCAAGGAAGAAGATGAAGTTCTAGAGAGAGAAATTTATGTTTTTGCATTTTCTTCTCCATTTCAGTTGTAGTAAGCTTTAATTCTCTTGTAATCCTTAATTCTTGCACTTTAATCTCATTTATTTCAAGTGTATTGCAAGTTTAGTTACATGTTCTTGAATCTACCATGTTTGTATTTGAGTTTTCCATTCAAGTTTTACATATGGGTATTAAATGAACTTATTTTCTTAGTTTAACTTTTCTTAGCATTAATACAAGTTTTAATCTTCATTTATTCACTATGTCTTTATATTATGGATGTCTTTGTATTTAGTATGAGTAGCTATGTTTTAGGTTGGCTAATCCAAGAGAGACTTCCTCTTGGGTATGCTAAATCAACTCATTTTTCATTCATTCTTATAGTGTACGATGGTTCGGTTTGACTAGGTTGAGTGTGGATGTGGTTGTGAGTTCTTGATACACTGTAAACTTGTCACGGGGTATGCTTGAATCCTCACCTTCATTTTAGTCTCGTGCTTCTTACGAATCAATCGAACGTTTAAGCACCATTGGATGAATGTCTTAAGTTGATTTGACATCCCCATTGGAATAACCTCTTTGGATTAGCCAACACTTGTTTCCATTATTTTTCTAGAACAATCTTCACACACCAAAACATCAAAACTCAAAAGATTTTTACATTTTCCATTTTTACAAAATCAACTTCACACAATTCCCTTCATTCCTTGAAGAGACGACCTTGGAATACTAATTTCAAGTAAAACATGATACTCGAAAGTCTCTTTGCGCTTGGGGAAAACTTTTGTACGCACACATATTTTGTTCATTCCACACACCTTTTTTCCCCTTTTTTCGCATCATTTTGAGGGAGAGTGGCACTTCTCTACACACAAAAGCCATATACACATTTAAGGGTGATGTGCGGAGATTAGGGTTGACGGAATAACTTAAGCACTCATAGTGTATAGTGTTTAGTTTGATTAGGTTGAGTGTGGACATGGTTATGGGCTTTTGATACACATTAGACTTGTCACGGGGTATGTTCTTGCCCAACACAACTACATTAGTCCCTCACTTCCTTTGAATCAATCAAACACCAAGACACCATTGGTTGAATGAAACGAGTTGATTTGGCATTCCCATTGGAATGCCCTCTATGGATTAGCCAACCTTAATTTCTTGCATATTTCTTAACTCACAACTTACCAAACTTCAAATCATAAGATTTTCCAAGTTTCACTTTTTCAGAAAATCACTCATCAAGAACACTCGACCTCACCTTCCCTGAGGAGACGACCTTGGAATACTCATTCCAAGTAAAACATGATATTCCAAGTTTCTCTATGCTTGTGGAGCACTTTTGCACACATGCACCTTTTTGTTCATCCACACACAATTTCTCCACTTCTTGCATTGAACTCGAGGGAGAGTGACACTCACCAATCTCTATAAGCCATATACACACAATCGGGTTCAAGTTGGAAGTTGGGAAAAATGATCAAGCACTAACTACATGTTGAGAATGATCCATGAGCGCATCTATGAAAATCACATCAGAGCTTGCACATTGTAATTCAAGGCATTGAGGCAGGGCTATTTCTAGCCCACAATAGTGAAAGATTCCAAGGAAAACAACATGCCAATATCCCTCATTGTCCACTTGAGCTACTCACTCTAATACTTAGCTTGTGGTTATTTCAATAGTGGGGGATAGAAATTTTGGGACCCTTTCCTATAGGGGTAGGATAATGTAAGTTTGTCGTCGTATCAATTGACTACTTTACCAAATGGGCCAAGGTTGAACCACTAGCCACCATCATCGAGTAGAGCATTAGGAAATTTGTCTGGATATCCATCGTATATAGATTTGGAATACCCAGGTCAGTAGTGTTTGGCAAAGGTAAGCAGTTCAATAATTCAAACATAATTTTTTTTTTGTTTAGAGCTAGGTATAAAGAACTACATCTTAGCATCGACTCATCCACAGTCCAACAACAATTAGAGGTGACCATACAAACTATTGTTAATGCTCTGAAGACTAGGCTGGAAGCTTCGATAGGTCAATGTGTAGATCATCTTCCAAGGGTGCTCTGGGCATACAGGACAACAACTCAGATTGCTATGAATGAGACTCTTTTGAGTTTAGCCTTCAAAATATAAATAATGGCTCTTATAGAGATTGGGTTCCCCTTACCCAGAGCTAAACTATTCAATCCCACGGAAAATGATCAAGCTCTTCTTGTAAATCTCGACCTTTTTGATGAGAAAAAAGAAGAAGGAATGAGACACTACAAAGGATCACAACTTATTAGAAGAGGGTGGCCTAGTATTACAACTAGAGGGTTAAAGAAAGGAGCTTCAAAATTGGGGATCTCTTTTTAAAGAAACTACTGCTTGCTAGGAAGGACCCCAAACATGGGAAGCTGGGCCCAAACTGGGAAGGGCCTTACTTTGTCCAAAGGGTCATCTGACCTGACAATTATAAGTTGTAGGACTCAGAAAGGAAAGACCTAGCAAACTCATAGAATGCATACCACCTCAAGAAGTTCTATTAGTAACAGCTTGGAGCCTTTAATTTTACAAATCCTGTGAACACTTCTTTTCAGAGGACAATCATAAATATTTTAGATCAATGAAGTGTTTGCAAAATCTTGGTATCGAAAGTTCTTGAGTACACAAAATTCTTACAAGTATTGAGCTCAAAGGAAGTTTCTGGGCTCGTCAGTTAAAGGATAAGCTTTTTAGCACGAATCCAAGGATAAGCTTTTCACCTTATACCATAGATAAGTTGTTCATCTTATAAGAGCTTTTCAACTCGCATGCAAGGATAAGCTTTTTAGCTCATAACTCATATAAGCTCTTCAGCTTTTAAGAGCTCATTAGATCAATCCAAAGATGATCTTTTCAACTCATATCTTAGATAAGCTCTTCAGCTTATTGATTAGTGCTTGACAAAATTCCTTGTAGTTTCCTAGCCTCTAAATATTACCTTTTAGCATGTATAGTATATGGATGAAGGGGAGTGCCACATTTCTATGGGTGATGTCAAAAGAAAGGGCAAGGAGATGGGGGAAACTAAAATGATGGTAATGTGATGGAATGAAATGCGTGAATGAACAAAATACATGTGTGTGAACAAAAGTGCTCCCCAAGCGCAATGAGTCTTTTGAGTGTCGTGTTTTACTTGGAAAAGTATTCCAAGGTCGTCTCCTCAGGAAAGGAAAGTTCAAGTGTGTGAAGGTGATTTTGTTGTGAAAAAGGAAAGTGTAAAATCTTTTGAGTTTTGAGTTTGGTGAGTTGTATTCTTGATGAAAATGGAATAAAACAAGTGTTGGCTAATCCAAAGAGGTCATTCTAATGGGAATACCAACTCAACTTGAAACCTTCCTCCAATGGTGCATAGATGAACTATTGATTCGTGGGAAGCTAGGGACGAGATGGTGAGGATCCAAGCATAAACCATGACCAGACCTATGGAATATCAAAGACTCACAACTCCATCCACTCTCAACCCAATCGAACCGAACCATCGTACACCGAGAGGAGGAAAAAAATGATTTGAAATTACAAACCCAAGAGGAGGTCTCCCTTGGATTAACCAACTAAAACTCTAGTTACTCATGCTTACGTTAAGACAATAATGTAAATGAAAGACATAATGAAGAAATAAAGCATGAAACTTAACTTAATGCAGAAAAACTTGAACTATAAAGAAAGAAATACAATACCCATTTTAAAGCAGGAAAATGAAGAACTTGGAAGCATTAATGGTAGAAACTAGAACATGTAACTAAACTTGCCAAGTACTTGAAATAAATGACATTAAAAGTAAATATTGAAGCTTACAAGAGTCTTACAATAAAATACAAGTGAAACGATGGAAGAAAATGAAAAAAATGTAAATTTCTCACACTATGACACTATTCAGCATTGACTTGATCCAAAATGTGTACACCCAAGTGCAGGCGGTCAAGCTGTAGTAATAATCCGGTGAAGTCCAGAGTCGAATCCACAGGGAGCTATGTTGGTGTTTGAAGTAAGTAGTAATAGAGACCAAGTAACTTTTGGAAATTTCGCGTGTTTGGAGTAGTGGGATTTTCTTGATTAGAATAGAAGATTCTTTTCAAGAGTTTTCTAGACAAAATATAAGATAAATTCAATCACCCTTTAGCTCGAGAAGCTGAACATTTAGTTATTCATCCAGTTTATTATACTTGTGCTTGGTAACTCATTTAACTCCCGTGTTAACGACAAGTTAATCGGAAGATAAAGGTGGATTGTGAGAATTAAACACATAGTTCAGATGGCTTTCTAGAAGTTTACAAGAATTGTCTGTACCAAGACTCAACCCATCTATAAACAAGCAAGTGTTTCTATAAGGTATCCAACCATAGCGTTAATATTCCATCCTTTAAATGAAGTCCAATAATTGTGAAGAATGAAAGGTAGTCATGAGGATCTAGCCCAGGTACTTGCCTTGAACACATGGATCTTTCTATGCAAGAGTCATCCATGTCATAGAAAGAACCCATGGTTATAGAAAGTACCTTAGCTTTGCTATATGCATTCAATCATTCAATAAACAGGTGTGATATAAAGCATTAAAGCATGAAGAAGTTGCACAAACATAACTTTCGGATAATCTTTACAAATTCATCACCTATTACTAAAGAGTGAATGATGAACTACTCACTTTTCATGGCTTTGGCAAAGCTAGAAAAGTGAGTGCTACTCATTCCTCTAAATAGAGATGCTACTAAGTAAAGAAAACTAAAAAACGAGCTTTTCTTCAATGAAGAATAAGTGAATCACTTTCCACCTTTCACAGCTTTAGTAAAGCTCAAGAAAAGTGGAAGAGTTTCACTCTTCTAAGAAAGAAGGATGCTCAAGCAATGGAAGTGAAATACATGAACAATAAAAGTAGAAGAAAGTTAGTTGCTTTTGGAGGGTTTCCACCACAACCAAAAGATGAACTACCTCTCTTGATACTTTGTAAGTAAGAGCAAATACAACTACAAGGGGAGTCTAAGCCTCCATCATGGTCGCCACAACATGAATGTAAAGACTTAGCATAAGTAAATGAAAGACTTCAACTACAAGGGGAGTCTAAGCCTCCAACATGGTTGATATAAATGGAAAATAAAAGCATAAACATGAAATATTCAAGAACTAGATTAATAAACACTCTTACTTTACAAGAATAAAGATTGCTCCCCCATTTACTCTACAAGAGGAAGAATAAATTTTAAGCTCCCAACAAGGGAGTATTTATAAGCAAGGAAGGGGAGGGGGGTAGGAGATAGGTGAGGATGAGTGAATAGTATTTGCCGCCCATGAGAGTCAACTATTCTGCAGGCAGTCTGTAGGGGGACATTCGAACATTATCTGAAGTTCGAATGTCAAGTCTGCCTTTGCTTTGAAGGCATTCGAACGTTATCTTTCTTCCACTCAAGTGGCCTGTGGTCACTGACTTGGTCTCTGACTTAGTCACTTCCACACGCCTTGACATCATTAACTGTACACTCAGCAACTCCTTAGTCACTTAAGACAACGTTCAAATGTGGAATGACGTTCGAACGTTGTACTCAAGTGCTTCTGGTTCTTCTCTTTTTGTTGACTGCAACACGCCATGTCTCAGCAGTTGGTCTTGGTAGGGTTTCAGATGAAGTTCGAACGTTGGTTAACGTTCAAACGTCCTTGCTTTGTTCCAACCTTTTGCATTTTTGCTCCCTTTTGTGCTAGTGTTACATTCAAGTGTGATTTTTGTTGTTTTTGGGCCTTTGTTCACTTTAGGACTTGAAATGTCATTACTTAAACTCCGTCAAAGTACAATTAGTCCAAAAAGGCATAGTAAAATTTGTTAATTTTTCACACGAATCAATCATCTTCTTCCTTGGGAGCTTTCTAGGCTTAGGTAGCCACACCCTTAAAAATTGTGTGAATGCTGAATATATGGAGAAGAACTCTGCATTTTCATCCATGTAGGGTCCCCCTAGGTGTGTGATAGGCCTCCCATCCATAGGAGGCTGAGTTGATGCATTGCACAGGCTAGGACAAGCTAAGCCTGCAACCATCATGTCTGCCCTCTTCACTCCCATCCCCATTAATGTCATTGCCTTCAAAGTCTTCAACTAGGGTGTAGGAAGTATGTAAATGTGTAAGGGAAGTTAGGGGATAAGTGGGAGAAACAATGGTGGGACCCCCAAGTAAATGGAGTATGAGTTGCAGGCATTCTGGGCATTTTGGGCAAAACCTACCGGTAGATTTTTAGCGATCTACTGGTAGGTTTTGGCTACTAGAGTAAAAACTACTGGTAGGTCTTTCTGGTAGGTTGCCTACTCCAGACCAGTTTTCATAGAATTATCATAACTTTTGTTCTAACCGTTGGATTAAGCTAACATTTTGACACAATACAAAATACATCGAGATCTACAACTTTCATGTTTTGCACTTGTTTAGATTCGAAGTGGATCATGGTCAAACATGGGAGAAACAGCGGTACTGTGTCAAAACCTTGGGAAACCAGTGGGCAAAACCTTTTGAAATCCATTTCTCTTGATTTCTTCACCTTCCAAGCCTCCCAATCCTCATTTAATGTGTCCATGTCTTCACCACACATCCATACTTGGTTGCAAGGTTCTAAAATATATGATTTACACTATAATTACCTGTAACATCAAAAATTCAACATTATTGACAACTTTGGCTAACTCCAAGTACTTAAATGCAAAATTTGAGTTAAAATGCATGTAATGAGGCCTTCAAATATGCAATATTATGTACTCATCAATTAGCACATAATATTGCATATTATGTATGCCTTTTATACCCTTTTATTCTTGCTTTTATTGTGAATTTGGGGAGAAATACGACTAAGCAACCAATTAATGATGTTGTGTGATTTTAGGTAAAGAGTTAATTATGGCTTGAGTTAAGCCCCCATCATAGTGCTTAAAGTCAATGGAGATGAGGGGCTGGTTTAAAGGGAGGCTTAAAAGGTGAAGAAATTAAGAAAAAGACATGTTAGGGGAAAACATTCCAGAAGATTTAAACTTGGTTTGCCTATGCCCTGTCAAAACCTTCTGGAAGGTTTGCATCAACCTTCCAGAAGGTTAAACTCACTGGACAATTTTTTTCATTTACCCTGCCAAAACCTTTCAAAAGGTTTGCATCGACCTTGCTGAAGGTTTTGCCCAGAAATGTCAAATAGCCTGCAACTTAAGTTCTGCCACTTAGGGGTACCACCTATGATTCTACAACTTATCCCCTAACATCTCTTACACACATACATGCCTCCCTACACTTCATGGTAGACTTTGGAAGGCAATGCATTAATGAGGAAGAGAGAGAAGATAAAAGCTTGGGAAGTTACAGGCTAAGCTTGTCCTAGCCTACTTAAGGCATCAACTCAGCCCCCCATTGATGGGAAGCCTCTCACACAGGCTATGGGACCTCCATGGATGAAAATGAAGACAACACTTGACATTTTGACAGCAATGTTCAGATTTATAGAGAGAGAAGCTCAAGGAGGAAGACATAGTTTTAGAGAAAGAAGTTAGATTTTTGTATTTTCTTTACCCATTTCACTTGTCATTTGCTTTAAGACTCTTGTAAGCTTCATTTATTGCACTTAATGCCATTTATTTCAAGTGTATTGCAAGTTTAGTTAAGTATCTTGGAATCTACCATTGTTATATTCAAGTTTTCACTTCAACCTTTTAAGTTGGGTATTAAATGCACTCATTTTTGTAGTTTCACTTTTCTTTACATTAACCCAAGTTTTAATCTCCATTCCAATACCGTGTCTCCTTATACATTGTATGTTTTTGCATTTAATATGAGTAGCTAAGCTTTAAGTTGGCTAATCCAAAGGAGAACTCCTCTTGGGTATGCTAAATCAACCACTTTTCATTCTTCCTTGTAGTATAAGGTGGTTTGGTTTGACTGGGTTGAGTGCAGACATGGTTTTGAGCTCTTGATACACCGTAGACTTGTCATGGGGAATGCTTGAGCCTACACCACATTATTCTCTCACTTTCTACGAATCAATTGAACACCTAGGCACAATTAGAAGAATATTGTGAGTTGATTTGGCATTCCCATTGGAATGACCTCTTCGGATTAGCCAACCCTTTTTTTCATTGCATTTTCACTCACCACACACACTTAAAATATTTTACACTTTTCATTTTCTTTATAAAATCACATTTACCATAATTCGACCTTCCTTCTTTGAAGAGACGACCTTGGAATACTTAATTCCAAGTAAAACACGACACTAGAAAGTCTCTTCACTTGAAGAGCACTTTGCACACACATATTTTCATCCACACACGTTTTCTCCATTTCTAGCATTAAACCTGAGGGAAAGGGATAGTCACCTACACACATAAGCCATATACACTTAGTTTGGGTTAGTGTTTGGAGATTAGGGTGAACACAATCAGGCACTAATCAGAGCTTATCATCTCGATCCAAGGATGAGCTTTTCAAGTCATACCTCAAATAAGATTTTTAGTTTATAAGAGCTATTCAACTTAAAAATGAGTCTTTCAGATTGTGGGAGTTTTATAGCTTTTAAAAGGTTAAGTTTTAAATCAAAGGGCGGGACAGACATGTAACACCAACATCAAGATCGAAAACAACAAAAAGAAAGGAGTTATATATTTTATATTCAAAAAGAAATTACAAAACAAGATATTATAACTTGCTAGTTTAAGGCCTAGCTCCTTTCTTATTGAGTTCCTCCAGCTACATATAGGGCATTCTCCCTAGCTAGCTTGTCCCTCACAAGCTAAGTAAGAAAAAGCTCTCTCTCTCTCTCTCTCTCTCTCTCTCTCTCTCTCTTTATAACTAGCTCCATTGTAGTGCTAGCTCAACAGTAGTGCAACACTCATCCTTTGAACCAACAGAAAGAATGAACGAGGTGGATGATCCTCGCAACCTCTTCCTAGAAGAAAAAGGAACATCATCGTCCCCAACTCTTTTCATCCCAGGAGCTTGCACTACGACCTCCGTGATTGAGATGGCCATCTTCAGAGTAGGCACTGGTCTTAGCCTAAGCTTGAAAATATTTTGAGTTGCAACTAAGTCTCTAAAATCACCTTTACCATAATTCAACCTTCCTTCTTTAAGGAGACGACCTTGGAATACTTAATTCCAAGTAAAACATGACACTAGAAAGTCTCTCTTCGCTTGGAGAGCACTTTTGCACACACACATTTTCATCTACACACATGTTTTCTCCATTTCTAGCATTAAACCTGAGGGAGAGTGATAGTCACCTACACACATATACACTTAGTTTGGGTTAGTGTTTGGAGATTAGGGTGAACGCAATCAAGCACCAATCAGAGCTTATCAGCTCGATCCAAGGATGAGCTTTTCAAGTCATACCTCAAATAATATTTTTAGTCTATAAGAGCTATTCAACTTAAAAATGAGTCTTTCAGATTATGGGAGTTTTATAGCTTTTAAAAGGTTAAGTTTTAAATTCGAGGGCGGGACAGACATGTAACACCAACATCAAGATCAAAAACAACAAAAAGAAAGGAGTTATATATTTTATATTCAAAAAAAAAATTACAAAACAAGATATTACAACTTGCTAGTTTAAGGCCTAGCTCCTTTCTTATGGAGTTCCTCTAGCTACAGATAGGGCATTCTCCCTAGCTAGCTTATCCCTCATAAGCTCAATAAGAAAAAGCTCTCTCTCTCTCTCTCTCTCTTTCTCTCTCTCTCTTTTTATAACTAGCTCTATTGTAGTGCTAGCTCAACAGCAGTGCAACACTAATCCTTTGAACCAACAGAAAGAACGAACAAGCCGGATGATCCTCATAACCTCTTCCTAGAAGAAAAAGGAACATCATCCTCCCCAGCTCTTTTCATCATAGGAGCTTCCACTATGACCTCTGTGATTGAGATGGCCATCTTTAGAGTAGGCACTGGTCTTAGCCCGAGCTTGAAAATATTTTGAGTTGCAACTAAGTCTCTAAAGGACACGGGTGTATATACAATAGTGTTATGTATCCTAAAGAGCTTTGACGGAGACTTCCACAGGACATCCCCTACAACATTCAAGGAGAAAATTCGAAGATAGTTAAACCTCAGGTAGTAGAATTAGATATTGAAAAGAAAGTGTCTGAATACACTTAATCATATTTGAGGGATGACTCCAGATGCAAGGGCCACAAAGAGCTTTGACAACCTGTCCCTCAAATTCCCAAGTGGCGTTGCCATCCTTTTGGGTATACAGGGAGGTTTACAACTAGCTCATGCACTTGAGCTCTCCAGATGAAGCAGTAGAAGTAAGGAGGAAGACAAGGATCTCCTCATTGCCATGTAGGCGCCAGAAGAGGAAAATTCCTATCAAAAGACTCGATTGAAGTGAGTAAAAATTTTCCTTATGAAGACAAACATAGGAAACCTGAGTCCGACCTCAAAGGAAAAATAAAAGAAGCAAACCTTCCTCTATAAAAGTAGGTTACAGGGTTCATCGACGGTAGGAGCATGCACAGAAACACCAGCAGGAAACCAATAGTGTCTCTGATGGGCTCCATTTCACCTTTAGAGATGCTATTGGGAACCATTAAGGCACCCTAGTCTGAGTCTTCTAAATATAGTGAAGCGCATTGTCTAAACTTAGAGGAAAGGGGCATCTGTATCTTAGGAAGGAAAGAGAAAGTTTTCTTATGAAAAATTTGTTAAAGTAGGTTGTAGAGTGAAAGCCAATGTGGAGTGACATCTGTGATTTTATTGAAAAAAATGAAAACAATTGGCCTCCCTGAAAAACACAATGCATGAAGGGGTGTAATAAATAAAGAAACAATCATGGCAACTCAGGCATTAAGAGGATGTATCAAGGTGCTTTTTCCACTTCTTAACGACTTGATGACGCAAGTACAACCGTCTTAATCATGTATTTTTTAATAACCATCGTAAAATTGTCCCATAACATTGATAACTCGCACAAGTGATTAGCCATAAAGACGAGCTCCTTAGCTTTATGTGACAAATTTTTCACCTAATGGAGCATCTCAGCTGGCGATATGCTCATCAGCTCATTCCATACAGAGCTTATAAACTCAGACTAATAATAACACTTTAGCCCATACCTACGACAAGCCTTTAGCTCATGATAGAACAAGTCGGGCCTAGGCCTAGAGCCAAATTTATAAACCACCAAGTCCAGGGCCACCCAAAGCTAGAACTCAATGGTTAGAATCCAAAAAGAGGTCCTTGCCGCAAGGCCTTTTCCTTATGGAAAGTGAAGGGGGGGGGGGGGAACAAATAAGAAGAAAGGCAAACACAGAGAAAAGTTACATTACAAAAGGAGAAAAGTTCACATTTTCATTACAAAAGGAGGAAAAGTTGAAGAGTTACATTCTTGGAAAAGTTATAAAAACAGAGAAAAATTGTAATTCTTAATTAGCACGAGCCAGCTCTTCTTCTCCTTTGGCTGGAGGTCTAGCCACTTCACTCCTAGACCCTTGCTCCTCAAAAATCAGGGGAGAACTTGGGTAGGCCAATCTGAATTCAACTCGAGCCCAACCCAAAAGAACTGGACTTCGGTTAGAATTTTTAATAATTGGGTTGGGCCTAGTGCTTGTTATGTTTCACCCTAATCTTTGAACACTAACCCGAACTAGGTGTATATGGCTTATATGAGTAGGTGAGTGTTACTCTCCCTCGGGTTTGATGCTATAAATGGGGAAAATGTGTGTGTGGATGAAAATGTGTGTGTGCAAAAGTGCTCTCCAAGCATAAAGAGACTTTTGATGTCGTGTTTTACTTGGAATGAAGTATTTCAATGTCGTCTCCTCAGGGAAGGTTGGTCAAATTGTGGTGAAGGTGATTTTTTAAAAATGAAAAAGTGTAAAATCTTGTGAATTGGTGCTTGGGTGAGTGAAGATTGTTATTAAAATGAAATAAAAACAAGGTTGGCTAATCCGAAGAGGTAATTCCAATGGGAATACCAAATCAACTCAATTCATTCAACCAATGGTGCCTAGGTGCCTGATTGATTCGTAGGAAGTGAGGGACTAATGTGGAGTGTAGGCTTAAGCATATCCCGTGACAAGTCTACAGTGTATCAAGAGCTCACAACCGCGTCCGCACTCAATCTAGTCAAACCAAGCACTTTACACTAGAAGGTAGAATCGAGAAGAGTTGATTTAGCATACCCAAGAGGAAGTTCCCCTTGAATTAGTGATTAGCACAGAATATTGCATATTTTGTATGCCTTTTATACCCTTTTATACTTGCTGTTGTTGTGAAATTGGGGAGAAATATGACTAATCAAACAATTAATGATGTTAATGCGTGATTGTAGGTAAAGAGTTGATTATGGCTTGAGTTAAGCCTCCATCATAGTGCTTAAAGTCAATGGAGATGAGGGGGTGGCTTAAAGGGAGGCTCGGAAGGTAAAGAAATTAAGAAAAAGACAAATCTAGAGAAAACCTTCCAAAAGGTTTGGTCATAAACCATCCGAAAGGTTTGGTCGTAGAATTGAATTGCCAATGCCCATGCCAAAACCTTCTAAAATGTTTTCCCTACTGGAATAAACCTTCCAAAAGGTTTGCATCGACCTTCTAGAAGGTTTGAGACACTAGACTATTTTTTCTCCTTTTCCTGCCAAAAACCTTTTAGAAGCTTTTCATATACCTTCTGGAAGGTTTTGCCCAGAAATGCCAAACAACCTGCAACTCAAGCTCTGCCACTTGGGGGTTCCACCTATGATTCTCCCACTTGTCTCTTGACATCTCTTACACACATACATGCCTCCCTGCACTTAAGGTTGGACTTTGGAGGCTAGTGCATTAATGAGGAAGAGAAAGAAGGTGGAAGCCTAGGAAGTTGAAGGCTAGGCTTGTCCAAGCTTGTCCAAGCCATCAACTCAGCCCTCATTGATGGGAAGCATCACACATAGGCTATAGGACCACCATGGATGAAAATGAAGAGACTCTTTGACATTTTTTACAGCATTTTAGAGAGAGAAGCTCAAGGAGGAAGACATAGTTTTAGAAAGAGAAGTGAGATTTTTGCATTTCTTTTACCCATTTCACTTATTGTAAGCTAGAATATTCTTGTAATCTTCATTCAATGCACTTCAATCTCATTTATTGCAAGTGTATTTCAAGTTTAGTTACACATTCTAGATTCTACCATGTTTGTATTTAAGTTTTTCATTTCAAGCTTTTCAAATGGGTATTAAATGCACTTCTTTGTAGTTTAACTTTTCTTGCATTAATACAAGTTCCAATATTTATTTCTTCACAATGTCTCTTTACATTATGTATGCTCTTGAATTAAATATGAGTAGCTAAGCTTTAAGTTGGTTAATCCAAGGGAGAATTCCTTTTGGTATGCTAAATCAAATCTTTTTCATTCCTCTTTTTAGTGTAAGATGGTTTGGTTTGACTAGGTTGAGTGTGGACGTGGTTGTAAGCTCTTGATACTCCGTAGACTTATCACAAGATATGCTTGAGCATACACTTCCATTTTAGTCTCTCACTACCTACAAATCAATCAAACACCTATGCACCATTGGAAGAATGTTTTTAAATTGATTTTGGCATTCCCATTGGAATGATCTCTTTGGATTAGCCAACACTTGTTTCTATTACATTTCATCAAGAACACAACTCACCAAAACACAAATCTCCAAGGTTTTACACTTTTCATTTTTCACAAAATCACATTCACACAATTCACCTTCCTTCCTTGAAGAGACGACCTTGGAATACCAATTCCAAGTAAAACACGACACTCAAAAGTCTCTCTACACTTGGAGAGCACTTTTGCACACACAAACATTTCATTCACACATGTTTTCCCATTTCTTGCATGATCTCCAAATGAGAGTAACACTCACCTAAACGTTTAAGCCACATACACATTAGGAATGATGGAATAAAACAAACAACTAGCCAACAAAAAGCTTAGCTACTCGTGTTCAAAGTAAAAACAATCATAATGTAAAGAGACATGTAGGTGAAATGGACTAAAAATAGAGATGAAATGAAGCTTAGAACTTGTATTAATGCTAGGAGAAGGTAAACTACAAAGACAAAACCCAGTTGAAAATATAAAAGTGCAAGAACATTGAATTAAACTTGAAATAAAAGAGATTACAATGCAAGAAATGAAGATTACTAGTGAAATATAAATTAATACAATTGAAGTGGGTGAGGCAATTGCAAAAATCTAAGCTCTTTCTCTAAAGTATGTCTTCTACCTTGGCAGCTTCTCCCTTTAAAAATGATGAACAATGCTATGTAAAATCTATAGAATCGTGGAATTTTCATCCATGAGGGCTCTATGGTTTGTGTGCTTTAGAGTTTCCATGATTTGAAGAGTTTGCATACCTACACAAGCAAAGTGTAGGCATGCCTACACTCCCAATGCCCTTGACCAGCCTCATTCTTTCTCTCTCCTCTTCATCCATTCCTTTTCTTCCAAATTTAGAATTTTGTGTAAGGATGGCATGGTTGTAGGTAGAACATGCCAGGGTAGGTGTGGGAGAAACACAAGTTGGTAGAGTTTAAGTTGAAGGTGTCTGGCGTTTCTAGGCCAAACTTGTAAAATCTGGGAAAAATTTAAACTTTTGTAGACAAGGGCAAAATGATAATTTACTACTACAATACAGGTTGAAAACTAAATTTTTCTAGATCTCGGATGACGAAATGGATCTCACTGTTGGATTGGTCTCGCGAAATCTAGTTACCCTGTCAAATTTCATCAAATTCTGAAATAGTCAGATTTTTTTCCATTTTATGAGGCAGTCGAGTCTCGGATGACCCAAAATTAAAATTTTAATAAAATTTTGAAAGTTAGAAAATAATTTCAAGCAAATTAAAATAAAAATATTTTGAACTTGAATCAGGACGAAATTTAATCATTTTGGGACGAAAACGGACCCGAGAAAAAGAGAGTCGTGTGGCGCGTTGTGGTCAAAGTATTCTACGAGTATAAATAGGGGAAAAATCAGATTTTTCCCCATTCTTTAGCCGACCTTGAACGTTGAGAGAAAGAGAGGGAAAGTGAGGGAAAACTCCACCTTCTCTCTACGGTCTAGGAGGTTTGAGTGGTCATATCTACTCAGGCTAAGAGTTACAGTCGGTCTTCTCGTCGAGAGCTACACTTACATACCAAGAATGAGGGTTTTTACTGAAGGTTGAAAAATGAGATTTTGGGAAGGCTTGGAATAGAGTTTGAGTTAAAATTTTAGAGCTTTCCTACGGGTTCTTTACACTTGAAGAGGTAGGGTTCCTTCCAACTCGGGTTTATTTTACAACCTAGGGTGTAGTATGTAATGGGTATATGGATAAAAAGATTTTATCATTACCTATGTTATGGAAATTAATGAAATGGGTATTGAAGTTGGGTAAAATGAAAGTTTACCTTGAAATGAGTTGTGAATTAGACACAATGTGATCCATGGAATTGGGTGTTATGTGGGTATGTTGTGTGTTTACTTTATGCCTTGGAAATTTAGTGTATTGTTAGCATATGTTATGTAATGACATGCTTGTGAATTGTTGCTGAAAATAAAATGTTGATATATGTTCATTGATATATGGAATTATGAGAAAGTTTGGTGATTATAAGTTTTGGATGTAAATTGCCATGGAATTTGCTTGAATGTAATTAATTTAGCTCGTGTGACATCCGTTACATATGGGCATGACATGGATTAGGCAATGGTGCATCACATTGCATTTGCACGGGGTAAACGAATCCATAGCCATGAGTGTGGGTGTGTGTGTGCATGGTAGATATCAAACACCAAGTAGGTGGATGATGGTGGGCTCGGGAAAGTTGGATTGAAAAATTCGACTGAGTCCCACGGTTGCATGAAAAAGAATTGGGTCGGGGTAGCAAGAAGGGCTAGACTATCCCTCGGGTGAGAGACCCGGTGTTTGGATACACACTTCTATTGGTATAAGAGCCTATAAAGTGTGTCGGTGTACACGGAACCATTGGTGAAAGTCCATGAATTCCGTGTCGGTTGGGTGACTGTTGGTGTAAGTCCATAAATACCCACCCCAAGAAAGACCCAGAGATTTTTAAATAGTCATTTGGGTGTGTAACACAAATGGTGGAGGTTTGGAAAGCCCAGTTTGGATACTCACTGCATAGCATGGGGTAAAGGCAAATAGTCGGAGCTAGAAAAGCTCGATTTTATACACATTGGCAGACATGTGTTGTGGAGCCGGAAAGGGCTCAGGTAAATTGCATGAATGAGTATCATTTCATTTCATGGCAAGATATGTTAGATTCCAACTTTAATTTTCTTAAATCTTGGTTGGAAGGATTGTTGTTGGAAAATATGGCATGTTAACATTACATATGTACTTAGGTTGGGGGAATAACCTCTGTAGGAAACTTTCTACTAGGCGTTGGCTCACCCTATATGAGAAACATTTTAGGTGCGGGGTTCGTGCAGGTGGAGGACACTCATTCGGGGCCTCGAGGGTGAAGAAGAGCCAGCTTATGACTTTTGAAAAGAAGTTTTGTAAAATTTTTGTTAAAAACTACTTTTTGACATGTAAATGTATGAATCAAATGTGCTAGAACTTGTATGGATCATTTATAATGTAGAAAAATATATTTGTTGGGAATGAGTTTGGAAATGTTTTGGATTAATTGGAAATGAAAAATAGGTGAAACAGACAATTCTAGGCAAAATCTTCCGGAAGGTTTGGACAAAAACAAGGAAAAAAAACTGGAATAGTGGGTGAAACCTTTTGGAAGGTCTATTATAACCTTCTGGAAGATCTATTCTAACCATCTGGAAGATCTTCACATTTTTCTAAAATGAGGGAATCTAGTGTGTAACTTTTTTCGGAAGTTTAACACATCTTCTGGAAGGTTGACACAACTTTCTTCAAGATAGGATTCCAGTATGCTAAATCTTCCAGAAGATGGAGTAAACCTTTTGGAAGGTCGATGAGAAACCCCTAAAGGAACTTTTCCGGTAAGAAAAAACTTCTAGAAGGTCGAGCAAAACCTTCCGGAAGGTTTTCCAAAAATCAGTAATTTTAAGAATGTAGTGTCATGTTTTTGGATTATGTGTTCTTTCTTTCCAATGACACAAATGGAACTTAAATGAGATACATTGAGGTATATTGAAGCTCTATGGGACTAAATGATTAACGGAACACGGGTCACACATGTGAGTTATAATCCCAAACAAAGGAATGTTGTTGATGTGATGCCGAAATGGGCAACAATCACGGGTAATTTTGTGGGTTGATGGGTGATCAATGGGTTAACAAAGGACCCCCAATTTTTGGGGCATCATAGCTTGGTATCAGAGCCTAGATATATGATTTACCTAGGCCTGTTGGGCATGGGTCTTAAATGTTACATGGTACATGTTATGTGATATGTGTTATGTGAATAGTATGCTTGATAAAATGTATATGGAAAAGGGACACTAGGGTTAGAAAATATAACCTTGGGGGTCGGAAAAGAAATGAACTGCATAGTTCAAGGTATAAATGTTTACCAGTGGGTGGCATAGACTCTACTAGGGAAAAAAGGAGAAAAATCTCCAAGTTTAAATACTTGATCCCTACCTTGGGATGTTATGTGAATGTTCTATTATCATTTGACATGTGTGTAGGTGGCAAATAGAGGAAGAGGACGCCGAGGCAGTGAGTGGAACAACCAACCACCACTGACCTTTGACCAACAAGCCTTTGTAGAGGCTATTGGTGCTGCGGCTGCCACCATCGCACAAGCTAGTGCGACGGCCGCTACCATTGCACAGGCTAGTGCAAGTGGGGGAGAAGGAGGCTCAAGTAACCTCTAGAAGTTCAAAGCACAAAAACCTTCGGTATTCAAGGGACGGGCTGACCCGATGGTAGCCGATCATTGGTTCTGGCAAGTTGACAAAGTCCTAGAGACAATGGAGATCACCTCCGATGCCATGAAGATAAGATTAGCTGCATTCTAGATAGAGGGGGAAGCCTAATTGTGGTGGAATTGGGTGAAGGACGCAAAGGACTTAGCGGCCATGACATAGGGAGAGTTCCGTGAGCTCTTCATAGGTAAGTATTTCTCGGCAGCCACACAACATGCAAAGGCTCAGGAATTCTTGGAGTTAAAACAAGGAACAATGACGGTGATGGAGTACGTGGCCAAGTTCACCGAATTAGCCCATTTTGCCGATGATTACGTGGCCATGGATGTGGCCAAGGTGAGGAAGTTCGAGGATGGTTTGAAATTATCCATCCAGGGGAAAATTGTGAGCCTCTGCTTGCAAGATTTGGACTCGATGGCTGAGACAACTATGACCATTAAGAGAGAGATTGATGATGCAAGGAGTATCCAGGAGTCGGGTGCTAAGGAAAAAAAGAAGGAGGGTCAATCCTCTTCTTCTAGTTCGGGAAAAATCCTCTTCTTCTAGTTCGGGAAAAAGGTAGAGAACTTCTACCCCACAAGGGTTTGAGGGAAAGGGCCGTGGCTATCAGGGCTAAGGGCAAGGTCGATTCTCCCAAGGCGGGAGAAACTTGGGGACTACATATCAGATTGGTCAGAGGACATACTTCCATTGCCACCAACTGGGTCACATGAAACGAGATTGCGCACAGAGGCAGGGAACCCAGAGTTATGGGACGTCTCAGTCCCAGTCATCGGTGGGGCAGTCATAGAAACACTACATTCCTCCCTACCCCACCATGGGCCAGGGAACCCAGTACTAGTTCTAGGGTGCTACTTAGGCCCCTACTACTTTACGTGCGAGGACTCCACAAGCAGGTTAGAGCATGGGTTAGGTTCGAGGCCAGGGCTCACAAGCCGGGACACCAGGGACCCAAGGGCGTGTTTATGCCATGGTGCCACAGACTGAGCTAGTTGATTAATAGGTTATACAGGGTAAGTTCCTACTTTCTCACTTATGGGCCAGAGTATTGTTTGATTCTGGTGCATCGCATTCATTTATTACTACATTTTGTGTGAAAGATTTGGGTTTAGAGGTTGAAACATTGGAAGAGCCATTGTATGTGAATTCACCCATAGGAGCTAGGGTGTGTGTCGATCGGATATGTCAGAATTGTGAGTTAGAGATCTTGGGGATTCTACTCACCATGGACCTTAGGGTAATGGACATGTCAGAGTTTTATGTCATCCTTGGGATGGACTGGTTGGTGGCATATAAGGTCGTCATTGATTGTGATCGAAAGCGAGTAACTGCTTATACACCGGAAGATGTTTGTTCTAAGTTTTAGGGGAAAAACACGATGCTTTACCCTAAGTCGTGTATGATTCTCGATGGCATGGGCAGTTGATGGGTTAGCTCGCGAGCCTTACCTTAGAGGACGAGGTGAGACAGGAGTTGGGTCTACCTTAGGTTGTGTGTGAGTATGAGGACATTTTTCTGGACGAACTGCTAGGATTACCTCCCTATAGGGATGTAGACTTCAGTATTGAGTTGTATCCGGGTACATCTCCTATTTCTATGACTCCGCATAGAATGACGTCAGTTGAGTTGCAAGAACTCAAGGTTCAGTTGCAGGAGTTGTTGGACAAGGGGTTTATTAGATCAACCACTTCACCTTGGGGCGCTTCGGTGTTATTTTCCAAGAAGAAGGACAAGACCTTTTGGTTGTGTATAGATTATCAGCAGTTGAATCGGGTCACCATTTAGAATAGGTACCCTTTGCCAAGGATTGACAATTTTTTTGATCAGATGAGAGGAGCGCGGGTCTACCCTAAGATAGATCTTCGCATAGGTTATTATCAATTGAGGATTAGGGAGACATATATCCCTAAGACGGCGTTTAGGATGTAGTATGGGCATTTCGAGTTCACAGTCATACCTTTCGGATTGACAAATGTTCCAGCGGCATTCATGGATCTCATGCATAGGGTGTTCAAACCCCATTTAGATTAGTTCGTCGTAGTGTTTTTCAACGACATCTTGATCTACTCCAGGACAGAGGAGGAGCATGAGGATCACTTGAGGAGCATTTTGCAGACCTTGAGAGACCACCAGTTGTACGCCAAGTTTAGGAAATGTAAGTTTTGGCTTATAGAGGTGAAATTTTTGGGATACGTGGTGTCAGTTTTGGGTGTATCCGTCGACCCAGATAAGGTTGAGGCAGTCATAAATTGGGAGAGACCGAAGTCAGTCTTCGAGATACGTAGTTTCTTGGGATTGGTGGATACTACAGGAGGTTCATTGAGAACTTCTCCTAACTAGCTGCACCTATGACGAGATTGACCTGGAAGGAGGTCAAGTTTGGGTGGAATGACTCATGTGAGAAGGCATTCTAGGAGTTGAAGAGGAGGCTTACATCAGCTCCTATTCTGATAGTTTTGAAAAGGGGACAGAAATACACAGTGTATTGTGATGCCTCAAAGGACGGATTCAGTTGTGTGTTGATGCAGTCCGGGAGGGTGGTGGCTTATGGTTCTCGGCAGTTAAAGAATCACGAGCAAAATTATCCTATGTATGACATGGAGTTGGTGGCCATTATCTTTGCCTTGAAGGCATGGCGCCACTACCTTTATTGTGAGTAGTTCGATGTGTTTTCGGATCATAAGAGTCTGAAGTACACCTTTACACAACAGAACCTCAACATGAGGCAACGCAGGTGGATGGAGTTTCTGGAGGACTATGACTTTACTTTGCATTACCCTCTTGGTAAGGCAAATGTGGTGGCTGATGCACTTAGTAGGAAGTCACGGGGAGTCTTGGCTAGTGTGGCTTCCCGGGAGTGGCAGATGCTCGAGATTGTGGGACAGTTCGGGCTATGATACATGGGACAGGCTCAGGGTGTTTTGGGGAGTTTGGTGGCTACGCCTTCTCTATTGAGCAGGGTGATTGAGTCCTAGAGGCAGGACCCTAAGTTATTATTCATCAGGGACCGAGTGCAGGCAGGGACAAGTGACAAGGGTTGGGCCATTCACTCAAATGATAGACTTTGGTACAGGGGAAGGGTTATGGTTCCCTAGTTAGCGGATTTGAGAGAGGAGATCCTTAGGGAATTCCACTGCTCCCGATTCTCGATGCATCCAGGTGGCACGAAGATGTACCATGAACTTCATAGCCAGTATTATTGGAGTGGGATAAAGAGACAAGTTGGTGACTTTGTCAGTAGATGCCTCACGTGTCAACAGGTTAAGCCTGAGCACCAGAGACCAGCGAGGTTGCTCCAGCCTTTGGAGGTAACAGAGTGGAAGTGGGAGCATGTCAAAATGGATTTTGTGACCCACTTGCCACAGACATCGCGGGGAAATGATGCGGTGTGGGGGAGAGTGGACCGGTTTACCAAGTCGGTGCACTTTTTGGCGGTGCGGATGATTTTCTGACTGGAGGAATTCTACAGTTTATACATACGGAAGATTGTCAGGTTGCATTGGGTGCCCATATTTATAGTATCGGATCGAGATCCCAGGTTCACCACCCACTTTTGGGAGAGCTTCCAACGGTCTATGAGACTCAATTGGCTATGAGTACAACATTTAATCCCCAGACGGACGGTCAGTCGGAGAGGACCATCTATATATTAGAGGATATGCTGGGGGCATGTGTCCTAGATCTCAAGGGTAGCTGGAAAAATCACTTACCCTTAGTGGAATTCGCCTACAATAATAGTTATCAGGCGAGCATACCAATGGCACCCTATGAAGCACTTTATGGGAGGCCTTGCCGTTCTCCGATTTGTTGGACGGAGGTGGGAGAGAGACACTTTAAGAGTCCGAATTTGATAAGAGACACCTCGGAGAAGGTGGACTTGATTCAAAAGCATCTTCTTATGGCTCAGAGCTAGTAGAAGAGCTACGCCGGCAGACGGCGGCCACCTCTGGAGTTTGAGGTAGGAGATCACGTCTTCTTAAAGGTGACGCCTAAGAGAAGAGTGGTCAGGTATAAAAAATGAGGGAAGCTGTAGCCGAGGTTTATCGGGCCCTTCGAGGTACTCGAGAGGGTGGGTATAGTGGCTTATCAGTTCACGTTACCGCCAAATATATCTGGTATTCACGCGGTGTTCCATGTATCTATGCTCCAGAAGTATACTCCAGATCCGACACATGTAGTGGATTGGGGTGAGATGATTGTTGATGCTGATGGGACCTTTGAGGAGGGACCGGTGCACATCATGGATAACGGGGATCAAGTTTTACGAGGCAAGACTGTGAGGCTAATGAAGGTGCTGTGGCAGCACCCAGGAGTGGAGGAGGCGACATGGAAGCGCGAGGACACTATCCGTACCAGTTATCCCTTCTTATTCTAGGACAGAGGTACATAGTTATAGTAATTTAATATTATATGATTGTCGCATACGCATGCTGTTAAGTGTGTACGTGTGTGTGAATTTTGGGGACGAAATTCTTTTAAGGGGGGAAGAATATAAAACCCGAGAAAAATTTAAATTTTTGTAAACAAGGAAAAAATGATAATTTGCCGCTACAGTACGAGTTGAAAACTGAATTTTTCTAGATCTTGAATGATGAAATGGACCTCACCGTTGGATTGGTCTCGCAAAATCTAGTTATCCTGTCAAATTTTATCGAATTCTGAGATAGTTAAATTTTTTTACGTTTTACGAGGCGGTTGAGCTTGGGTGACCCGAAAATGGAAATTTTAATAAAATTTTGAAAGTTAAAAAATAATTTCAAGCAAATTAAAATAAAAGTAATTTGAACTTGAACTGAGACGAGGTTTAATTATTTCGGGACGAAAACAGACCTGGGAAAAAGAGGGTCGTGTGGCGCGTTGTGGTCCAAGTATTCTAAGAGTATAAATAGGGGAAAAAATCAGATTTTTCCCCATTCTTCAGCCGGCCTTGAACGTTGAGAGAAAGAGGGGTAATGTGCAGGAAAACTCCACATTCTCTCCACGATCTAGGAGGTTTGAGTGCTCAAATCTACTCGGGCCAAGAGTTAAAGTTGGTCTCCTCGTCGACGGCTATGCCTACATATCAAGAACAAGGGTTTTCACCAAAGGTTGAAAAATGAGATTTTGGGAAGGCTTAGATTAGAGTTCAAATAAACCCGGTTTGGATACTCACTGCATAGCATGGGGTAAAGGTAAATGACCAGAGCTAGAAAAGCTCGATTTTATACACATTGGCATGCATGTGTTGTGGAGTTGGGAAGGACTCAGGTAAATTGCATGAATGAGGGTTTGATTTGCTTAAATCTTGGTTGGAAGGATTGTTGTTGGAAAATGTGGCATGTGAACATTGCATACGCACTTAGGTTAGGAATAGCCTCTGTAGGAAATATTCTACTCAACGTTGGCTCACCCTATACGGGAAACATTTCAGGTGCAGGGTTCGTACCGGTGGAGGACACTCATTCGGGGCCTCGAGGGTGAAGAAGAGTCAACTTGTGGCTTTTGAAAAGAAATTTTGTAAAACTTTTGTTAAAAACTACGTTTTGACATGTAAATGTATGAATCAAATGTGCTAGAACTTGTATGGATCATGTATAATGTAGAAAACTATATTTTCCATGTTGGGAATGAGTTTGGAAATGTTTTGGATGAATTGGAAATGAAAAATAGGTGAAACAGACAATTCTAGGCAAAACCTTCCGGAAGGTTTGGAGAAAGACAAGGAAAAAAACCTGGAACAGTGGGTGAAACCTTCCAGAAGGACTTCACATTTTTCTAAAATAAGGGAATCCAGTGTGTAACTTCTTCCCGAAGGTTTAACACATCTTCTGGAAGGTTGACACAGTTTTCTTCAAGATAGGATTCCAGTATGCTAAATCTTTCGGAAGGTGGAATAAACATTTTGGAAGGTCAACCTTCTAGAAGGTTTATGAAAACCTACCGGAAGGTTGATGAGAAACCCTTGAAATAACTTTTCCAGTAAGAAAAACCTTTCAGAAGGTCGAGCAAAACCTTTTGAAATTTTTTCCAAAAATCTGAAATTTTAAGAATGCAATGCCATATTTTTGGGCTATGTGTTCTTTGGTTCCAACGACACAAATGAACCTTAAATGAGATACATTGAGGTATATTGAACCTCTATGGGACTAAATGATTAACAGAACATGGGTCACACATGTGAGTTATAATCCCGGACAAAGGGATGTTGTTGACGTGATGCCAGAATGGGCAACAATCACGAGTAATTCTGTGGGTTGATGGGTGATCAACGGGTTAACAAAGGACCTCTGTTTTTTGGGGCATCACAAAACCTTCTAGAAGGTCGAAGCAAAACCTTCCAAAAGGTCTTCTCCAATGTGCAAAACCTTTCAGAAGGTCTTGGTAGGGGCAGAGGTAGAAGTTGTCCAGAGTGCAATGACCAAACCTTCCGCAAGGTTTTCTTATGATTTGCCTTTTTGTTGATTTCTTCACCTTCCAAGCCTCTCGTTACTCCTGTTAAGCCACCCCTTGTTATCTATTGTCTTTAAGCATTATGATGAGGGCTTAACTCAAGTCATTTCCTATTCCTTGTTTGTAATCGCACAGAAACTTCATTAATTGTTAGATTAATTGCATTTTCTCCCATTTTCACGACAAAAACAAGTACAAAATGGGTGCAAATGTAAACATGATGTGCAATATTTTGTGCTAATCCCACCCCCCAACTTGATTTCTGCTAGTCCTTATCAAACCTTATTTTCAAATCTCATAACATAAAGCTACAATAATCCATTCATGAAAAACAAAACGCCAAACAATAAAAATGCAAAAATCACAATGCAATAAAAGAAATAGACTTGGGCAAGATAAAGCGAAACAACTGTGGTACTTATCATTAATTACATCCAAAAGTTCAGGCCAATAATTCTAATCCTAACTGTACAACAACTAAAACTAAAACAAACAAAACACAACAATAAAACTACTTGTCGTCCTCGTCTCCAATTTCCTCATCATCACTCTCCTCCTCATTTTCATCATCAGAACGCTCCATGTCGACGAAAGTAGTAGCCATAGGTGCAGAGGTAGAGGGTCCGATTGGAAGAGGTGGAGGTCCATCGGGGATCAGCTCGCTTGGAAAGGTGTGCTCAAAGATTCGGGTCACAATTAGTGAAAGCCCATACATTGTCCTCTCCAAGGTGATTAGTACTTAAATTTAGCATATTACTATGCCTTTGTAGGACTAATTGTACTTTGATGGAGTTTAAGTGATGATATTTTAGGTCCTAAAGTGAACAAGAGCTCAAAGAACAACAAAAATCACACTTGGATGTAACACCAGTATATTGGGGACAAAATTGGAGAAGCTTGGAACAAAGCAAGAACGTTCAAATGCCAACTGACGTTTGAACGTCCACTTGAATTATGAAAAGACTAGATTGTTGAGAGATGGCATGTTGCAGCCAAGAAAGAAGACCTTGAAGTACTTGAGTACCACATTCGAATGCCAACTCATGTGCAAACATCCACATGAATTGATTGAACACCAAGGTGATGAATGCAAAGTGCCAAGTTTTGCATAGAGTGTGGAAATAGATTTCCATAGAAGATCATAGGCCACTTAAGTGAGAGGGTCAAACCTCATTTGGGGTTTGAATGCCCATAAAGCAAAGACAGAAGAAACGTTTGAACTCCACACAACGTTTGAACGCCCATAAAGCAAAAATAGATACCACGTTCGAACGTCAACTCATGTTCGAACGTTCTCTATAGACAGACTGTAGAGTGGTTGACTTTTACTTGGACTTGGGTGGCATACACTATTCTTTCATCACCCCCTCCTCCTCCTTGCCTATAAATACTCCCATTGTAGGAGCTTTATGGAGACTTGGATAGATAGGGAGCTTGATGGAGGCTTAGAACTCCCACTCATGTAGCTAGCTTTAGTGATATATTTGCTTGTATCAAGGGAGATAGTTCATCTTTTGGTTGAGGAAGCAACCCTCCATTTCATGGTTGAGGAAGCCACCCTTCAAATATGACTAGCTTTCTTCTACTTCTATTGTTCATGTCTTTCACTTCCATTGCTTGAGCTTCCTACTTTCTTAGAGGAATGAAACTTGTCCACTTTTCTAAAGCTTTATCAAAGCCGTGAAGGGTGAGACATGATTCACTCATTCTTCATTGAAGATCGGTTCTTTGTTTATTGTGCTTTCACATTGTAACTCCTCTACGTAAAGGGGTAAGTATCACTCACTTTTATAGCTTTACCCAAGCTATGAAGAGTGAGTAGTTCCTCATTCACTCTTTAGTAAGAGGTGATGAACATGTATTGATTATCTAGAAGTTATATTTGTGCATTTCCTTTAATGCTTTATATTTCACTTATTGAATGATTGAATGCATCTAGCAAAGCTAAGGTGCTTTGTATAACTATGGGTTCTTTCTATGACACGGATAACTCTTGCATGGAAAGACCCATTGGTTCAAGGCAAGTACCTCGGCTAGATCTTCATGACAACATTTCAATCTTCACCATTATTGTGCTTTATCTAAAAAATGGAACATTAATGCCATGGTTGGATGCCTTGTAGAAACACTTGCTTGTCTGTAGACGAGTTGAGTCTCGACATAGACAATTCTTGTAAACTTCTAGAAAGGCATTCAAGTTGTAGTAATAATCCAGTTAAGTCCGGAGTTAAATCCACATGGAACTATTGTTAGTGTTTTGAAGTAAGTAGTGCCAGAGACCATGTGATTGTAAACTTTGAGATTTAAAGTGATGATGTTTAGAGATTTTCCTAGGCCAAATATTTCATTCTTTCCAGGAGGTTTTCTAGACAAAATATAAGATAAATTCAAATGTAAACGGTCACCCTTTAGCTCGAGGAGCTGAACATTTAGTTATTCATCCAGTTTATTATACTTGTGCTTGGTAACTCATTTAACTCTCGTGTCAATGACAAGTTAATCGGAAGATAAAGGTGAATTGTGAGAATTAAACACATAGTTCAGATCCCTTTCTAGAAGTTTACAAGAATTGTCTGTACCAAGACTCAACCCATCTACAAACAAGCAAGTGTTTCTACAAGGCATCCAACCATGACATTAATATTCCATCCTTTAAATAAAGTCCAATAATGGTGAAGACTGAAAGGTAGTCATGAGGATCTAGCCCGGGTACTTGCCTTGAACACATGGATCTTTCTATGCAAGAGTCATCCATGTCATAGAAAGAACCCATGGTTATAGAAAGTACCTTAGCTTTGCTAGATGCATTCAATCATTCAATAGTAGGTGTGATATAAATTATTAAAGCATAAATGAAATGCACAAAATATAATTTCCGGATGGTTTATACATGTCCATTACCTCTTACTAAAGAGTGAATGAGAAACGAATTAGTCTTCATTGCTTTGGTAAAGTTAGAAAAGTGAGTGATGCTCATCCTTCAAAGTAGAGGACTTATAATGTAAAGCACAATAAACGAAGAGCCGATCTTCGGCAAAGAATGAGTGCATCACGTTCCACCCTTCATGGTTTTGGTAAAGCTTTAGAAAAGAGGAAGAGTTTCACTCCTCTAAGGGAAGAAGGAAGCTCAAGCAATAGAAGTGAAAGACAATTAATGAAAGTAGAAGAAAGCTAGTCACTTTTGGAGGGTTTCCACCACAACCAAAAGATGATCTATCTCCCTTGATACAAGTAAAATAAGACTAAGTTTAAGACTAATTCTAGAACTACAAGTGGGAGTCTAAGCCCCCTTAAAGCTCTCTACTAGTTCTTGGTGTAGTCTAAGCTTACAAACCAAGCTCTACCTTCCTATAAGTCTCAAAAGGACTCTCTAGGACTCCCTAAAGAACTCCCTTAAGGGGAGTATTTATAGGCAAAGAGGAAGGGGGATAAGAGAGTGTGAGAGAATAGTGTAGGGTCTTTAAAGTCTTTTGAACGCCATTCACTCTGCAGCCTGTCTGGAGACAACGTTCGAATGTTGTCTGTCATTCGAACATTGTTACTCTCTGTGCTTGATGGGCGTTTAAATCCCAGATGGGGTCTGACCTTACCACTCAAGTAGCCTATGGTCTTCTGTGAAATCCATTTCCACACTCCATCACAACTTAATGCTTTGCCCTCATCATCCTGGTCTTTAAATAATTCAAAGGGATGGTCAAACGTGAATTAGCGTTCAAATGTGGAACTCAAGCACCTTAGTGTTTTCCTTCTTGGTTGCAACATGCCATGTCCCAGCATCCTGATCCTTAAATAGTTCAAGTGGACGTTTGAACAAGAGTTGGTGTTCGAACGTGGTACGTTGTTCCAAGCTTCTCCAGTTTTGTCCCCCAATATGCTGGTGTAACGTTCATGTTTGATATATGTTGCCTTTTTGAGCACTTGTTCACTTTAGGACCTGAAATGTCACCATTTAAACTCCATCAAAGTATAATTAGTCTTAACAAGACATAGTAACATGCTAATTTTAACTACTAATCACACCGTCCAACCTAAATATTTCTAGTCTCTAGTAATACAACAACAATTGAATGTAAATCTATTTATAATGCCTTTTTTGTATGTCATCCGATTGCATTTAGTGTATGCAACAAGCTATTGAACCTATAGGTTTACCCAAGTGGACAAGTATTGTCTCGTGAGGGATTTTAGTGAAGCTACCCATAAACTTTCTGTCAAACAAATGTGTATGTGAGATTTTTGGTCAAAGTAAATTAGCATCATGGTCATTGGGACACCTAACCCTCCTTTTTGACTTATCTACAACATATTTCTTTTCCGTAGGTATTTTTTCTATGCAAAAATTAGCATCTGTTACATTGGCATTTGGAATTCCCTGCGTTGTGGGAATGATCATGCTAGAAACAAGAATTGTTACATAACAAACATTCCACTTTACCACCTTCCATGGATAGCTTTGATTTCAAACCTCTCTTAGATTATTCTTAGCAAAAAATTCGCTTCAATTATAGTGACTTGTCTCTCAAAGAGCATGTAATTAGAAGGTGGCCAATCGAAAGATCACATGCACAGTTAGAAAGGGAGTGAAAGTTTTAAAACAGGAGACTAATCATGTTTTGGCATAATCTCATGGAATAATATTGATGCAATTAAAGAAATACTAGTTAACATATCCCAGTTTTCGGTTGACAACACACACATGCATCAGACTTGAGATCAATTAGGAATTTTTTTAGGTTGTAATGTGGCCAGAGATCAGTGGTTAACGATTTTTGGCCTAGAAATGATATTTCTTTCTTTCTTTTTTCTTATTTTTCACTTTCTTGACAATTCCCTATTTTTTGTGTTTCATTTCTTTTTCAATTGTTTCTCCCAATGACTTTTCTTTCACTGAATAGTAGCCACCATCATCTTTTCTATTTTTCTTGCTTTTCTATATCATACTGATTTATGAGAGGGTGCAAGAAAATTAGATAGCAAAGTATGTCAAGTATATTCTCCTGTGGCTCGGTTATCATATGGGTTTCATGAAAAAGAAATCATTCATTGAAGGCTCAAACATGGCTAACGAAGGATATAATTTCGTAAAAGCAATGGCTAAGGTTCCAAATAGAATCAAAGATGGCCTAAGATCCTTTCTGAAGTATATGCACATATATGTGTTGTATGCAAAGGTTCCCTATGGGATATGTCAATAAATCACTTTAGTTGCATCAATCAAAGCAAGTTTAATGAGATCATTCAAAGATTGAGAGTGAAAGACCTTACTTGAGTAAATGTTGATCGTCTTGCAAAAGTATTGCAAGGCTCAAAACTTGCCATGGTATTCTTTGTTATCTCCATTGGTTGTGTCGGGTGTTTTAGAGAATGTTGGTTATATATCGATTTCATTTTTAAGACCAATCATCTTGTACCTTAAGAATAACAAATACCGATGTACAATTGACATCTTGAGTATAGAGAAAATACCATTGTTCAAGGAGCTGTGGTTTTAAGTCTAGATTGCTAAGTCATGTGTCAAACCGATCATATGATTAGATACTTTAACAAATAGTCTTAGCATCCATATTTGTTCCATCATTTATTAACACATAACATTATATTGCTAATTCTATACATGTTTTTAAACAAGTAAAAGTGATACACTGAACCATTCATTTTACAAAATATGATCGTTTAACACAAACTCCATAGATTCAATTCATCCACAAAAGAAGTGACAAAACACAAAAAATTTAAATATCCACAATAAACCATCAAAGAAGAAGCTCATCCACAAAAGAAGAAACAAAACACAACCATCAAGAACATAAATCTCTCTCTCACTCTCCTCCAGCTCCACCAGCTCCACTCCTCAGAAGACGAAGAATCTCATCTTGCTTAGCTTCAATGCTAAGCATGATGTCTCTAAGTGAATGCCGGATGTTGGTGCTTGGTCCTACCTCCTCCTGTGGCTCCTGGGCTCTCTCAGTATCTAGCTCTCTCTCCTCCTCCACATCGAGCCCATCCTACATATCGTTGCTTGATGGTTTCCATTGTAAATTCCTAACCTCTCAATGTGTCTATGGCTTATGTATATAAGGGAGTGTCACTCTCCTTCGGAATGATGCAAGAGATTGGGGCAACGAAATGGTGGAATATGAAATGTACAAAATATGAAGTGTGTGTGAACAAAAGTGCTCCCTAACCGCAAGGAGTCTTTTGTGTGTCGTTGTTTTACTTGGAAAAGTATTCCAAGGTCGTCTCCTCGATGAAGGAAAGTTCGAGTGTGGTGAAGGTGATTTTGTTGCAAAAGGGAAAAATGTAAAATCATTTGTTTGTGTTTTGGTTATTGGAGTTTGTGAATGAAAATAAAATAAAACAAGTGTTGGCTAATCCAAAGAGGTCATTCCAATGGGAATCCCACCTCAACTCGAAACCTTCCTCCAATGGTGCACAGATGAACGATTGATTCCTGGGAAGCTAGAGACGAGATGGTGAGGATTCAAGCATAAACCGTGACTAGGCCTACGGGATATCAAACACTCACAACCCCATCCACTCTCAACCAAGTCAAACTGAACCATTGTACACCGAGAGGAGGAAAGAAAATGAGTTGAAATGGAATACCCAAGAGGATTTCTCCCTTGGATTAGCCAACTTAGAGCTCTAGCTATTCATGTTTAAAGTAATAACATTTATAATGTAAAGAGACAATTAAAGAAAATGGAAATGAAAATGAGATGAAAATGAAACTTAGAACTTGTATTAATGCTAGGAAATGGTAAAATACAAAGAGAAGTTCATTTAATACTAAAATGGAAAAGTTGCAGAGAAGAGCATTGATACCCAGCTGTAAATATTGAAGTGCAAGAACATGGAATTAAACTTGAAATAAAAGAGAGTACAATACAAGAAATAAAGATTACAAGAGAACTACAACTTACAACAATAAAATGGGTGAAAAAAAATGAAAAAAACATAAATTTCTCTATTACACTATTCATCATCTTCTTCCTTGGGATTTTCTAAGCTTATGTAGCCACCCCTTTCAAAACTTGTGTAATGCTGAATATATTGTGATGGAGCTCTCCATTTTCATCCATAGGTTGTCCCTTAGCTCTGTGTGAAGGCCTTCCATCCATAGGAGGTGAGTTTGATAGCTTGGACAGGCTTGGAGCAGCCTACCCAGCTACCATTATGGCTACCCCCTTCTCTCCCATCCACATTAATGCCCAAGCCTTCAAAGTCTTCCACTAGGGTGTAGGAGGCATGAAAATGTGTAAGGGAAGTCAGGGGGCAAGTGAGAGAATCAATGGTGGGACCTCCAAGCAAGTGAAGCATGAAAAATAGGCATTTGGGCTGCTTCAGGAGAGCGTACTAGTACTGCGTACCAGTACCCCGAACACCAGTGGTTGAACCGTATCAATACGCAGTATCAATACTGTCTGCTCCGAACCAGTTTTTGTAGAATCATCATACCTTTTGATCCTACCATTTGATTGAGCTGAAAGTTTGACACAATATAGAAGACATCTGGATATACAACTTTCATGTTTTATATTGTTTCAGATTCGAAGTAGATCATGGTCAAAAAGGAGGAAAACCAAGGCATTGCTACAAAATGGTGTGGCTGCTGATGCCTATGTTACCAAACACGAATACCTCCTTGATTTCTTTCACTTTTAAGCCTCCAAATCCTCATGTAATGTATACATATCTTCACCACTCCTCCACACTTAGTTGCAATGTTCTAAAATCCATCATTTACACTATAATTACCTGCAACATAAAAAATTCAACATTATTCATAATTTCGGCTAACTCTAAGTACTTAGATGTAAAAATTGAGTTAAAATGCATGTAATGAGACCGTTAAATATGAAATATTTTGTGCTCATCACATCCCCCAACTTAAGTTTTGCTAGTCCCTAGCAAACAAAATGTAAAAAAAAAGCAAACAAAATAAACATATATTAATTCCGCAATTGCATTTAGCACATGCGACAAGCCTTTAAACCCCTAGGTGATCCCTAGTGGACGATTTTTGTCTCGTGAAGGTTTTCAGTGAAGGTACCTACAAACTTTTTTTCCTAATATCTAACATTTAAAGCATATTACCTTATCTTAACTAGCAATGGGATTTCAAAAATAGCTTGCTCCGATACTCCCGAACTAAAAACACATGAAACACATCATAGCCTTAAATGCTATTCTAGAGTATTCACATACACATTCATTTTCAAAACTCATGAGTGTGTGAAATGGACATGTAATTTAAACATTTACGCAACGGAGTTTACATTCACTTTGGCTATCCAAATTAAGCTTTGATGCAAACTCACCAAGGGTGTCTCTCAACAATGAATCACTTGATGGTTATCCTGGCATTCTCTCCATGTGCATATGTGAGATAGAATCTTGTCCTCAAAATGAAATATACTCACATATAATCCAAAAATGAAGTACATGCATAAAAAATGAACACAACATTGGCATAATCTCATGAAAGGAATGCTAGGGCATTAGATAGCAAAACCAACTTCTCTTGCTCTTTTAAAAGTATGCATCCCCCATGCTTCTCTAGATCATTTAGGACTTTCACGGGTTGTAATGGGGCCTTGAGGTGATATTGAGGCAAGTGAAATGAAGGATATAGGATAGCAAAAAGGGTTGTTCCGAGTGAATGACCTCTATTTCAAAAAGATCTCCCTTTTTATGGGATTTCTAGGCTAACTCTATCACTACACTCTTTGTTTCTTTTCTTTCTTTTCCTTAACATTTTTCTTTTTCTTTATCATTCTTTTCTTCTTTTCACCCCTTGTTTCTCCTTTTCTTGGATTTTCACTCTTTTTTTTCGTTCATCTCTTTGAGTTTTGACATCATTCATCCCTTTTGTTGGAGTTTCCATGCCATACTTCCTTCTCTTTTTCAATCACTCATATTCAACTCTATGAACAACCAAGGTGAGGTAGATTTTTATCATTTTGCATTGGCTTAGTCAAATGTGTGGTATAGAAACGAATTTCAATTAGGCTCAAACATGGCACTAGGGATAGAATTTCACAAGAAAAAAGCCAAGGCTCAAAATATTCAAAAATATCCTAAGATCATCTCTAGATAAGAATAGGGGAGCATTGTACATATCAAGACAAAGTCAATGAACTACCCAAATGCACCTAAAAAAAACAAGCATAATGAGATTATTGAACAAATGTGAAATTTGAAAAATTATTCCTTGAGTAAATGTAAGTTCCCTCCAAACAAGGATTGACATTAAAGCTCACATGGGTTCTTACTCATCTCCACTATTCATGTCAAGCACTTAAATGTGAACTCAATTCGTAAATTGTCCATATTACACATTCAAGGTGCACAAGGGTTGAGTTTGAAAGAAAACATATATGTGATACTCTTGGCAATATGATAAACTTCTATAATGTGCTCATGTATTCAAAGTTCAAAATGAAGATCAAGAAATCACAAATCCCATAACAATTAGGGTAGGGGAATATACTTCAATATTGGATATTTTTCACAAAAAAGTCCAAAATTTTCAAAATTTTTACATTTCCAGATGATTCTATACAAAAAATGGTGGAACATGTAAATGGTGCACCTCACCCCCCAACTTGAACTATGCATTGTCCTCAATGCACAAGGAATCATGCCATGAGAAAAATGAAAGTAACATGAGAAAGAAGATACCACTTTTTTTCTCTTTTTTTTTTTTGCATACACATTAAAGGGAAAACAAAAACATTTGATTACACCCCCCGACTTATACTCGCACATGATATGGAATGAAATTTTCTACTATGATGCTAAAAATGAAATGAGTCCAAATTAGGGAGAGGTAAACAATTTCTACACTACAATATCAAGAGAAGAAAAATGTAACAATAAAATAAGTCTAACTACTATGTACATGAAAATAAAACAAAAATGGCACATGTCAATCCAAGTTAAATTCGGATATTAGCTTTCGCCCATTGATTTTTTTGATTTTAAAATTTTTTTGTTGTATAAATGCCCTTCTTAAACCATCAACCCAAACATAGAAAGGATGTTGACTCAAAATTCTCAACTGAGCCGAGGTATAGGCAAGTTTATGCAATTCCAACAATGGAGTATACAATTTCTCTTCAAAAGTTTCTACACTTAACTCCATTTCAATGCTCTCCCCAAGTTGAGAAATGTGAATCTCAACACCACTCAAATATGGAAAAATGACCTTGGGCTCATTAGCCTCATGTGAGATAAGAACTTCATCAAATTTTTCACAATCTAGAGTGGTGGGAGATTCATCATCAATATGCATTTCATTGAGATGATCATCCTCAATATATTGACTATGCTTAAGATGTTGTTCTTCATGCAAATAAATTATAGCATTAGTCAATGTATTAAGTCCATCTCTAATTTCAAAAAGTTGTTGGGTTATTTGGGCATTGAATTCTATTTGGTATTGCGTAAAATTGCACAAAATATTTTCCAATTCTTCTTCGGTTGAGTTCTCATATGTTGGATAGTGGCAAAATTCATTTGGTGGTGTGAGATTGGATAAAAAATTATAAAGTTCATTCTCGCAACCATAACTCGGATAACTCGGTGTAACATAATGGTCGGGGTAAAAATTTTCAGAGGCCAAATTTGAATTTGAACCTTTGCATGTAAAGTCATGAACCGAATAATTTATTGGGCACTCACTAGTGATATGTCCACACTCACTAGTGATGTGTCCATACTCACCACAAATCTCGCAAACATTTTCAAAATAAGGGGCATTTATTGGGCACTCACTAGTGATGTGTCCATACTCACCACAAATCTCGCAAACGTTTTCAAAATAAGGGGCATTTATTGGGCACTCACTAATGATGTGCCCATACTCATCACAAATCTCACACATTTTCAAAATTTTAGGCATTTGATACATTTTCATAAAATTAGGAAACATAATAAAAAACACAAACTACAACAAAAAATATATTCAAGTTAGACGACATACCTTGGCCCATGATGAAAATCATGAGACTTACCTATGCCGTCCCAAAATCACCTTTGAAGTCGACGCTTAACCTTCCCCGGCAACGGCGCCAAAAATGCTTGATGGTTTCTGTTGTAAATTCCTAACCTCTCAATGCCATCCCTCAATGTGTCTATGGCTTATGTATATAAGGGAGTGTCACTCTCCTTTGGAATGATGCAAGAGAAGGGGCAACAGAATGGTGGAATATGAAATGTACAAAATGTGAAGTGTGTGTGAACAAAAGTGCTCCCTAACCGCAAGGAGTCTTTTGTGTGTCATTTTTTTACTTGGAAAAGTATTCCAAGGTCATCTTCTCGGGGAAGGAAAGTTTGAGTGTGGAGAAGGTGATTTCGTTGCAAAAGGGAAAAATGTAAACTCTTTTGTTTGTGTTTTGGTGATTGCAGTTTGTGAATGAAAATACAATAAAAAAAGTGTTGGCTAATCCAAAGAGGTCATTCCAATGAAAATCCAAAATCAACTCGAAACCTTCCTCCAATGGTGCAAAGATGAACAATTGATTCGTGGAAGCTAGGGACGAGATGGTGAGGACCCAAGCATAAACCGTGACTAGGCCTATGGGATATCAAAGACTCACAACCCCATCCACTCTCAACCTAGTCAAATTGAACCATTGTATACCAAGAGGAGAAAAGAAAATGAGTTGAAATGGAATACCCAAGAGGAGTTCTCCCTTGGATTAGCCAACTTAGAGCTCTAGCTATTCATGTTTAAAGTAATAGCATTTATAATGTAAAGAGACAAGTAAAGGAAATGGAAATGAAAATGAGATGAAAATGAAACTTAGAACTTGTATTAATGCTAGGAAATGGTAAAGTACAAAGAGAAGTTCATTTAATACTAAAATGGAAAAGTTGTAGAGAAGAGCATTGAAACCCAGCTGTAAATATTGAAGTGCAAAAACATGGAATTAAACTTGAAATAAAAGAGAGTACAATACAAGAAATAAAGATTACAAGAGAACTACAACTTACAACAATGAAATGGGTGAAGAAAATGCAAAAACATAAATTTCTCTATTACACTATTCAACATCTTCTTCCTTGAGAATTTCTAAGCTTAGGTAGCGACCCTTTTCAAAACTTGTGTAATGCTAAATATATGGTGATGGAGCTCTCCATTTTCATTCATAGGCTGTCCCTTAGCTCTGTGTGAAGGCCTTCCATCCATAGGAGGTGAGTTTGATAGCTTGGACAGGCTTGGAGTAGCCTACCCAGCAACCATTATGGATGCCCCCTTCTCTCCCATCCACATTAATGCCCAAGCCTTCAAAGTCTTCCACTAGGTGGTGTAGGAGGAATGAAAATGTGTAAGGGAAGTCAGGGGGCAAGTTGGAGAATCAATGTTGGGACCCCCAAGCAAATGGAGCATGAAAAATAGGCGTTTGGGCTACTTCAGGAGAGCGTACCAGTACCCCAAACACCTGTGGTTGAATCGTACTGGTACATAGTACCGGTACTGTCTACTCTGGACCAAGTTTTATAGAATCATCATAAATTTTGATCCAACCATTTGATTAAGCTGAAATTTTTACACAATATAGAAGACATCCAGATCTACAATGTCCCAGTTTTGCACATTTTTAGATTCGAAGTGGATCATGGTCAAAAAGGAGGAAAACCAAGGCACTATTTCAAAATGGTGTGGCTGCTGATGCCTATGTTACCAAACACCAATACCTCCTTGATTTCTTTCACTTTTAAGCCTCCAAATCCTCATGTAATGTGTACATATCTTCACTACTCCTCCACACTTAGTTTCAAGGTTCTAAAATCTATCATTTACACTATAATTACCTGCAACATTGAAAATTCAACATTATTTATAATTTTTGGCTAACTCTAAGTACTTAGATGCAAACTTTGAGTTAAAATGTATGTAATGAAACCATTAAATATGAAATATTTTGTGCTCATCACTCGTCAACTCCATGGGTAGGGGGCTCCTCGTGTCTAGCCGCTGGGCCTCTGCTACGGCCTTGGCTTCGTCGGAAGGAGGGCTTATTAAGTGGCCCCATTGGCCTTTGTATCGTCATCTCCAGCCAAACCCTAATCCCATGGTCCTTGCACATCTCTGTATCCAAGGTGCCAAAGGGTAGCGAGTTCCTCTTCACATCACATCCCTTCTTCATTTTTGTCAAAATTATGGAGAGGAGGTCTATGCTTTGGCCCTTACCAAGTGCATATAGTAACTAGGCCATTTTCGGGGAGGATTTTGTTTTTTCATCCAATTGGGGCAAGGTTTGAGACCGCAATCAGATTTAACATTTTGTACTTATTAGTCAATTCCTCTTGCTGGAACATTCTCCTCTGAGCCCATGAAAAAGTAGCCAACCCCGTTAGCTCTACCCCCACAATGTTCATTGCCATGTTCTTCCTTGGGGGTATGTCAGATTTTGTTCCTGAGCCACTTCTTGCCTCAACCCCCGGATATAGTCCTCGTCTACATCAATATGGGCTCCCCTCACGTATGTCCTTATTGCTCCATTGATGATCTCGGCGTTGGAGTAAAACTCCTGTACCAAGTCAATCACGGCCCCTTTGTCGTTTCTTATGCATAATATCCACCCCTCTTTTCCATATCCAAAAAAATGCCCAACTTTGCAAAATCACTCAATGTCACATCCTGCTCACAAACCATAGCTTTGTTTCGATAAAAATTTTCATACCTGTCTACCTTAACCGCGGTAGGGAATCGGGTTTGATCATACCTTCAAACTATAGGCCTCCCTTCTCTCTCCTCGATGACCTCATCTGCCATGTTGGGCTCCTGATTGATTGGATTGCGCCTAGTAGGGAGCTTGACTCTTGGAGGCATGGTGTTTCGGGGTTGGAGGTGTTAGGGCTTGAAAGTCTTGATTTTGGAGTAAAAATGAGGATGAATGAGGCGGGAATGGCTGTGGTATGGTTGATTTGGGGTAGAAATATGGAATGTGGGGCTGTTTTGAGGGCTGGGTATCGAAAAGGCACCCTAGGGTTTGGAGGTTTTTTCAAAATTTTGGGGGTTTTGAAATGAAGAAGGCAAAACCAGGATTTTATAGCCTAAAAGTTCACATTTGAAAGATACTAACATTTGAATGTATGTAGTAGAACTTTACACAGATCATTTGAACGTGGATGACTTTCGAACGTAGTGAGCTACCAGTACTTTTAAGTTATGTTAAGGACAAAAGTACTGTAAGCTCATGGGGTTCAAATGTTACTTTCGTTCGAACGTGCTATTGGCGTTCGAACATGCTGAGCTGCCAGTACTTTTGTTTCCATCAGAGGTTGAGTACTGCAAGAAACTAACGTTCGAACGTCACTTGACGTTCGAACATTAGATCAAACAACAAAAGTTTTTTCTATACATCAATATACCCAATAAGATAGGGTTATATACACAATTTTGAACCAAAAATTCATGGCATCTCAGGATAAGTTCCTACCCACGCTTTAGGTTGGTATTTTTGAGACGTTCTTTACTTGGCCCATGTTTTCATTTTAGTCAAAAGAGTTTGTACAAAAAGATTTTTTTATACTTTTTTCAAAAATTTGGACCCTTGGCTTTCATCCCCACATCATATTTTTCAACAGTTTTGTTAGAAAGTAGTCTAATCCGAGTTTTCCTCTATCTCTGTGCCATTTGATCATCTAGTGACTCTATCAATTTCCTATCTCACAAATTGGTAAAGCAGAGTACTGGAATAGCATGACATCCCAGGATAATCCTTACTCAGTCCATTCACTATCTAGTTTAATCAATCGAGTGCACAACCGAAAATTGGTTGGAAACACTGATTATATTTTTTTTCTCGTGAAAGACTCTGCCACCCAATTGGTTGGGATCACCAAGGCTCCGAAGTCCAATCTTGGGTGTATGAGGGGATGTCTTTGTGTAAGGAGTGTCAGGGACGAATGGGACTCCCAAAGTTGCAGAGCTTGAGATGCAGAATCTATCCTGTTTTAGTAAAACCTACCGGTAGATTGATGGAAACCTACCAATAGATTTTACTCTAGTGAGCAAAAACTATTGATAGGTTTGCAGTAGTTGTAGGTCCAATAGCCAAAACCTACTGGTAAGGCCTATAAGTAGGTTTTCCTTGTTTTGCTAAACTCTTAGTTCCTCCACCTTTCAAGCAATCATGAAGCCTCCACCTCAAATCCAATCAACTCAAGCACCATGATAGGGCCTAATAAGCACCATTTAAGCCCTCTTACCTGTAATCATACTGAAACTCCACTAATAGCTCGAATATTGCAATTCCGCTCATTTTAACCGCAAAAGCAAGTATAAAAGGGATGTAAAAACACATAGGATATGCAATATTTTATGTTAATCACACCCCTAACTGGAGCTTTGCTAGTCCCTAGCAAAGTTTATTTTCAAACCAATGAGTATGAAATTACAATGATCCATATACACAAGTTATTCATCAAACATTCAAAATACAAAAATCATAATACAAATAACGAAATGAACTTGGGCAAGATGGAACAAAAATAACGGTATTTCATTATTTACTTTCAAAATTGGAGTACATCAAGATAGAGTTAAAAAAGATACAAAATGTCCTAGAATTCCTAAAGACTCTTCTACTAGGCCAATGACTCCACTCCAAGTTATGTAAAACCCCCACTCAAAAATTAAAAAAAAAAAACAATAACAAACTACTCATCATCATCACTCTCGTCCTCATCACCATCACCATCATCACTATCACCAACATCATCCTCCTCTTCATCATCATCGTCTGTCTCTTCCACCTCAAATACTGTGGATGCTGAGGGGGTAGATGTAGAAGGTGGAGGTTCACCCAAAATAGGCTCACCGGGGAACGTGTGCTGAAATAGTTTGGTCATCATGGCAGAGATCCCATGCACTGTCATTTCTAATGCATCGAGGCATTTAGATATTGAGCCCTCTAGTGCAGAAGTTGATAGGACAAACACAGATGGTCCAGAGGAGGAAGGTCCAACAAATTTTGACTCCGGCCTCAAAACCCTAACCTGTTTACCACGGCTCATCGTCATCTTCTTGCTGCTAATAGCCTTTCCAATAGCCCCGATCTCAAGTGGAGTGATATTGTCAAAGGCATACCCCTTAACCTTGAAGTGATCGCACATTAGGGTTACTAATTTACCAAATGGGAGGTTCGCCTTTGGTTTTCTTGTCTGGGTGAAATCCCTCATTACCCTCCCATATAAAGAGTGCAAAGTCAATGGCCTTCCCCGACATCACCGCATCCAAGAGGGCAAGCTTTTCAATATTGGGAGTTTTCTTGATGCCCCTTGGAAGTAGGTTGTAATGTAAAAGCTTGTTCATCATCCCATACGAATGTTTGAGGCCCCCGACTTGGACCATTTCTCTAAACTGAGTCGAGTCCTTGTACATCAAAGTCACGTACTCGGGGATGGTCTTGACCCATGTGATATTATGTGGGTACATCGGAGTGGAAGGTGGTGGTCTCTCATAATCCATAATGGTAGCAATCACTGCAAGGGTCACATTAAAGGTTTTGCCCCTCACGTTTGTTCTCAATGTCTCAAACTCATCCACCAACTTGAGTTTTTGGTAAAAATATTGGCATAAAGACAAATTAAAACCACTCATAATCTTGAACCAAAATCAAATCCCATGGTCCTCAATGATTTTAACAACATCGTTGTTTGGGCCAAGGGATACTCTATCAATGAACCTCTCACAAATAACGTTTTTCTCCTCAATTCTTTGGACTCGAGCATCGTTGCAAGCTTTCTTTCTTTGCTCACTCCTTTCTCCACTTGGCCCTTCCCCGCTCCTCTTGCGGGCACTAGCACCCTCGGGTTGTGGAGAGCTTGGCTCGGTGCTCTTTGTAATGAACCCCTCAATTAGGTCCACAACGTCATGGAGGATCCTCCCATGGCGAGCCATTGCAAGGGTTTAGAGATTTTTGGAGAGATTAAAGCTTGTAGAATTTTCAGAAAAAAACTAGTGTTTCTCAAGAGGAAATCTTCAAATCTTCACTAAAAACCACTAAATAAACACCCCTAGGGTTGAGGAGTGAGAGATCAATGGAGGAGATGAAGGATTTGTATGCTTAGAGGTGCTTTGAGTGAGAGAGAAATGCCTTAGGGTTTGTGAATTAGGAAGACAATGAATAGTTTTCCCCGAAAAATCTGATTAAAACCCCTAATTTTTGGCATTCTAGGTAAAACCTTAGGTTTTACTCCAGTGAGCAAAAAATACCAGTAGGTTTGCGGTAGGTGTTGGAACAGTGGCCAAAACCTACCAATATGGCCTACTGGTAGGTTTTGCTTTATTTACAAAATAGACCCTTGCTATCCAAGTCACCTCCACTCCACTTCATTTTAAGACCTATACATTCTAACACTCTATTTATGACCTCTACTCCATCCAAAACATGTGCTAGAATTATAAATCACAAATTGAACCATCATGCCCAAATCATTACCGAAATTTCAATGTGATTTAAATTTTGATGCATGCAACACACAAGGCATGAATTTCTACATTTAACTATCAAAATATACATCCACAATATAAGACACATATGCAATTAACAAGGACATTCACAATTCATGCAAATATCAAAAACTTGAGCAATATTTCCCTATCCTTTAAGCATAGGGCTAGGAAACACGTCGTTCAAACGCCCAAATCAAGCACATATGAGCGTCACTATAGCCTCAAATAATAGTCTAGAGTATGCACCTAGACATTTATTTTCAAACTTGTGTGTGTGTGTGAATTGGACAAGTAATTTGAACATTTCCACAATAGAATTCACGTTCAATTGGCTAGCCAAATTCAGCTTCAATGCAAAACTAGCCAAAGGTCACTCTCAACAATGAATCACACTATAGTTATCTTGGCATGCACTCCATGTGTACATGTGAGATAGAATCTTGTGCATAGAACAAAGTGTGCTCACATGTAATCAAAAAATGAAGTTCATGAAAAATGAAACAACCTTGGCATAATCTCATGACAGGAATGCTAGGGCATTAGGTAGCAAAACTAACTCCTATTTTTCTTTAAAAGTATGCATCCCCTCATGCATTCTCTAGCTCATTTAGGATTTTCACGGGTTGTAATGAGGCCTTGGGGGTGATATCTATGTAAATGAACGAAGGATATAGGATAACAAAGAGGGTTGTTCGGAGTGAATGACTTTTATTTCAAAAACATCTGCTTTTCATGGGATTTTCAGTCTAACACCATTACCATACTCTTTGTTTCTTTTCCTTAATACTTTCCTTTCTTTTTGTCATTTTTTTCTTCTTTCACCACTTTCACCACTTTCTCTATCTTTTTTCTTTATTTTCTCATTCTTTTTCAATTCAACTCTTTAAGTTTCAACTTTCATTCATCCCTTTTGTTTGGGCTTCCACACCATACCTCCTTTTCTTTTATGATTATTCATACTCAGCACTGGGAACAACCAAGGTGAGGCAGTTTTTTTTTTTTTTTTTTTTTGCACTGGCTTGGTCAAATGTGTGGCATGGAAACAAATTTACAATGAAGGCTCAATCACGACACTAGGGATAAAATTTTCACAAGAAAAAAGGGCAAAGGCTTAGAGTAAAAGAAAGATGGCCTAAAATCATTTCTAGATAGGTATGGGGGCATTTTACATATAAAGACAAAGTCAATCTACTACCCCAAATGCACCTAGTCAAAACAAGTATAATGAGATTATTGAACAAATTTAAAATTTGAAAAATTGTTCCTTGAGTAAACGTAAATTCTCTCCAAAAAGCATTGACACTAAAGTTCTCATGGGTCCTTACTCATCTCCACTATTTATGTCAAGCCTAAAATATGAATCCAATCTGTAAATTGCCAAAATTACACATTCAAGGAGCACCTACGGTTGATTTCAAAAGCAAATAAATATGAGATACTCACGCATAGGATGAACTTCTATAATGTGCCCAGGTGCTAAAGGTTCAATACGAGGATCAACATATCAACAAATCCAAATACTCAAAATAAGGGAATACAGATCAACATTCAGATATTTTTCACAAAAATTTTCAAAATTTTCACATAATTTGCACTAATGTAAACAAAAATTTGTATGATATGTGGAAGGTGAATTATCACCCTAAAAATTGGTATTTTCCACAAAAATTTCCACAAATATTGGTGTATCATGCAAATGGTGCACCTCACCTCCCAACTCGATTCATGCATTGTCCTCAATGTAACAAAAAAATATGATATGCAATGAAAGACTGTAAAAAGATTAGTAGGGTTAGAGAACATCGTGCACTTGAGCTTTGACTAAAACACCAATATCTGAAACTAAGAAAAATAATACTATACAAAAAGATAAAGTAAGTAGTTAAAGTAAATAAAAGCGACTGTACACTAAAAATCCTAGGAATAGTCACTCCTCCAACAAGTCCGAATATACCAAATCCATCAAATCCTCCTCCACTCCTTGTCCTTCAAAACCCTCAAAAATGGCTTAAGTCTTTGCCTATTGACCTTGAATGTCTTGTCATCCTCAGGATTTGTGACTTCCACGGCTCCATTGGGGTAGGCCACCTTGACAAGATAGGGGACATCCTTAGACAGTAAATTGGTCAAAGGTAGGGCCAATGCACTAAATTCTTTAATAAAATGACGATAAAAATTGGCATGGCCCAGAAATGACCTGATATCCTTTATGACCTTCAGTGTAGGGAAGTTGGAAATGGCCTCAACCTTTGATTTGTCCACTTCGATCCCCTTTGCCGAGTCAATATGCTCTAGAAAAATTCCTTGTGTCACCATGAAGTGACACTTCTCCCAATTTAAAGACTAAATTCTTCTCCTCGCATCTCTCGAGAACTTTCTTCAAATTCTCCAAACATCCCCTGAAAGAGTCCATAAACACCTCTACAATCTTCTCCACTATATCACTAAAAATCCTCGTCATGAAATGTTGAAAAGTTCCAAGGGCATTACACAACCCGAAAGGCATGCGACAGTAGGCAAAAGTACCGTAGGGACAAATGAAAGTGGTCTTCTCTTGATCTCCCAATGCAATCTTGATTTGATTGTAGCCAGAGTAGATATCTAAGAAGAAATAAAATAGATGTCCTGCTACTTGTTCCAACACTTGGTCGAGAAATGGCAAAAGGAAGTGATCCTTTCTTGTGCACAGATTTAGCTTTCTTTAATCAATACACACTCTCCATCCGATGATCACCCTTGTAAGAATAAGCTTATTATCTTCATTTGTCACCACGGTGACTCCCAACTTCTTGAGTACTACTTACATGGGGCTAACCCACTTACTATTAGCAATCAAAAAAATGATGCCCACGTCAAGTAGTTTTAGCACCTCGTCCCTCACAATATCCTTCATAATTGGATGCAACCTTCTTTGTGGTTTTTAGGACGACTTGGAGTCATCCTCAAGGAAGATGCGGTATGTGCAAATGAGGGGGTTTATCCCCTTGATGTCAGCAATTGTCTAACCAATCACTCCCGTGTGCCTTCTCAATACTTTCAAAAGATCCTCTTCTTGCTTCGCCTCCAAAGTTTAGCTAATTGATTGGTACTTAAATGTAGCATATATTATTATGCCTTTTTTGGACTAATTATACTTTGATGGAGTTTAAATGATGACATTTCAGGTTCTAAACTGGAGAAAGGGTTCAAGAACAACAAAAATTACACTTGAATGTAACACCATCACATTAGGGAAAAACATTGGAGAAGCTTGTATGTAACAAAGCAAGAATGTTCGAACGTCCACTGGAATAATGACAAGACCAGACTGTGAAGACATGACGTGTTGCAGCATAGAAGGAAGTGCACTTGAGTACCACGTTCGAACGCCAACTCATGTTCGAACATCCACTAGAACACCTAGGTAATGAGTGCAAAATGCCAAGTCTTGCATGAAGTATGGAAGTGGGTTTTCTCAGAGGACCATAGACCACTTAAGTGATATGGTCAAACCCCATCTGATGTTCGAACGCCCATAAAAAAAAAATAGAAGACACGTTCGAACATTAGACAACGTTCGAACGTCCATACTGTAAAAATAGAGACTACGTTCAAACATTAACCCATGTTCGAACGTCCTCCATAGACTGCCTGTAAATACTCCCATGTTGGGAGCTTGAAGGAGTGCAATTTTTTCTCTTGTAAAATTAGGAAGCTAGAGCTTGGTTTGTAGGCTTAGACTACACCAAGAACTAATAAGGAGCTTGTATGGAGGCTTTGATTCCCACTCATTTTGATTAATCTTAGGTGTTTGTTATATTTTCTTGTCTTACATCTTTTGGTTGAGGAAGTAACCCTCCATTTGTTGGTTGAGAAAGCTACCCTCCATTTGTTGGTTGAGGAAGTAACCCTCCATCTTTTGGTTAAGGAAACCACCCTCCAAGAGTAACTAGCTTTCTTCTACTTTTATTGTCTATGCAATTCACTTCCATTGCTTGAACATCCTTATTTCTTAGAAGAGTAAAACTCTTCCACTTTTCTAGAGCTTTACCAAAGTCGTGAAGGGTGGAATGTGATTCACTTATTCTTCATTGAAGATAAGCTCTTTGTTTAGTTTGCTTCACTTAGTAGCTCCTCTACTTGGAGGGATGAGTTTCACTCACCTTTCTAGCTTTGCCAAGGGCATGAAAAGTGAATAGTTCCTCATTCATTCTTTAGTAAGAAGTGATGAATATGTAAAGATTATTCGGAAGTTATGTTTATGAAACTCCTTTATACTTTAATGCTTTATATTGTACTTGCTCATTGGATGATTGAATGCATCTGGCAAAGTTAAGGTACTTTGTATAACCAAGGGCTCCTTCTATGATACAGATGACTCCTGCATAGAAAGACTCGTTGGTTCAAGGCAAGCACCCCGGCTAGCTCTTCATGACAACCTTTCAATCTCTACCATTATTGCTCTTTATTCAAAGAATGGAACATTAATACCATGGTTGGATGCCTTGTAAAAACACTTGCTTGTTTGTAGATGGGTTAAGTCTCGGCACAGACAATTCTTGTGAACTTCTAGGAAGGCATCGAAATTATGTGTTTAATTCTCACAGTACATCTTTATCTTTTAATTAACTTGCTGTTGACACAAGAGTTAATTGAGTTATAAAGTACAAACATAATAAACCAGATAATCAATTACATGTTCTAATCCTCAAACTAAAGAATGGCTGTTATCTCTGCTAATTTATCTTATATTTTGTATAGCAAAAGATCCATTGGAAAGAATCTTATATTCTATCCAGAAAATCCCACAACTTCAAATTCTCAAGACTTCCAATTACGTGGTCACTATCACTACTTACTTCTAAACACTGATCATAGTTTCTTGTGGATTCGACTTCGGACTTCACCGAATTATTTCTACAACTTGATCGCCTGCACTTGGGTGTACACCTTTTGGATGGAGTCACTAATCACCACCGAAATGGTCTTGTCATCCCCAAGATATGCATACTTAAGATGGGATGGTAATGGCTTCAACTCCAAGACTAGTTTTTGCTCATTTGATGGAAAAATCTTCTTGTCTTTGTGTAGAAGTTTCTCAAATGTAGGGGTCCATTTTTCTACCCCCTTCAAGCTCTCTGGCTCCTCTTGCTCATCTATATTAACATTCTCCCCCTCTTCAAACTTGAAGGTGCTCATTAGTTCCAAGTGTTCCTCCATTAAAGTGTCGATCCGATTGTTCTCATGTGCTTCTTCATCATCCCCCAATTATTTAGACAAGTTGAAAACATTAAGGTCCATAGTTATGTTCCCAAATGCTAGCTTCATAAGACCGTTCCTGTAATTAATCATAGCATTATATGTGACAAGAAAAGGTCTACCAAGTATGACGGGGATTTGGGAGCTAAGATCTGCAACTGGGTGAGTGTAAAGTACAATAAAATTTACCAACTTGGACTAAAATATTCTCTACTACTCCCCTTGGTGTTCTAACACTACGATCCGCTAGTTGAAGGGTGATTGGAGTTGGCTTTAACTCTTCAAGCTGGAGTTGTTGGTACACCGAGTATAGTAGGAGGTTAACACTTGCCCCCAAATCAAGAAGAGCATACTCCACCCAACAATTTTTGATTGTTATGGCAATGGTAGGACATTCAGAATCCTTGAACTTTGGTGTGGTGTTGGTCCTCAAGATTGAGTTCACTTGCTTGGTGAGTAATGCCTTCTTGTGCACATTTAGCCTTTGCTTCACTATACATAAATCCTTTCAAATCTTGGCACAAGAAGGGATTTTCTTTATGGCATCAATAAGTGAAATGTTGATTTTAACCTACTTAAACATTTCAATTATATCAGAGTATTTAGCCACCTTGATAGGTGGCTTCAAATGATTGGAAAAAGGAGTAGGAATGGGGGAAACATGCACACTTTCATCAACCAATTTTTCTTTCTCACCCACCTCATCACTCACCTCACCAATCACCTCACCCTTATTCTCTTTCTTTGTTAGCAATGTGGCCTTGGGTGAGACTTTTGGCACAATGGTCTAATGAATTTGTTTCCCACTTCGAAGGGTGTTGACCACTTTGAGTTGTTCACAACTCTCATTAGAGGGTTCGGATGACTCAATGACATGTTGGCCTCTAGGATTTTCTTGGGGTTGAGCAGGAAATTTCCCCTCTTCTTGTTGTGATGTCCCCATTGAATTTGTCAACTTTCTAAGTTGGACCCGAATGTCATTAAAAGCTACGTTATTTTGACTGTTGATGGTAGTCTAGCTTTGAACGAATGTATTCTGGCTTTGAATGGAGGAATGACCCACATCTTCCAAACTCCTTTTGTGAGGAGGTTGGTATGTGGATGGGTTGGATGGTCCTTGTGGATTAAAATATTATGGAGGTGGACTTTGGGAGAAATTATGTGGAGGTAGGTTTTGCGAATACCCTTGTAGATCAGACTGGGAGTATTGAGGGCTAGACGTTTGCCCTTAACCTTGGTAGTGACCTTGCTTAGGAGGTATGAGAGGTGTATAGGAATTAGAACCACGAGGAATGGGATTCTTATTTCTCTAACTAAAGTTCGGGTAATTACTCCAACCCAGATTATAAGTGTTTGAGTGTAGAGAGAATGATTGCCTCATTTGATTAAAGGCATTTACTTGCTTGTGATACGCTTCCTTAAGTGCTGGAATGTTGGGACACTTCGATATGAAATGCTCCACACTCTCACAAATCGAGCAAGACTCTTCGAACTTTGAAATATGTGACACCTTGTGTTTCCAATTTACCTCAAGACTCTCAACTTTCCTAGACAACTTGGAAATTTTGAAAAGCAAGTCTTCTTGGTCTCTCAAATCATACATCCATTCCCCTTGTGTTTGATTACTACCCTAAGGAGAAGAGCTTGGTACATCGGGTGGGATCTGTGGTATCCCAAGATTGTGTATTCTGAGCCAATGTACTAAAGTATTCTAGGGCCTTATTGGGGTTTTTGTTTAAGAAATCGCTATTACACATCATGTTAATGAATTGTCTATGGCCCGATGTGATTCCTTTATAGAAGAAACTTACCAATTGTCACGATTCAAAACCATGATATGGTACAAATTGGAGCAATTCCTTGTAGCGATCCCAATAGTGGTAGAATTGCTCATTGGGCTTTTTTGAAAACTTTTGAGTTTGCTTTTTTAAATTGGTGCTTCTATGAACCAGGAAAAATTTATTCATAAACTCAGAAAGCATTTGAGCCCAAGAGGTGATGGATCGGGGCCACAAGGAATTCAACCATGTTTTAGCTTTGCCCTTAAGGGAAAAGGGAAACAATTTCAAACCAGCTATGTCTTCCATAGCATAGTTAGCATTAAAGGTTGCAACTACATCCTCAAATTCTTTTATGTGCAAATAAGGATTCTCTTTTTTAATTTTGTGGAATGTCAGGAGTATTTGCAACATCCTTGGCTTAACTAAGAAGGCATGATCTTGTACCGGTAATAGAATGCAAGAGGGAGTGATGCTACAGGTTGGTTAAAGGTAATCCCTCATTGAACTCGCCAGAGGATCAAGTTGGATGTTGTTCCCTTCATTCATAGGAGGGGGAAATTGCATTCATGAATTAGGCATTCTAGGTTCTTGCACTCTTTCACCTATTTGAATGTTCAGATTGGCACCTACAATCTTAAAATTATCACTTGCATCCTGGGTGGGTCTTGGTCAATGTTCATGTTGGGGCCTAAGGGTTGTCTAACCAATCGGTTTTATCCGTCCTGTCCCCACATACAACAAACTATCTACAAATGAAAATGTAAACAAACAAAAATACATACATGGAGCAACGTACCTCAGCCCATGATGAACATCACGAGACTTACCTCCATTGTCCAAAAATCACCTTCTCAATTCAACGCTTGACTTCCCCAGCAACGGCGTAAAAAATGTTTGACATGTTTTCCCCATTGTAGTATGCCTCTATTTTTTGAACATCATCCCATGATATGTGTATGGCTTATATAGATAGGTGAGTGTCACTCTCCCTTAGAATAATGCAAGAAATAGAGCTAATAGGTGTGTGGATGAGATGTCTGTCTGTGTGAACAAAAGTGTTCCCCAAACGGAGGGAGACATTCGAGTGTCGTATTTTACTTGGAAATCATATTCCAAGGTCATCTTCTTAGGGAAGGTGGTGGATCGTGTTGAAGGTGATTTTAGTGAAAAAGAGGAAAGTGTAAAAATCTTTTGATGTTTGAGTTTGGGTTGTGATTGTGTTCTTGATGGAGAATGAAATGGAAACAAGTGTTGGCTAATCTGAAGGGTTCATTCCAATAGGAATGCCAACTCAACTCGAGACCTTCCCCCATTGGTGTCAAGATATTTGATTGATTCATGGAAAGCGAGGGATTAGGATGGAGGTGAGGATTCAAGCATACCCCATGACAAGTCTATGGGATATCAAAGACTCATAACCACGTCCACACTCAACCCAGTCAAATCGAATCAATGTACACTACAAGGAGGAAAGAAAATGAGTTGAAATGACATACCCAAGAGGAATTTTCCCTTGGATTAGCCAACTGTAAACTTAGCTACTCATAATAAAAGGAAAGACATGCATAATGTAAAGAGACATAATGAAGAAATGAAGATTGGAACTTATTTTAGAAGTTTGAATAAAGAAAACTTAACTACATTAATGGTAAAAGATAAGATACTCAACTAAACTTGAAATGTGCTTGTAATAAATGACATTAAAGACATTAAATGAAGCTTACAAGATCCTTACAATAAACTACATGTGAAATGATAGAAAACAATGCAAAAATATCAAATTCTCTCTCCAATACTATTCATCTTCTTCCTTGGAGCTTATATATCTACAATGCAATATATCCCAATAATATCCTATGGTGCTTCCCCAAAAAATGTCCATAGAGCCTCCCCAGCTTGTGATGGACCTCCAATCAATAGGTGGTTGAAAAAAGGATGGGTTGGGTAGGCTAGTACAGGCCTAGCCTGCACACTTAGCTACCTTATTTTTCTTTCTCTCCTCATTAATGTCCAAGGCTCCAAAGTCGAAGCTTGAGTGTATGAGGGGATGTCTGTGTGTAAGGAATGTCAGGGACAAGTGGGAGACCCAATGGTGGGACCCCCAAAGTTGCAGAGCTTGAGATGCTGAATCTGTCTTATTTTTAATAAAACCTATGGGTAGGTCAATGGAAACCTACCGGTAGGTTTTACTCCGGTGAGCAAAAACTATCGATTGGTTTCTGGTAGGTGCAAGTCCAGTAGCCAAAATCTACTGGTAGGTTTTTCCTTGTTTTGCTAAACTCTTAATTCTTTCACCTTTCAAACAATCACCAAGCCTCCACCTCAACTCCGATCAACTCAAGCAGCATGATAGGGCCTAACAAGCACTATTTAAGCCCCTTTACCTATAATCATACCGAAACTCCATTAATAGCTCAAATATTGCAATTCCGCTCATTTTAACAGCAAAAGCAAGTATAAAAGGAATGTAAAAACACATAGGATATGCAATATTTTATGCTAATCAAATGTATGGACCGGGACAAAGATGGAAAGCCCCAAAAGTAAACGGCCCAGCAGAGGATGGCTCAAGTCTCGAGGCTTAGCTCTTTCCCCCTAGTCCTTGTTGCCGTCTTACTACTACTCCATTTCCCAATAGTGCAAACCTTGGGGGGGCAACAACACATCGGAGGCATAGCCCATGACCTTGCAATGATAGCACATCTTAGAGACAAGATTGGCGAAAGAGAGATTCGCGTTCGACTTTGCAGCTTGAGCAAACTCCTATATCAACAAAGACACATCCATAGTCTTCCTGATCATAAATGCATGGTGGAGGGTGAGCTTCTCCACATTTGGGTTATTCTCCGCACCCCGAGGGCTCATATTGTAGTGCAGGATCTTGTTCATGACCCCATAGGAGTGCTTGAGGCTCCCAAATAGAGTTGTCCCTTTGAATTGGGTCAGGTCCTTATTGTTAAGCTGTACATACTCAGAGAGTTTTTTTCTCCCTTGGACATTGTGTGGTTAAACCGGGGTATTAGGGGGAGGCCCCTAGTATTTCATCAAGATAGCAATCAAATCCAAGGTCACATCAAACATCTTCCCCCTTACATTCGCCTTGAGAATACAACCTTCCTTGTCCACCACATAAATTTTTTTTATAAAATTCCCTACACAATGCCAGGTTATACCTGCTAATTGGCTCAAACCAAATCCCAAGCCCATGATCCTCAATTATCTTCCCCACCTAGTCATTCGGCCTAAGAGTGAGCCTATCCACAAAAAGCTCGCATGTGACATTTTTCTCGTCGATGCTTTGGATGTGAGCATCGTTCTGTGCTTTCTTCCTCCTCTCCACCCTATCTCCACTAAACCCTACCTCGGTCCTCTTGTGGGAACTAGTGCCCTCGGGTTGTGGGGAAACGGACCTGTGAGTTTTGTGCGGGCCATGAATATCAATAGTGCCCCAACACCCAAAAATGACAAAAACCACATCAAGAGTTGCTCCACGGGCTCAAAAGCGTCAAGGGAAATCTTTCCTAACCGAGCCATTACAATGGATTTCAAAGTTTTGAAGAAACCTAGGTGAAATGGATTTGGGGGAAAAACTAGGGGTTGTGATAAAATCCAACAATTTTAGTTAAAATTCAAGTAACAACCAACCATGGATGTGAGAAATGGAAGATTTGATGGATTGGCTGGGGCTTTTTGAAGCTTAGAGAAGGTTTGAGGGAGAGAGAATTGCTTGGGTGGTCAAGTACAGTAGGGGAAATGAACATTTAGACCAAAAAATGAACTTAAAACCCTCGTTTTTAGCTTTCTGTGCAAAACCTTTCGAAAGGTTAATACACTGGAAAAATCCTTCCAGAAGGTTAATAACCAAACCTTCTGAAAGGTTTTGCCTTTTTGCAAAAAAATCCTTTTCTCCAAATTTCACTTCCATTCCAACTTATTTCAACTCCTAAACATTCTAACAACCTATCTATGACATCTACTCCACCAAAAACCTGAACCACAAATGTGACCCAAAATTGAGTGATCATGCCCAAAGTCATTTCCGAAATTGCAATATGATTTAAAATTTTGATGCTTTCAAAATAAAAGGCATGGATTTCTAAGTTTAACTACCAAAATGAATACCCAAAATGTAAAGCATAGATTCAAATGGTAAAGGCATTCCTAAATCTTCCCAATATCAAAAATTTGAGGAATATTCACCCATCTCACAATTATAGGGCTACATGATGAGATTGTTCAAATACTCAAACTAAGCATCACATGACTTTAAATGCTATTCTAGAGTATGCACGTACACATTCATTTTCAAACTCGTGTGTTTATGGTGTGAACATATAATTTAAGCATTTATCCAACAAAATTCACATTCACTCGGCTATCCAAATGCAGCTTCAATGCAACTCTTACCAAGGGTGTCTCTCAACAATGAATCACACTATGGTTAACCTGGCATGCTCTCTGTGTGTATATGTGAGATAGAATCATGTGTACAAGATGAAGTATACTCACATATAGTCCAAAAATGAAGTTCATGCATAAAAACGAAACAACCTTAGCTTAATCTCATAAAAGGAATGCTAGGGCACTAGATAGTTAAATCAACCTTTCTTTTTCTTTAAAAGTGTGCTTTCCCCATGCTGTCTCTAGATCATTTAAGACTTTAAAGGTTATAATGGGGCCTTGGCATGATATTGTGGCAAATAAAATGAAGGATAGAGGATAACAAAGAGGGTTGTTCCGAGTGAATGACCTTTATTTCAAAAAGATCTCCCTTTTATTGGATTTCCAGTCTAACACCATCACTTCACTCTTTATTTCTTTTTCTTCTTTTCCTTAACATTTTCCTTTTCCTTTGATCATTCTTTCTTCTTTCACCCTTTTTCTCTCCCTTTTCTTGGATTATTCATTCTTTTTCATTCAACATATGAATTCCACATTAATCATCCCTTTGTTGGGTTTCCACATCACCATTCACTCTTTTTCATGTTCAATCATAGTCAGCTCTCAGAACAACCAAGGTGTGGTAAATTTTTATCATTTTGTAGTGGCTTGGTCAATTGTGTGGCATGGAAACAAAATTTCAACAAGGCTCAATCATGACACTAGTGATAATATTTCACAAGAACAAGGGTTAATGCTCAAAGTAAATCAAAGATGGCCTAAGATCATTTCCAGATAAGCATGGGAGAGCATTTTTCATTTCAAAAGAAAGTCAATCAAATACCCAACGCACTCTAACCAAAACAAGCATAATGAGATTATTGAATAGATTAGAATTTGAAAAATTATTCTTTGAGTAAATGTTAAATTCCCTCCAACGATGATTGGCACTAAAGTTCTCATGGTTACTTATTCATCTCCATTATTCATGTCAAGCACTAAAATGTGAATCCAATCTGTAAATTGTCAAAATTACACGTTCATGGTGCACTTACGGTTGAGTTCAAAAGCTAACAAGTATGTGATACACTTAGGATAGGATAAACTTCTATAATGTGCTCATGTATCCACAATTCAAAGCAAAGATCATCATAATAATTCCATAAAACGTTGAATGGGGGAATATAGGTCAACATTTAGATATTTTTCACAAAAAATTTCAAAATTTTCACATATTTCTCAACTATTCTTAAACAAAAATCTGTAGAACATGTGAAAGGTGAATTTCACCACAAAAATTGATATTATCAACAAACATTTTCACAAAAATTTGGTGTATCATACAAATGGTGCACCTCACCCCCCAACTTGATTTATGCATTGTCCTCAATACAACAAAAAATATATGATATGCAATGAATGACTTTTAAAATATAAGTAAGGTTAGCGAACACATCGTATGAAGCTTTTGACAAAAACACCATAATCTGCACATTTAAATAACGAAAACTACAAAATGATGATAGTAAGTACACAAAATAACTTGGAAAGTAAATGATAAAAGAAAATGATTGTACACTAAAATCTACATGAAAAGTTAATCCTCCAAAAACTCCCGATAAATCAAATCCACCAACTCTTTATCCACCTTTTGACCCTCAAAACCCTTAAAGAATGGTTTAAGTCTTTGGTCATTGATCTTGACTGTTTTACCATCCTCGGGGATTGTGATATCCATGGCTCCATTGGGGCAGGCCACCTTGACAAGATAGGGGCATCCCAATGGAATCAGAGTTTTCTTTGGAAGAAGGAGAGTCGAGAGTTATACAAGAGCATTTTTTGTTCAGGCTCAAATAATTTCCTTAAAATGGATTTATCATGAAAAATATTAGCCCTTTCTTTTGAAATTCTTGAGCTCTCGTATGCATCTCTACCGATCTCCTCCAACTCATTCGACTTCAATTTCTTATTCTCTCTGGCTATTCTAAAGTTGAAGTTTAAGGTTTTGATGGCCTAATAGGTGATGAGTGAGTAATATTACATATTTAACGGTCTCATTATATGTATTTTAACTCAAATTTTTATTTAATTACTTAGAGTTAGTCGAATTTGTGAATAATGTGAAAATTTTGATGTTGCAGGTAATCATAGAGTAGTTGATAAGTTTTGGAACCTTGCAACTAAGTGTGGATGAGTGGTGAAGAGATGGACATATTACATGAGGATTAGGAGGCTTTAAGGTGAAAGAAATCAAGAAGGTAGAGGTACTCGGTATCATAGGTACCGGTATCTAAGCCTACTTGAATTTTGGTACTGGCACGCGCACCATTTGGTTTTAGTACCTCAGACTTATCCATTTTTGACTATGATCCACTTCGAATTTAATAAAAGTGAAAAACATGAAAGTTGTAGATATGGATGTCCTATGTATTGTGTCAAAATTTCAGCTCAATTAGATAGTAGAATCAAAAGTTATGATAAATTTACGAAAATTGGTCCTAAGCTAGCATCCCATTTATGACCTACCGGTAGGTTTTGCCTACTGGAAAAAACCTACCAATAAGTTTCATCATTCTACTAGTAGGTTTTGCCCAGAAATGCCAGAACTTGCTCACATTACTCCACCAACTTTGGGGGACCCACCTCTGCTCATCCAGGCTATACCTTGACACAATTGACACCCCATGACGCTCTCCTAACCCCAAAAAGTCATATTTGAAGTGAGAGACATGGGAGAAGCAAGAGAGAGAAGATGGGTGATTGGGTAAGCATGAGAGGAGCCATGCTTGGCCTATTTTGATTGTTGGAGTGTCCAACCTCTCCCCACTCATTGCAACTGAGTTCACACATGGGAGGGGGTTATGGATGAAATTCAATAGGTCTTACACCATATATTCATATTTTTACCCAAGTTTTTAGGAGGAGACTACCTAAGCTTAAGAGTAGTTTTAGAGAGAGAAGCTCAAGAAGAAGATGAAGTTAGAGAGAGAAAGCTGGGTTTTCATATTTCTTTACCATTTTCTGTGTTGTAAGCTTTAAAATTACTTGTAATATTTCCCCTTTTCACTTAAAACTCTTTTATTCAAGTTGTATGAAAGTTTAGCTAGTTGTTTTTAGCATTCACATTTCTACATTTACGTATTTGCTTTCAATATTTGTATTTTGGTAATGAATGTTATTTCACTTATAGTTTTAACTCTTTTCTTTCATTAATACAAGTTTCATGCTCCATTTCTCTACCATGTCTCTTTACATTATTCATGTTTTTGCTTTGATTATGGATAGCTACATTTTTAGTTGGCTAATCCAAGGGAGATTTTCCCTTGGGTATGCTAAATCAACTCTCTGCCATTCTTCTTCGTAGTGTACGGTGTTTGATTGACTATGTTGAGTGTGGACGTGGTTGTGAGCTCTTGATATATCGTAGACTTGTCATGGGGTATGCTTGAGCCCACACCTCCACATTAGTCCCTCACTTCCTATGAATTAATCAAGCACTGAGACACCATTGGTAGAATTTTTTGAGTTGTTTTGGCATTCCCATTGGGATAACCTCTTCAGATTAGCCAACCTTGTTTTCATTACATTTTTAGCAAAAACTCCATTCACCAAAACACAAAAACTTACAAAATTTTACACTTTTCATTTCTTTACAAAATTACCTTTGCCACAATTTGACCTTCCTTCCCTGAGGAGATGATCTTGGAATACCCATTGCATGTAAAACACGACAATTGAAAGTCTCTCTATGCTTGGGGAGCACTTTTGCACACACACACATTTTTATCCACCGACGTTTTTTGCATTTCTAGCACCGAACTCGAGGGAGAGTGACACTCACCTACACACATAAGCTATATACACTTAGTCTGGGTTAGTGTTTGGAGATTAGGAATAGGCCTTGTGTTCCATTTCAACTAGCAAATGACAAGTCCTGCCATAGACTAGCCTATAGGGTGACATACCTAGAGTAGTCTTATAAGCAGTGCGGTAAGCCAATAGGGCATCAGTCAACCTAAGTGACCAATCCTTCCTATTAGGGTTTACCATTTTTTCTATGATGTTCTTGATCTCCCTATTGGCAAACTTGGCTTAGCCATTGGTTTGTGGGTGATAAGCAGTGGACACCTTGTGTGTGATGCCATGCTTATGCATTAAAGATGCAAATAGCCTATTACAGAAATGAGAACCATTGTCGCTTATCATTGCATGAGGGATCTTGAACTTTGAAAAGATGTTTTTTTTTAAGAACTTGACCATGACCCAATGGTCATTGGTCTTGGTTGGGATTGCCTTTAGCCACTTGGACGCAAAGTCCACTACCAACAAAATATAGAGGTAACCAAAAGGCATAGGGAATGGACCTATGAAGTCAATGCCCCAACAATCAAATATCTCAATTACTAACACAGGGGACAAAGGCATCATATTCCTATGGGTCACACAACCTATTCTTTGGCACCTATCGCATTCCTTGCAAAATGAAACACAATCCTTAATCAAAGAAGGCCAGTAAAAACCAGATTACAAAACCTTAGCCAAAGTCTTTTTGGAAGAGAAGTGTTCACTGCAAGATTCAGAATAACAAAGTGAAAGGACATCCTATTGTTCATTTTCAGGGATGCACCTCCTCATTATTTGGTCAGGGATGTATTTGAACAAGTATGGGTTGTCAAAGTAAAGGTACTTCACATCTACCATAAAATCCTTGTCTATCCTTCGGGCTTTAGTGTAGTGGAATTTGTCCTATAGCAAGATAATAGCAAATGTTAGCATACCAAGGACAAATAGAATGAATGGAAAATAAATGTTTGTCAGGAAAAAGTATAGGATAGGATATGCTCTTCAGCATCTTGAATTACAAGTTGGGACAAATGGTCCGCCACTACATTCTCAACGTCCTTTTTATTTTTGATTGTCAAGTTGAATTCTTGTAGGAGGAGGATTTGCCCAATGAGTATCAATTTTGCACCTTGCTTAGGCAAAAGATACTTCAAAGTAGAGTGATTAGTGTAGACTACAATAGGTGCACCAATGATGTAAGACCGAAATTTATCTAATGCAAATACTACGGTTGGCAACTCTTTTTCGGTGGTGGTGTAATTCACTTGTGCCTCATTTAGAGTCTTACTAGCATAGTATATTACATATGGTCTCTTGTCTTCCCATTGACCAAGCACAGTGCCGACTGTGTAATCGTGTTGCATATGAGCTCAAATGGTAAATCCCACTTGGGTGATCGCATAATTGGAGGTGTAGTGAGCATGCTTTTGAGTTTTTTAAATGATGCCTCACAATCATCTGACCACACAAATGGGACATCTTTGGAAAACAAATTGGTCAAGGGTCGTCCCAATGTGCTAAAATCTTTTATAAAACGATGATAAAAACTAGCATGGACAAGAAATGACTTGATGTCTTTGACGAATTTCGGTGTGGGGAGGTTGGAAATTGCATCAACCTTGGATTTGTCGACTTCAATCCCCTTTGCCAAAACGTTGTGCCCAAGCACTATCCCTTGTGTCACCATGAAGTGGCACTTCTCCTAGTTAAGAACTAAATTCTTCTCCTCACTTCTCTCAGGTACTTTCTCCAAGTTCTCCAAACAACCTTCAAATGAGTCCCCAAATACAAAAAAGTCATCCATGAAGGCTTCCACAATGTTTTCCACCATGCCACTAAAAAATCTCATAATGCATCTTTGAAACATCCCTGGGACATTGAACAACCTGAATGGCATTCAGCGATATGCTAAGGTGACAAAGGGACACGTCAATGTAGTCTTCTCTTGGTCTTCCAAAGTGATCTCAATTTGATTGTAGCTGAAGTAGCCATCCAAGAAACAATAAAACAAGTGTCTAGCTACTCTCTCCAATACTTAGTCAAGGAATGGCAAAGGGAAGTGATCATTTCTAGTACAAGAGTTGAGTTTCTAATAGTCGATACAAACTCTCCATCTTGTGACTACTCTTGTCGGAATCAACTCATTCTCCTCATTTGCAACTATAATGACCATAATTTCTTTGGTACCACTTGAGTGGGACTAACCCATTTACTGTCGGCTATTGAAAAGATGATGCCCATATCAAGTAGTTTTAGTACCTTATCCCTCACCATATCCTTCATGATAGGATTTTTCCTTCTTTGTGGTTGTCGGGATGGCTTGGAGTCTTCTTCTAGGTAGATGTGGTGTGTGCAAACGAGGGGGCTTATCCCTTTCATATCGGTAATCATCCAACCAATTGCTCCCTTGTGCCTTCTCAACACTTTCAATAGATCTTCTTCTTGCTTCAGCTCTAATGAAGAACTTATAACCACTAGAAAAGTATTGTTCTCCCCGAGAAAAGCATACTTGAGAGTAGAAGGTAGTGGCTTCAACTCCAAGTTGGGTGTTTGTACAATTGATGGGAAAATTCTCTTCTTGTTGTAGAAGTTTCACAAATGTTGGGGTCCATTTTTCTACCCTTAGTAAACTTTTTGGCTATTCTTGATCAACAATCTCTTTCTCCCCCAACTTTAAAGTGCTCAATAGCTCCAAGTGATCCTCCAACAAGGTGTCAATCCGGTTGATCTCATGTACTTCTTTGTCATCACCCGATTGCTTGCACAAGTTAAACACGTTGAGGTCCATTGTCATATTCCTAAATGCAAGCTTCATTAGTCCATTCCTGTAATTAATCACGATATTAGAAGTAGCAAGGAACGACCTACCTAGTATGATAGGAATTTGTGAGCTAGGGTTAACAATCAAATGAGTATCAAGTATAATAAAATCAATAGGGAAATAGAAATTATCAACTTAAACTAAGACATCCTCAACTACTCCTTTCAGTGTTCTAATGCTTCGATCCGCCAATTAAAGAGTGAATGGGTTTGGCTTCAACTCTTCAAGTTGGAGTTGTTGGTACACCGAATAGGGTAGGAGATTGACACTTGCCCCCAAGTCAAAAAGTGTTTGCCCCACCCGATATTGTGATAGAAATGGTTGGGTAGCCGGGGTCTTTGAATTTTGGAGGTGTGTTGGTCCTTAAGATTGAGCTCACTTGTTCAATGAGGAATGCCTGCTTGTGCACACTCAACTTCCTCTTCACTGTGCACAAGTCCTTCAATTTTTTGCAAATGATGGGATTTGCTTTATAGCATCGAGGAGTGGGATGTTGATTTTCACCTGCTTAAACATTTCAATAATGTTAGAAAAATTAGTCACATTCATGGGCACTTCAAATGTTGGGGAAAAGGGGCCACAATGGGACATGCATGCACATTAACATCAACAATTTTTTCTTTTTCACTCACCTCACCCCCCTCAGAATTACCGTTAATCTCTTTTTCTTTTTTTGATGTGGCTTTTGGTAGGATTTCTAGCAAAATGGTTTTGTCAATTTGTTTGCCACTCCTAAGGGTGGTGACCGCCTTGAGTTGCTCACAACTCTCTTTGGTGGGCTCGGATGACTCTATCACATCTTGACCTTTAGGATTCTCTTGGGGTTAAGAAAAAAATTTCCCTTTATCTTATTGTGACGTCCCTATGGCGTTGGTCAATTTTGTGATTTGATTCTAAATGTCATTAAAAGCGGCAATAGTTTGATTGTTGATGGTGGTTTGGCTTTGGATGAATTGGTGCACCACATCCTCCAAATTTTTTTATAAGGCGGTTGGTAGGTGGGTGGGTTGGATGATCCTCATTAACCAAAACTTTATGGAGGTAGATTTTGTGAAAATCCTTGTGGATTGGATCGGGAGTATTGGGAGCTAGATGAAGGACCTTGACCATGGTATTGGTTTTGCTTGGGAGGCATGGGAGGTGAATATGAACAAGACCCGTGAGGAATGGGATTCTCATTCTTCCAACTAAAGTGTAGGTGATTGCTCCAACCCAGATTATATGTATCAGAGTATGGGGAGAATGATTACCTACTTTGATTAAAGACATTGAATTGCTCATGGTAAGCCTCTTTAAGTGCCAGAATGTTGGGACACTCCAATATGGAATGCTTAATACTCTCACAAGTAGAGCAAAACTCCTTAGTCCTAGAAATGTTGGACACGTCATGTCTCCTATTGACCTCTAGACTCTCCACTTTTTGGGAGAATTTGCTGATTTTGTGAAGCAAGTCTTCTTGATCCCTTAAATCGTACATCCCTCCCCTGCTTGGTTGATTACTACCCAGAGAAGGCCTCGATACATCCCTCATCGGGATCCTTGTTTAAAAACTCCTCATTGCACTTCATGTCGATGGCCTAGTGTAATCCCTTCATAGAAGAAACTCACCAATTTCTAGGGTTCAAAACCCTGATGTAGAATGGATTATAGCAATTCCTTGTACTGATCCCAACATTGATAAAATTGCTCATTGGGCTTTTTTGAAAAAATTTGGATTTGCTTTTTAAAAGCAGTGGTCTTGGGTACCAGAAAAAATTTGTTCAAAAATTCGAAAAGCATTTGTGTCCAAGAGCTTATTGATAAAGGCTTCAAGGAATTCAACCACGTTTTGGCCTTATCATTTAGGGAAAAGAGGAACAATTTCAAACGAGCTATGTCTTCCATGACATGATTAGTGAGGAAGGTTGCAACTATTTCCTCAAACTCCTTAATGTGCAAATAAGGATTCTCTTTTTTAATTCCATGAAATTGAGGAAGTAGTTGTAATATTCCTGGTTTAACAACGAAGGCATGAGCTTGGACCAATAAAAGAATGCATGAGGGAGTGGTGCTATGAGTGGGTTGGAGATAATCCCACATTAACCATGCTAGAGGATCAATTGGGATATTGTTTCCCTCATTCTTATGAGGGGCAAAATGTATTCGGGGGTTTGGCATTCTAGCGTTTTGCATTCCCCCACCCTTTGGAACATTAGCATCCTCATCCTCAAAATTGTCATTGGCATCCTGATTAGCACAAAATATTGCACATCATTTACACATTTGCACCCTTTTTAGACTTGTTTTTGTTGTGAATATAGGAGGAATTGCAATATTTCTACAATTAATGAGATTTCAGTATGTTTGTAGGTAAATAGTTGGAAATGGCATGAGTTAAGCCTCCATTGTAGTGCTAAAAGTCAATGGAGATGAAGGGGTGGCTTGACGATGGCATGGAAAGTGAAAAGACTAAGATTGGTTAGACAAGTAAAAACCTACCGGTAGGTTTGTTCATAAAACTACTAGTAGGTTTTGGCTACTAGAGTTGGTTCTACTGGAAGCCTTCTGGAAGGTTTTGGCTACTGGAGTAAAACTTACCGAAAGGTTTTGCTATCGACCTACCGATAGGTTTTGTTGAAAAATGCGTAAAGCCTGTAACTCAAGTTGTCACTTAGGGGTCCCACCTATGAGTCTTCCACTTGTTCCTTGACATCCCTTACACACATACATGCCTCCCCACACCTAGGGTTAGATTTTGGAGGCTCAAGCATTAATGAGGAGGAGAGAGAAGAGAGAAGCCTGGGAAGTGCAGGCTAGGCCTGTCCTAGCTTGCCCAAAGCCATCAACTCAGCCTCCTATGGATGGGAGTTCTGTCACACACCTAGGGGGACATCCATGGACAAAAATGCAAGCTACACTTCACAATTATTCAAGTTGTAAGGCATTATAGAGAGAGAAGCTCAGGGAAGAAGAGACAGTTTTAGAGAGAGAAGTTAGATTTTTGCATTTCTTTTACCCATTTCACTTGTAATCTTCTATAATACTCTTGTAAGCTTCATTTGTTGTCTTTAATGTCATTTATTTCAAGTGCATTGAAAGGTTAGTTACACCTTTTTAGATTCTACCATTATTGTATTGAGTTTCCTTCATTTCAAGCTTTAAAAATGGGTATTCAATGCACTACTTCATAGTTTAACTTTTCTTGCATTCATTTAAGTTCCAATCTGCATTTCTTCACAATGTCTCTTTACTTCATGTATGTTCTTGCATTAAATATGAGTAGCTAAGCTTTAAGTTGGCTAATCCAAGGGAGAATTCCTCTTGGGTATGCCAAATCAACTTCTTTTCATTTCTCCTCGTAGTGAAAGATGGTTGGTTTGACTAGGTTGAGTGTGGATGTGGTGGTGAGTTCTTGATACACCATAAACTGGTCACAGAGTATGCTTGAATCCTCACCTCCATCTTAGTCCCTCACTTCCTACGAATCAGTCGAACGTCTAGGCACCATTGGAAGAATGTCTCGAGTCGAATTGACATTACCATTGGAATGACCTCTTTGGATTAGTCAACACTTGTTTCCATTTCATTTTAATTAAAACCACAACTCTCCAAAATAAAAAAACTTGAAGATTTTTCACTTTTCCATTTTTCAAAAAATCACATTCAACATAATTCACCTTCCTTCCCTGAGGAGACGACCTTGGAATAGAAATTTCAAGTAAAACACAACCCCCTCAAAAGTCTCTCTACGCTTGGGAAGCACTTTTATACACACACACATTTTCATCCCACACACGATTACCCCATTTCTAGCATCAAACCCAAGGGAGAGTGACACTCACCTATCCATATAAGCCACACACATATTATGGGATGATGGTCGAAGATTAGGGCATACGACAAATAAAATCAAGCATTTTTGGCGCCATTGCTGGGGAAGGCAATGCGTTGAATTAAGAGGTGATTTTTAGGACAACGAAGGTAAGTCTCATGATTTTTATCACGGGCCAAGGTACATTGATCCTTGTATATACTTTTGTTTATTTTTCTTTTCATTTGTAGATATTTTTTTGTATGTGGGGATGGGACAACCACAATAGATTGGTTAGACAACACTTAGGCCCTAACATGAATGTTGACCAAGACCCACCCGAGGATGCCAGTGACAACTTTTAGGATTTAGGTGTCAATGTGAATGTTCCAAGGGGAGGTGGAGTGCAAGACCCTAGAATTCCAAACCCTAGAATGCATTTTCCTCCAAGGAATGAAGGGAACAACATCCAAATTGATCCTCCAGCGAGGTCAATGAGGGATTACCTTCAACCCACTCATAGCATCACTCCCTCATGCATTCTATTACTGGTCTAAGCTCATGCCTTCCTAGTTAAGCCGGGAATGTTGCAACTATTTCCTCAATTCCCCGGAGTTGAAAGAGAGAATCCTTATTTGCATATTAAGGAATTTGAGGATATAGTTGCAACCTTCCTCAAATTCCCTAAGGAATTCAACCCACTCATGGATGACATAGCTTGCTTGAAATTATTTCCCTTTTCCCTTAAGGACAAATCCAAATCGTGGTTGAATTCCTTGAGGTCTCAATCCATAACTTCTTGGGCACAAAAGCTTTCCGAGTTTTTGAACAAATTTTTTTCGGTGCCTAAAACCACCGCCCTTAAAAAACAAATCCAAAAATTTTCAAAAAATCCCAATTAGCAATTTTATCACTATTGGGATCACTACAAGGAATTGCTACAATCAATTCCATATCATAGTTTTGAATCATGGCAATTGGTGAGTTTCTTCTACGAATGGATTACATTGGGCTATCAACAATTCATTTACATGATGTGCAATGGGGGGTTCTTAAACAAGGGCCCCGATGAGGCCTTAAACTACTTTAGTACATTGACACAAAATATGCAATCTTGGGATATGACGGATCCCACATATGTACCAAGGTCTTCTCCAGGTAGTAATCAACCTAGCGGGGAGAGAATGTATGACCTAAGGAACCGAGAAGACTTGCTTTCAAAATTTCCAAATTCTCATGGAAAGTGTAGAGTCTTGAGGTCAATAGGAGACATGAGGTGTCCAACAATGCAAAAACCGAGGAGTTTTGCTTAATTTGTGAGAGTGTGGAGCATTTCATATCAGAGTGCCCTAACATTCTGGCACTTAAGGAAGTATACCATGAGCAAGTCAATGTCATTAACCAAACGAAGCAATCATTCTCCCTGATTAACCTTAATTAATATATAAATTAGAATAGTTAATAAAGTTAAATTAGTGTGAAAAAATAACTAAAAACTATTAATTAGAGTCATTTAGGGTTTGTGCGTAATTAGAGTTTTATGTGCATTATGTTTAAATTTTTCAGGGTTAAATGCTAAATTATAGGAGAATACAAGGAGCAATGCATAAAAGCTTGAAATTACCAAGGCTAAAGTGTAATTACCACACATGAAGAGTCAGCATAATGCAAGTGGGAAAATCCAACAAGGCTCCACTGTCCGGATGGTGGAGGGGCATTCGAATGGTCCCCTTTGGTGGCTCATCAGCATCCTCCTCCATTCTCCTCTATAAATAGCCATGCAACTTCAATTCAAAAGGAGGCCGAACACCAAGAGTTCAGAGAGAAGTTTAAGAGAGAAAAAGGAAAGAGAAAAAGAAAAAGAAAAAGAAGTTGCAACTCGATCTGGCCCGTCATACACTTCAGTCCAAACTTTGCACTTCTACATTTCTATTGTATCTTTCTATTTGGATAGTTGAACAGTCATCACCATTTTGTCATAACTGATAATAAAGGTGATTATGTTGCAGTTGTTCCTTGTGAAAGATGTTTTAGGGTTTATTTTAATTTCAGTTGTAATGAAAATTGCCCATACTCCTTGATTGTCTATAGCAATGGGGCGTGAGTAGTTACTTATATCCTTCAGTGAGAGGTAAACATATGTATAATACTGCTTAGACATATGTATAAACATATGTAAGTATAAACATATGTAGTTACTTATTTATATATCTATATATTATTTGCTTCATGCATGATATAGTGATGTACATAATTTTGGTGTTATGCCTAGAATTATGTCATCAGTGCATCATCAACCTGCCAGTTAAACAACCACAGCATTCATATCGGTATAGTTTATCCTCCATCGGAACGCTGAGGATGTTAACTGATGCATGGTACAAAACCTAAATGATCCTCATGAATGGTTTGTCCTTCTAGATTATTAGGGTTATTTAATTACTATATATATAACTATCAGACTAATGACCTTAGTGATCCTCATGAATGGCTTGTCCTTTTGGATTACTTAGATCGTTTAACCGGAATAAATGATAATATTAGCAGTCTAACAACTATGGAATTCCTATCGGTATGGTTTATCCTCCACCGGAACGCTGAGGATGTTTAACTGGTATATGTATCACAGATAGAGTCAACTGAATAATTCAAGTATTCCTTATGAATGGCTTGTCCTTCTGGTTTGCTTGGATTAGTCAATTGACATATCTATACCCAACTAACCTAAGAAGTTGTTGTATTATGACTAATACCACCAGTTGACCTAAGAAGTGGTTGTGTTATAGTTTATTATGTATGAACCTACTATTATGAAGACAAATGAATAATTCAAGTATTCCTCATGAATGGCTTGTCCTTCTGGTTTGCTTGAATTAATCAATTGTCATGAATACCACCAGCTAACCTAAAAAGTTGTTGTGTGATGGTTTATATACATCAGACCTACCAGTTGACTTACTAGTAACATGGAAGTTGATTTCTGTAAGGTAGCATTTCCAGTATTTAACCAATATAACTCATATGTGATCCTTGAACTGAAGGATACTTTTCATATTGTTTAAATCTATTTGCAACATAATTAAACTAGTTATCAATCTAAGCTCACATCACAAGCTATGACATGTTGTCCTATCTAAGATAAACAACTTTACTATTTTTTTATTTCCTAATTGCACACACTTTTCATGGGATCAATACTTGGACTTAAAACCGAGAAAACTGTAACTCGACCACTTATACTTGGGTGTATAATATTACTCTGATCACGAAAAAAGTGCGAATCAAATTTTTGGCACTGTTGCTGGAGAGTTACAATAATTTGAAACCAAATAAAATACAAAAGTTGTTTATTTGTATTATATGTATATAAAGTGTGTTTTCTTTTTAAATATTTTATGTCTGTTCATTCATCTATAGGATCTGTAAATCAATCATCTCCTTTATCTTCATCTACACCAGAATTATTTGAATTAAGTATGACTAGAAATGTACCTAGGGAAGAACAACCTAGAACAAGAAGTAGTTCAAAATATTCGACCATTAAGAAAATATCTATACCCTACACGAACTAATGTCCCATCATGTTTTGATTTTCCAACAGATGCTCCAAATCTTAATATTAAGCCAAGAACAATACAATTATTACCATAGTTCCATGGTCTAGAAATTGAAAACCCTTATATGTTCATATGAAAGAATTTGAAGAAGTATGTGGAACATTGCAAGATAATTCTGAAATGGTTAGGCTAAAACTATTTCTTTTTTTCTTTAAAAGATAAAGCAAAACAATGGTTTAGTTCTTTAAGAGCTAATTCAATCACAAACTGGCAAGCTTTACAAGCTGAGTTCTTTAAAATGTTTTTTCCTGTACATTATACCAATACATTAAGACGTCAAATAATGAATTTTTCTATAAAAGAAGGTGAAACTTTTTATCAATGTTGGGAAAGATTTAAAGATCTTTTCCAAGCCTATCCACATCATGCATTTGAAAATTGGACCTTAGTTGGTTTTTTCTATGATGATTTTCCTCCTGCAATGCGACAATTTGTTGAAATGATAGCATAGGGGGAATTCATGAGTAAAAATCCTGAAGAAGCATTTCAATTTTTTGATACTATTTCTGAGAGTTCCCAAATGTGTGACTCAACTTCTTCAAATATAGTGGAAACAAAGCCATCTACATCCAAAAGAGGAAAGTATGTGTTAAAAGAAGATGATGATTTAAGAGCGAAAATGGCAAGTTTATCTCAAAAAGTAGAAGCTTTAAAGATGAAAAAAATAAAACAAGTATCTGTTATATCTACTACTGATCAAATATGTGAAATTTGTGCGTTGTCATAACATCTTGTAGCAGAGTGTCCAACTATACCTGCATTTAAAGAAGTGTTAATTGAACAATCTAATGTTGTTCCAACTTATAATAATAAGCCTTATTTGAATCCATATTTTGAAACTTACAACCCAGGATGGAGAAATCATCCAAATTTTAGTTGGAGAAATACACAAGCTACAAATCAAACACAAGGTCCACCACAACCACAAAATCAACAACAATACCAACCATATCAACCCCCACAAAGAAGAACTCTGGAAGATATTATGAATCAATTTATTCAAATTCAAATGAATTTTAACACTCAAACAACACAAGCTTTGAATGATTTTAAAGCTCAAACTTCTCACAGTATTAAAGATATTAAGAGTCATCTAGCTAAGTTGACTTCAGTCTCTTAGTATGCCAGAAAAGGGAAAATTTTTATTTCAGTCAAAATCGCCGCAAAGTCAAGCTAAATTTGTGTCATCTGAACCTTCCTCAAGTCAAGTACAAGCAATCACAATGTTAAGAAGTAGCAAGGTAATTGATAAAACTATTAAACCTAAAATTTCAAAGAAAATGCGTAAGTCAATTCCTGTTAATGAACCACTTGAGCTTGAACCTTCAATTGAAAAACAACCAGAAATACAAAATGAAAAAGATCAACCAAGTCCTATTCTGTTACCTTTTCCTCAAAAAGTTAGGAAATCTACATCTGAAAAAGATCAATCTGAAATTTTTGAGCTGTTCAAACAAGTCAAAATTAACATTCCTTTGTTAGATGCTATTAAACGAGTTTCATCTTATGCTAAGTTTTTAAAAGATCTTTGCACAATAAAAAGAAGAACAAATGTACCAAAGAAAACATTCCTAACTGAACAAGTTAGTACTATAATCCAACATCATACTCTTCTTAAATACAAAGATCCAGGAAGTCCAACAGTTTCATGCATCATTGAAAATTTCTGAATTAAAGAAGCTCTGCTAGATCTTGGAGCCAGCTGTAATTTAATGTCATATTCAGTGTATACACAACTAGGATTAAGTGAGCTTAAACCTACCAATGTCACACTTCAATTAGTAGACTGATTAATAAAAACTCCACGAGGAATTGTGAAAGATGTTATCATGCAAGTTGATCAATTATACTTTCTAGCAGATTTTATCGTTATAGATACTCAACCAATTTTTCATGCATCTGCATATATCCTAGTTATTCTAGGGCGACCATTCCTAGCTACATCAAATACTTTGATTAATTGTAGAAATAGAATCATGAAACTTTCATTTGGACATATGACATTGGAATTAAATTTTTTCAACAGTATTAAACAACCTAAAGAAGAAGATGAAGTGCATGAAATAAATTGTGTTGAGACATTAACCCAAATTCTTTTTGAAAAAGTTTTTCTGGAAAAAGATTTATACACATTAAAATCTGTATTTGAAAATGAATCAAAAAATCTAGGAAATCCAGAATGTGAAAATCTGTTGCCTAAATCTATAGAATTCAATGTCAAGATCTTTAAACCAGATTTAAAACCATTTCCAGCCAATCTAAAATATGTTTTTCTCGAAAAAAATGAAATTCATCCTATAATAATATCATCAAATTTATCTGAAAGTCAAGAAAAAGAATTAACAGAAGTATTGAAAACTCATAAAAGTGTTCTTGGATGGACAATAGATGATATAAAAGGTATAAGCCCACTTCTATGTACTCATTGTATATATTTAGAAGAAAATGCTAAACCATCTCATCAAATGCAAAGAAGACTAAATCCACACCTAAAAGAGATAATTCGCAATGAAGTACTTAAACTATTAGATTCAAATATTATCTATCCTATATCTGATAGTAAATGGGTTAGTCCTACACAAGTAGTCCCAAAAAAAACTGGTGTGACTGTAATACAAAATAAAGAAAATGAATTAGTTCCAATGCGTACAGTCACAGGCTGACGTGTATGTATTGACTATCGGAAGCTAAATTCGCTCACTAGAAAATATCACTTTCCATTGCCTTTTCTTGATCAAGTCTAAGAAAGAATGGCTGGTCATGCATATTACTGTTTTCTTAATGGATATTTTGGGTATAATCAGATTGAAATTGCAATAGATGATAAAAAAAAAAACTACATTTACATGTCCTTTTAGCACTTTTGCATATAAAAGAATGCCTTTTGGATTATGTAATGCATTAGCTACCTTTCAACGCTATATGTTAAGTATATTCAGTAATATGGTAGAACGATATTTAGAAGTCTTTATGGATGATTTTTTAGTTTATGGGGATTCATTTCATATATTTCTAGAAAATTTGAAAAAAGTGTTCATTCGATGTGAATAAACAACCTTGTTTTAAATTGGAAAAAATATCATTTCATGGTTACACAAGGTATTGTTCTAGGTCATATAGTATCTAAAAATGGAATTGAAGTGGATAAATCAAAAATTGATCTGATAGCTAATCTGCCTTCACCAAAAATAGTAAAAGATATTCGCTCATTTCTAGGTTATGCAGGATCTTACAAAAGATTTATAAAAAATTTTAGTTTAATAGCCAAGCCTATATGTAATTTGTTATGTCAAGATATACTATTTGAATGGAATGAAGCATGTCAAGTAGCTTTTGATAAATTAAAAAACATGTTTATTTTTGCACCTATCATGCAATCTCCCTCCTGGTCGTTACCTTTTGAAATAATGTGTGATGCAAGTGATTATGCAGTAGGAGCTGTACTAGGGCAAAGAAAAGAAAAGAAAATCTTATTTTATATACTATGCAAGTAAAACTCTAAATGATGCACAAATGAACTATTCAACTACAGAAAAAGAGATCCTTATTGTTGTATTTGCATTAAATAAATTTCGTTCACATCTGGTTGTATCATCAATTATTGTATTTACTGATCATGCAACTCTAAAATACTTATTTACTAAGAAAGATGCTAAACCACGTCTCCTACATTGGATATTATTACTACAAGAATTTGATTTAATCATCAAAGATAAGAAAGGAGTGAAAAATGTGGTAGTTGATCACTTGTCAAGACTAAACTATGAAATAAAGGAAGAACTAACTTCGATTAGAGAAACTTTTCCAGATGAACAACTATTATCAGTAACAGAAATACCATGGTATGCAAATATAACTAATTATTTAGCTACTGGTACTATTCCCTCTAATAATAGTTGGTCCGATAGAAATAAATTTCTAAGTGAAGTACGTCAGTTTTTCTGGGAAGATCCTTATCTGTTTAAATATTGTAAAGATCAAATTATAAGGCGTTGTGTACCTAATCATGAAATAGGTTAGGTAATCCAGTTTTGTCACTCTGAAGCTTGTGGTGGTCATTTTGCTTCAAATAAAACCGCTGTTAAGATTCTACAATGTGGATTTTATTAGCCAACTCTTTTTAACGATATTCATATCTGTTGTTTAAATTGTGACAGATGTCAAAGAATGTGAAATATTTCGAAAAGAAATATGATGACTTTGAACCCGATTTTAATCATTGAAATTTTTTATTGTTGGGGCATCGATTTTATGGTTCCATTTTCTCCATCTTTTGGATATTTGTATATTTTAGTTGTAGTCGACTATGTCTCTCAATTGGTAGAAGCAATTTCATGTCAAAATATTGATCACAGAACAGTGATCAAGTTTTTGAAAGAAAATATTTTGTTCAGATTTGGAATTCCTCAAACCATTATAAGTGACGGTGGATTACATTTTTGTAATAAATTTTTTGAAAATCTTATGAAAAAATACTCAATTTCACATAAAATATCCACTCCATACCATCCACAAACAAGTGGACAAGCTGAATTAGCTAATAGGGAGATAAAATATATTTTATAAAAAATAGTAAATACAAATCGTAAAGATTGGTCCTTAAGGTTGACTGATGTGCTTTGGGCTTACCGTACTGCATATAAAACTATTTTAGGGATGTCTCGTTATGAGTTAGTATATGGAAAACCATGGCATTTGCCTGTAGAATTAGAACATCGAGCATATTGGACAATCAAAATGATGAATTTTAATATGGACAAAGCTGGAATAACTTGTAAACTTCAAATAAATGAATTAGGGGTATTAAGAAATGAAGCTTATGAAAATGAAAAATTGCAAAATCAAGAACAAAAATTTTTCATGATAAAAATATCATGCGAAAATCTTTTGAACTATCTCAAAAAGTGCTATTATATAATGCAAAACTTCGTTTATTTCCTGAAAAATTAAGATCAAGATGGACAGGTCCCTTCATTGTCAAACAAGTTTTTGACTATGGAGCAATTGAAATTAAAAATCCATTAACTGGAAATATCTTTAAAGTCAATGGTCAAAGACTTAAAACATATTATGATGGATTTACTCAAGAAATAACTATTGTACAACTTTTTGATCCTGTTTATATGCTCTGAAAAGTAAATTATTGCTTAAGTCTCAATAAAATTACTAATGAATTGTAATTTATTTGACAAAGTATCTCCTGAGTACATCCAGATATCCCAATCGATAAAATGACAAAAGATTGTCAGGTTTCCCTATCAATATTACCTATCACTGTTGTTACATTTCAGATAATGTTTATATTAAGTTGGGGAGGTAAAGATGTAATTTTAGTATTTATATTTAAAGTATTTATTTTGTTTTAATATCAATGTTAATTTTGTCTTTGTGACTGATAGATGTTAAAGAACCAGATAGAGAGTCTTAAAAAAAAAATTTGTTTTGGTTAAGTTTAATTCTACTGTTTCATCTTCCAAAAGATATCCATGCATTGATTATTAAAAATATCAAAAGATTTAGAAATTTAGAAATTTTTGAAAGTCAATAAAGACCCCTATGCAGAAAAAGTATATTTGTAAAAAATCGACGAGCAGATTGTCTCGGTGGTTGTGTAAGATGTGGTCGTTTACAACATTTAAGACAATATAATCAGTGTGCGGAACTAATTTCAAGTCGAGCGTTAGATCGTCTCCGATGGATTAGGTATCGACAGGGTAAGGACTACCCTAAGACGTCATTCTATTCCACCCCAATGTTAACAAGATACGTAGGAAATGAAGTTAACTGTGTCACTGGTAATATTGATTAAGATAGTTCTGACTTTGAATCAGTATGATCAAAATAATACATAATATTGGAAGAATTGTACATAATTATAAATAAATGTACATATTTATAACTATAAATTAAATTAGGAAACTCAGTAAATATGAAATAACAAATAAAATAAATAAAAATTCACCAATTTTTGTGATAAGAAAAAGAGTGGTTAGCAAAAAGGTTTGTAGAATATAAAAAATAAACTACAGGAATTTAAAATAAACAAAAAAAGAATATTCAGAAAAATAGAAGAAAAATCTGCAGAAAAAGAAGCAAAAAATGAAAGTTTGCACCGCCCATACGGTGGGCCAATCGTCCGGACGGTGGAACTGGATATAAAAATTGTTCTTCATGCAAACTGATCATTTCTACAATCCCTCAAACCAGAATTTCAAAATAGCCAAAATCTCCAAGGAAAAAACTCTCAAATGTGCAATATTTTACCCTTTTTTGTCAAATTTGTTCTAATTATTTTCTTACCCATAAAATTTTAAAGGTAACTACCGATTGGAATCAGTTGAAACGGAGAAGTTGCGAAGAAATAAAAAAAAATGGATTCAAGACGAAGAACGAGAGGATCCTCAAGTCGGGCACAAAGAGATCAATTGGAGCAACCTCAAGCACCTCCACAACAACCAGGACCGAAAAATATCTTCAACGAAGTGATGTTTGAGAATTTTGAACAACAGGCCTGATACGATACTAATTTTCTGACTAAAATTATTATTTCTGAAAGACCGATTATTTAAGAAGATTTTGAGGATTGTTACATTATGTTAGATTATCTGTTCCTACTTACGACTATTTAGTTCGAGAATTTATAGTAATGCTAAGATTATTAGGAAAAGACAATTGCAGGTATTTGTACGAGGTATTATTTTTCAAGTTATACCGGCTACTATAGCCGAATTTTTTCAACCCATGCAAAGACCTGAAAACCTGCAATATCCGTACATCGAATTACCTGATTTAGATATCATAGGGAGAGAGGTGACGGGTAATCCAGAATTTGGTTGGGGTAGACCAAATAAATGTATCAAGCAAGGGGACCTGACTGATAAATACCATATTCTAAACTTGATCACAGTACACAGTTTGTTACCTCATGCCCAAAAGAATCAAATCTACACTGAGCAAGCTTATTTTTTATATGCATTCGGGATGGGGCATACCATTAATCTACTGAATTTAATCCTAAATCAAATGGTACTTGCTGTGGATAGAAAGAAATCTTCACTCCCCTATGCAATGCTAGTTTCTCAACTTTGCAGGAACAGGCGTGATTATCGATCCAACATGGTAGACTGTAGGCCATTTTGGCCCATTGAGAAAGAGTCATGGAGGACAACAAGAAGAACAACCAGAGGTACCCCTTCTAGCACAAGAGGAGCCATTCCAAGGCCCTGAAGAATTCATTCCACCAGAACAACAGCAGCCACAAGAGGATCAACTATACATACCGGTGGATGACAGAACTTACAAACAGATTCTGCTAGGATTAGAGACCATTGTCACCCAGTTTGGTAACAGTATCACATATATCAACAAACGTATGGATGATTATGAACAAAACCAAGCTGAAATCTTGAAGCTACTGAGAGAACATTTTGGAGGAGGGCCATCTATTTCCTAGAAAAAAACTGAAGATTCTACTGAAAAACTCTACTATCTTTCACTCAGCTTTTTAATTATGCACTTTTTCTTATGCATTTGAAATTTGCTTTTGAACTTTCATGTGTTTTAAACTTGTTAGTTTTGAATTTTTGTGTGTTTTAAACTTATTTGTATTGAACTAATATGTGTTTAAGTTTGTTTATATTAATTTTGAAACTCATGTTGTTAAGTTAGGAATTAATAATTTATATGATTCACAGCTAAATTAAATTTTTATTCTCATGCCTTGCAAGAATAATCTTAATCTGATCACGCAAAATTTTCATATTTTAATTGTGTCTTAATATTTTTGTTTAAACTTAGTCTTAAAAGCACAATTAGATTTTTTTATTGTTAAAAATCTTGCGAAATATTACTTTTTGCATATATAGTGGAGATGTAAAACCAATTGCAGATTTTGAACCAATCTTTCTTGGAGAGATACTCTACATCTATTCAAATACAAATCTTCGATTCAGCGGAAAACTTTCCTTGAATAATCTCATTAACTTTGTTTTGATTAGCGCTTATTAACTTGTATTATTAGCATTATCCTTAACTTTCTGGCAGAAATTATATAGATATATGATTTCTGAAAAATGATCTTCGGCCATGTTTGATTAAATCTTGAGCCTTGACAATTTCTTTTACAAAATTATATCCTTAGTCAGTCATGATTGAGCTTGAAAATAAATTATTTTCTTAAAACCCAAAAATAATACACGAGCCAAATAAAATGATATTAACTTACCTCTACTATCTAATTTTTTTGCACCCTCGTATAAATCAGCAAGATACGAAAAAACATTAAAGTAAAAGAAAGAAAAGAATTCTGGAAAAAAAAAAGCCGAGAAAGGAAATGGAAAAAAATAAGAAAGAAACATGCAAAATCCTCAAACATGAGGTGTGCCACAATACTAAAAGATAGCATTTGAAATCCAATGACGTCGTTTCATAAACCTTAAACCCATGGCCATAGTACAACCTTAATAAAGTCCTTTTTGATTCTAGAAATCATATATGTGTATTAATCCTATCAATTTTCAAAAGGAAAATGTTAATAGTATGTTTAATATAGTGTTAATGTTCTTTCATGAGATTATGTCAAATTCTAATTTTATTCAAATACTGTTCTTTTAATTAACTACATGTGAAATTATATGCCTTGTTAACTATATTCTAAACACATGTGGATTGTGAGAATAGTCACTATAACAGGTGTGTTCTTTTTGCTGAGTGTATTTCAAGGAAGGATTGACATCAAAACTATCAGAAAAGAGGATAATATTTCTCAAGTGATTTTTGAAAATAAAGAAATTATTACACACACACAAGTTTTTATAAAAATATATAGATAATATTACAACTAACGTGTGTTACTCTTGTAGTGATCAGAGAAGGAAGTATCTTGACAAGACAGATGGAATATTAATTTAATTTTACTTGTGAAAAATATGAATCATGAATTCCTAATTACTGAAGTTTGTAGGTAGCTCCACTGGAAACCTTCACGAGACAAAACTCGTCCACTAGGAATCACCTAGGAGATTAAAGGCTTGTTGCATCTGCTAAATGCAATCGTGAAAAATCTATGAAAATGATTTTACCTCTATTTGTATTTTATTTTATATTTTCTTAATAGTTTTTATTTTACTAGGGACTAGTAAAGTTTAAGTTGGGGAGTGTGATTAACCTTAATTAATATATAAATTAGAATAGTTAATAAAGTTGAATTACTGTGACAAAATAACTAAAAACTATTAATTAGAGTCGATTAGGGTTTGTGCGTAATTAGGGTTTTATGTGTATTATGTTTAAAATTTTCAAGGTTAAATGCTGAATTACCGGAGAATACAAGGAACAATGCATAAAAGCTTGAAACTACAAAGGCTAAAGTGTAATTACCACACATGAAGAGTCAGCATAATGCAAGTGGGAAAATCTAGCCAGGCTCCACCATCCTGACGGTGGAGGGGCGTCTGGATGGTCCACTTTGGCGGCTCATCAGCATCCTCCTCCATTCTCCTCTATAAATAACCATACAGCTTCAATTTAAAAGGAGGCTGGACACCAAGAGTTTAGAGAGAAGTTCAAAAGAGAAAAAGAAAAAGAAAAAGAAAAGAAGTTGCAACTCGATCCGGCCCGTCATACACTTCAGTCCAAACTCTGTACTTCTACATTTCCGTTGTATCATTCTGTTCGGATAGTTGAACTGCCGTTACCTTTTTGTCATAACTGATAATAAAGGTGATTGTGTTTCAGTTGTTCCTTGTGAAAGACGTTTTAGGTTTTATATTTTAATTTCAGTTGTAATGAAAATTGCCCGCACTCCTTGCTTGTTTGTAGCAATGGGGCGTGAGTAGTTACTTATATCCTTCAGTGAGAGGTAAACATATGTATAATACTGGTTAAATTTTGGAAATGCTGATGTTTTATATATTTATATATCTATATAGTATATGCTTCATGCATGATACAGTGATATACATAATTTCCATGTTGTGCCTGGAATTATGTCATCAGTGCATCATTAACCTCCTGGTTAAACAACCATGGCATTCCTATCAGTATGGTTTATCCTCCACCGGAACGCTGAGGATGTTAACTGATGCATGGTACAAAACCTAAATGATCCTCATGAATGACTTGTCTTTTTAGATTATCAGAGTTATTTAATTACTATATATATAACTATCAGACTAAAGACCTTAGTGATCCTCTTGAATGGCTTGTCTTTCTGGATTACTCAGATCATTTAACTAGTATAAATGATAATATTATCAATCTAACAACCACGGCATTCCTATCGGCATGGTTTATCCTCCACTGGAACGCTGAGGATGTTTAACTAGTATATGTATCATAGATAGAGTCAACTGAATAATTCAAATATTTCTCATGAATGAGTTGTCCTTCTGGTTTGCTTGGATTAGTCAATTGACATGTCTATAACCAGCTAACCTAAGAAGTTGCTATGTTATGGTTTATTATGTATGAACCTACTATTATGAAGACAAATGAATAATTCAAGTATTGCTCATGAATGACTTGTTCTTTTGGTTTGCTTGGATTAATCAATTGTCATGGATACCACCAGCTAATCTAAAAAGTTGTTGTGTGATGGTTTATATACATCAGACCTACCAGTTGACTTGCCAGTAACATGGAAGTTGATTGCTGTAAGATAGCATTTCCCATATTTAACCAATATAACTCGTGTGAGATCCTTGAACTAAAGGATGTTTTTTCATATTGTTTAAATCTATCTGCAACATAATTAAACTAGTTATCAATCTAAGCTCACATCACAAGTTATCACATGCTATCCTATCTAAGATAAACAACTTTACTATTTTTTTATTTCCTAATTACACACACTCTTCATGGGATCGATACTTGGACTTAAAACTGAGAAAAATACAATTTGACCATTTATACTTGGGTGTATAATATTAATTCGATCATGAAAAAAGTGTGAATCAGTCCCCACACTGAAACACTTATGATCCGAGTTAGCGTAATCACCCAAATTTTAGTTGGAAGAATAAGAACCCCACTCCCCATGGTTCTAGTGCTTATTCACCTATTATGCCTCCTAAGCAAAATCAATATCATGGCCAAGGTTAAACATCTAGCTCTCAATACCCCATGTCTAATCTGCAAGGGTTTTCACAAAACCCACCTCCACAAAACTTTGGTCAACAAGGACCATCCAATCCATCCACTCCCCAACCTCCCCATAAGAGGAACTTAGAGGATGTGGTGCATCAATTCAAAAAAACCCAAACCACCATCAGCAACCAAACCGCCGTAGCTTTTAATGACATTCAGAACCAAATCACAAAGTTGACAAATGCCACAGGGATGTCACAACAAGATAAGGGGAGATTCCTAGCTCAACCCCAAGAAAACTCTAGAGGCTAACATGTCATTGAGTCGTTCGAACCCACAAAAAAGAGTTGTGAGCAACTTAAGGTGGTCACCAACCTTCGGAGTGGCAAACAAATAGACAAAATTATTGTCCCAAAAGTCTCACCCAAAGCCATACTGCCAAAAGAGCAAGAGACTAAGGGAGACTCCGAGGGGGGGGGGGTGAGGCGAGTGAAAAAGAAAAAAATGTTGATGATTTGAATGTGTATGCATGTCCCATCCCAGCTCCTTTTTCCAATCGTTTGAAGCCACCCATGAAGTTGGCTAACTATTATGATATTATTGAGTTGTTCAAGTAGGTTAAGATCAACATCCCACTCCTCGATGCCATAAAGCAAATCTCATCGTGTGCCAAGATCTTAAAGGGCTTGTGCATAGTGAAGAGAAAATTAAAATTTCACAAGAAGGCATTCCTCTCCTAGCAAGTGAGCTTAATCTTTGAAAATCATCCTGTAATATGTGTATGGCTTATACGGATAGTTGAGTGTCATTCTCCCTCAGAATGATGCAAGAAATGGGGCAAACGTGTGTGTGAAATAAAATGTGTGTGTACAAAAGTGCTCCCCAAGCGCAGAGAGAATTTTCAGTGTCGTGTTTTACTTGAAATTAGTATTCCAAGGTTGTCTCCTGAGGGAAGGAAGGCGAACTATGTGAACGTGATTTTATGAAAAATGAAAAGTGTAAAACCCGGGTAAATTTAAATTTTTTCTGAAAAAAGGCAAAATGGTAATTTTCCACTATAATGCGGAATTAAAATCTATATTTTTCTAGAGCTTGGATGACCCAATGGACCTCACCGTTGAATTCGTATCGCGAAACTAAGTCACCTAGACAAATTTCGTCGAATTTTGAGATAGTTAAATTTTACATGTATTTTGAGGTGATTAATCACAAAGGTCCCCACAAATAATTATTTTAAAATTTCCTTATAATTGAATTAAATTTTAAATAAAATTAATTTAAACTTAAATCGGGATTAAATTAATCGTTTCGGGGCGAAAATAGATCCGGACGAAGGGGGCCTGTGGTGCGACGTACACCGCGCATCCGGGTTATAAATATCCTTGAAAATCTGATTTTTCTAGTAGAAAAGTCTGCTAAAACCAGTGTTTTTAACGTGAGAGAGGAAGAGAGGAGAAAAGTGAGAAATTCAAGCTTTTTCCTTACGATTTTTGGAGTTCCGTCGGCCGGAATTCGTAGGACCAAGAATTAAATTTCATCTACGCGACAAGGGCTACGCCTACATACCAAAAAGAGCTGATTTCACCGAAGATCCAAAGACAGAATTTTGGAGAAATCAAAGCTTTGAACTTGAATTATGTTCTTGAAGCTTCTTACGGGTGTTTTACGCTTCAAGAGGTAGGGTTCCCTCCTACTTGGGTTTATTTCCATTCTTTGGTGTCCATAGGAAATGGGTGGGCTGTTTTGAGCATTTTTAACACTTGCCTATTATAGTTGGTTCAATAGAAATGAGTAGGCTCAATTCTAGTGTGAATTGGTAGTTAGAAATTACTAGTTTGTGATTTCTTGGAAGTTTTGATAATTGAGTATGTGAAAATCATTGAATCTGATTTTTTTTGAGGTAGGTGATAAATTTGGGCATTTTATGTGATTACATGATTTGGTGCCTTGAAGGTGTTTGATAAAATGCCTATGTGAAATAAAGTGTGTTATATTGACATAGATTATGTAATAACATGCTTATGTTTGGTTGTTAAGTATAAAATGTTGGTATATGTTCATTTATATATTTTCATTGTGTTGGATAAAGGTAATTATATGCACATGATATAATTGGCCTTGGTATATTAATATACGGTTAAATTGCTCATTTGGATGGGGGTAGGTATGTAGAATGTGTATACCATTTGTCTATGGTTATGAGAATGAGGAAATAGGTGTAGAATTGGTTTGCTTCAACTTCTAGCTTGAATTTGATATGTGGAAGTACTTGTGTAATTTCTTGGTGATGAAAATTATGTGTCCTTTAGTATGTAGTAAAGTGAGTGTGTTTAAATCATAAATCAGTGTGTGTGTGTGTGTGTGTTCAACTTATAGCTCGAATTTGATATGTGGAAGTACTTGTGTAATTTCTTGGTGATGGAAATTATGTGTGCTTTAATATGTAGTAAAGTGGGTGTGTTTAACTCATAAATTAGTGTGTCTGTGTGTGTGTTCAACTTCTAGCTTGAATTTGATATGTGAAAATACTTGTGTAATTTCTTGATGATGAAAATTATGTGTGCTTTAATATGTAGTAAAGTGAGTGTGTTTAACTCATAAATCAGTGTGTGTGTGTGTGTGTTCAACTTCTAGCTTGAATTTGATATGTGGAAGTACTTGTGTAATTTCTTGGTGATGGAAATTATGTGTGCTTTAATATGTAGTAAAGTGAGTGTGTTTAATTCATAAATCAGTGTGTGTGTGTGTATTCTTGATTGTTGGAAACCGAGAGTGAGGGAGAACAAAAAAGAAGGAAGAAAAACTAACTTCTGGCCTAAATTTGATATGTGGAAGCTATTGGTGTAAACTCTTGAAAATTGATTTTATATGGGTTGTTTTGTGTATTTTAAAGCTTTTTCTATTATAGTTAGTTTAATGGAAAAAGGGTAGGTACATGGAATTATGTAATTCACTTGCCTATGGTTATGGAGTAGGTGTGGAAATGATTTAATAAAATTCTAGTTTGAAATTTATGGTTTAGTGAAATGGGTATTGAGAATGGGTAGCATGACTTGAGATAGATTCTCTTGTTTAATGTACCACTAGTGTATATTATGTGTGGAAAATGGGTACCAAAATGTGCTAAACAAACCCTGGAAGAAATGGGTTGTAAAATTTGCTTGTTTGGCAAATTTCATGAACAACTATAGATACTTGGAGTGTAGAAATGGATATGGAAATTGGGTAAGGTAAAGTCTAGGTTGAATTGGCATTTAGAAGTTGCTACTTTATGATTTCTTGGAAGATTATGATAGATGGATATTAAGAAATGTGTACAATAATTTCCATTTTGAAATGGTTGTGTAGAAATCACTAAATATGATTTCTTGAGCTATATGATGAATATGAGTGAATTATGTGATAACATGATTGGTGCCTTGAAGGTGTTTTGCTAAGTACCTATGCGAGAATTAAGTTTGTTGTGGCATAATTTTTGTATGACATGCTTGAAAAAGTGGTGATCGAAGGAATGAGTTGATATAAGTTGTTAATAAATTAGCATCATGATAAATTGTAGTTAGTATATGCAATAGATATAAATTATCATGGCAGATGTTGAAGTATGTGGTTTAATTGCTCGTTTTGCATTCATTGTATTTTGGGCATGAAATTAGCATTACATTTACGGGCATGAGGCATGGGTGTAGGTGTGTGTACATGGTTGATCAAACACCATTCTTGGTGGTTGATAAGTGGACTCTGGAAGGTTAGATCAAAGATCCTGTGGAGTCGCATGGTTGCACGATAAACTTGTGTCGGGTATAGCAAGAAGGGCTAGACTCTCTCTCGGGTGCAAGACCCAGCTACTTGGTTCATACACTCCCCTGAGGTGAAATTCTGAAAAAGTGTATTGGTTTGCGGAACCTGCGGTGTGATTCCAAACTCCACTACCCAACAAAGACACATGATTTTATTTATAAAAATACCTGGTTTATACACTCTCCTGAGGTGAAATTCAGAAAAGTGTACTGTACTTGTTTTATAAGTATTCATTCGATGGGAAAACATCCAACAATGAATTGGTTTTATTAAACACAATGACTTGTATTTCTAAAATGATCATTGGATATGTTTCATCAATGACAAATGTTTTACACATTTGCATTGCATTGTGTTGTGGGAGTCGGTGAGGACTCGGGTTATGATGCATGAGTGAGTTTCATCTCGTTTCATAACATGACATGGTAGAATTCCAATATGGAATTGCATATTGTTACTTGGGATGTTGATGTGAATATAAATATTTGAATGTGAACATTGCACGTACACTTAGGTGGGGAGTAGCCTTTGTAGGAATTACTCTACTGGACGTGGCTCACCCTATACAGGAAAAATTTCAGGTGCGGGATATACACCGGTGAGGACGGTTCTCATTCAGGCCGCAAGGTGAAGAAAGCCGACTTGTGGCTTTTATAACTCCTTTTGTAAAATTTTTGGAGCAAACTAGTTTTGGCATGTAATTTTATGTAAGAGAGTTATAATTGAACTCATATGGATTGTTTTTAATATAACCTTGCATGTTTTTATATGAGTATGGATGAATGGACCTGGTGTGGTCAATTTTGACTCATGAATGGACCCTGTGCGGTCGTTGTGTTATATTGAGCCTCGGATGGGTCGTGTTAATGTATATTGTACAAGTTGAGTTTTGGGTAGAGCTTCTCCTACAAAGGAGACTCTACCTGAATTTTGTTAAAATTATGGAACCGGTAAATGGGGCATAACAGCGCGATATCGAGTTATTCGGTATACACGGATATTCCGCGGGTTGATGGGTAATCAACGGACCCCTGAATTTTAGGGTGTCATAGTTTGGTATCAGAGCTTAGGTATACGATTTACCTAGAGCTTGATGGGCATGGGTCTAGACTATTGCATTCATTGTGCATTTCATATTATGTGCTTTAATATGCTACATTTTATGTCTTATGTGTTATGTTAAGATTATGTATGGTGAAATGTACATGGAAGAAGAAACACTAGGGTTAGAAAACATAACCTTGGGGTTCGAAAAAAAAGAAGAAGGGATGAACGGGATAGTTCAAGGTGTAATGTCTACTAGTGGTGGCATACGCTCTACTAGTGAGACGAGGAGAGAAATTTCAAAGTTTATACTTGATCCCTAACTTTGGGATACTAAGTTATTGGTTTATTGCTATCTCATGTGTGTGTAGATAGCAACTAGAAGAAGAGGACGTCGGGGTGAACGGAATGATAACCAACCACCACCAACCATGGACTAACAAGTCGTTATAGAGGCTATGGGTACGATGGTTGCTAACCTAGCACAAGCAAGCACCAATACGAGACAAGGGGCTCAAGCCATTCAAAGGATTTTAAGTTCCATGAGTCACCAACGTTCATGCAAAAAGCAGAGGACAACATATCAGGCAGGTTAGAGGAGTTGCTATCATTGCCACCAATCGAGCCAAGTGAAGAAGAATTGTCCCCTAAGGCAAAGCTCACGGAGTTCCTAGACGTCTCAATCCCAATTGTCAGTAGGACTCACACAAGCACACGTTGTTCCTCCTTGTTCCATCATGGACCAGGGGGATCTGTTCCAACTACAGGGTGCTGTCCAAGCCCCTAGTGCTTCACGTGCAGAGATTCCGCAAGTAAGCCGTATGAGCCAGGATGTGGGCCAAGGCCAGGGTCGATCCTCTCATGGCAGGAGAAATAAGAGGCCTTCCAACCAGGTAGGCCAAAGGACATGTTTCATTTGTCACCAACTAGGTCACATGAAGCGGCATTGCTCTCAAAGGCAGGGATCCTGGAGTTGAGACATCTTAGTCCCAATTGTCGGTGGGGCAGCCACAGACTTACTATGTTCCTTCCTACCTTACCATGGTCTAGAAAAGCCATTGTCAATTTCAAGGTGCTATACAGGCCCCTACTACTTCACGAGTGGGGACTCCGCAATCAGGCCAGATAGGCTAAGACATGGGTCGAGGTTGAGGACAGGGCATGCTAGCCGAGACTTCGGGGACCCAAGGGCTTGTCTATGCCATCACACCTCAGAGTGAACCGATGGATCAGTCGGTAACCCAAGGTACATTTTTTGAATTACGAGTATGATATACTTGTAGCATATACATGTGGTTGAATGTGCATGTGTGTGTGAATTTCGGGGACAAAATTCTTTTAAAGGGGGAAGAATGTCAAACTCGGGTAAATTTAAACTTTTTCTAAAAAAAAGCAAAATGATAATTTGCCACTATAATGCGGAATTAAAATCTGTATTTTTCTAGGGCTCAAATGACGCAACGGACCTCACCGTTGGATTTGTATCGCGAAACCGAGTCACCCAAACAAATTTTGTCGAATATTGAGATAGTTGGATTTTACATGTATTTCGAGGTGACTAGGTGGCAGGTGACCTCACAAAGGTCCCCACAAATAAATTTTTTAAAATTTTCTTATAATTGAATTAAAGTTCAAATAAAATTAATTTGAGCTTAAACCAGAATAAAATTAATCGTTTCGGGGCAAAAACGAACCTAGACAAGGGGGCATTTGGTGCGACGTACACCGCGCATCCGGGTTATAAATATTCTTAAAAATCTGATTTTCTAGCAGAAAACTCTGCTGAGACCAATGTGTTTAACGTGTGAGAGGAAGAGAGGAGAAAAATGAGAAATTCAAGCTTTCTCCCTACGATTTTCGGAGTTCTGTCGGTCAAAATTCGTCGAACAAAGAATTAAACTTCATCTACGTGGCAAGAGCTCCGCCTACGTACCAAAAAGAGATGATTTCACCGAAGATCGAAAGACAGAATTTTGGAGAAATCAAAGCTTTGGGCTTGAATCGTGTTCTTGAAGATTCCTATGGGTGTTTTACGCTTCAAAAGGTAGGGTTCCCTCCTACTTGAGTTTATTTCCATCCTATGGTTTCCATAGGAAATGGGTGGGCTGTTTTGAGTGTTTTTAACACTTGCTTATTATAGTTGGTTTAATGAAAATGAGTAGGTTCAATTCTAGTGTGAATTGGTAGTTAGAAATTGTTAGTTTTGATTTCTTGGAAGTTTTGATAATTGAGTATGTGGAAATCATTGAATCTAATTTTTTTTGAGGTAGGTGATAAATTTGGGCATTTTATGTGATTACATAATTTGGTGCCTTGAAGGTGTTTGATAAAATGCCTATGTGGAATAATGTGTGTTATATTGACATAGATTATGTAATAACATGCTTATGTTTGGTTGCTTCAACTTCTAGCTTGAATTTGATATGTGGAAGTACTTGTGTAATTTCTTGGTGATGGAAATTATGCGTGCTTTAATATGTAGTAAAGTGAGTGTGTTTAACTCATAAATCAGTGTGTGTGTGTGTTCAACTTCTAGCTTGAATTTGATATGTGGAAGTACTTGTGTAATTTCTTGGTGATGAAAATTATGTGTGCTTTAATATGTAGTAAAGTGGGTGTGTTTAAATCATAAATCAGTGTGTGTGTGTGTGTTCAACTTCTAGCTTGAATTTGATATGAGGAAGTACTTGTGTAATTTCTAGGTGATGAAAACTATGTGTGCTTTAATATGTAGTAAAGTGAGTGTGTTTAACTCATAAATCAGTGTGTGTGCGCGTGTGTGTTCAACTTCTAGCTTGAATTTGATATGTGGAAGTACTTGTGTAATTTTTTGGTGATGGAAATTATGTGTGCTTTAATATGTAGTAAAGTGAGTGTGTTTAACTCATAAATCAGTGTGTGTGTGTATTCTTGATTGTTGGAAACCGAGAGTGAGGGAGAATAAAAAAGAGGGAAGAAAAACCAACTTCTAGCTTAAATTTGATATGTAGAAGCTATTGGTGTAAACTCTTGGAAATTGGGTTTATGTGGGCTGTTTTGTGTATTTTAAAGCTTTTCTATTATAGTTAGTTAAATGGAAAAATGTTAGGTACATGGAATTATGTAATTCACTTGCCTATGGTTATGGAGTAGGTGTAGAAATGATTTAATAAAATTCTAGTTTGAAATTGATGGTTTAGTGAAATGGGTATTGAGAATGGGTAGCATGACTTGAGATAGATTCTCTTGTTTAATGTACCACTAGTGTATATTATGTGTGGGAAATGGGTACCAAAATGTGCTAAACAAACCTTGTAAGAAATGGGTTGTGGAATTTAATTATTTGGCAAATTTCATGAAAAACTATAGGTACTTGGGGTGTAGGAAATGGATATGGAAATTGGGTAAGGTAAAGTCTAGGTTGAATTGGCATTTAGAAGTTGCTACTTTATGATTTCTTGGAAGATTATGATAGATGGATATTAAGAAATGGGTAGAATAATTTCCATTTTGAAATGGTTGTGTAGAAAACACTAAATATGATTTCTTAAGCTATATGATGAATACGAGTGAATTATGTGATAACATGATTGGTGCCTTGAAGGTGTTTTGCTAAGTGCCTATATGCAAATTAAGTTTGTTGTGGCATAATTTATGTATGACATGCTTGAGAAAATGGTGATCGAAGGAATGGGTTGATATAAGTTGTTAATAAATCAGCATCATGATAAATTGTGGTAAGTATAAGCAATAGATATAAATTACCATGGCATATGTTGAAGTATGTGGTTTAGTTGCTCATTTGGCATTCATTGCATTTTGGGCATGAAATGACATCACATTCATGGGCATGAGGCATGGGTGTAGGTGTGTGTACATGGTTGATCAAACACCATTTTTGGTGGTTGATAAGTAGACTCGGGAAGGTTGGATCAAAGATCACGTGGAGTCGCATGGTTGCACGAAAAACTTGTGTCGGGTATAGCAATAAGGGCTAGACTCTCTCTCGGGTGCAAGACCCGGCTACTTGGTTCATACACTCCCCTGTGGTGAAATTCCAGAAAAGTGTATTGGTTTGCGGAATCTGCGGTGCGATTCCAAAACTCCGCTACCCAACAAAGACAAATGATTTTGTTTATAAAAATACCTAGTTTGTACACTGTCCTGAGGTGAAATTACAAAAAAGTGTACTTGTTTTATAAAGTATTCATTCGATGGGAAACATCCAACAATGAATTGATTTTATAAACACAATGACTTGTATTTCAAAAATGATCATTGGATGTGTTGCATCAATGACAAATGTTTTATACATTTGCATTGCACTGTGTTGTGGGAGTTGGTGAGAACTCGGGTTACGATGCTTGAGTGAGTTTTAGCTCGTTTCATAGCATGACATGGTAGAATTCTAATCTAGAATTGCATATTCTTAATTGGGATGTTGATGTGAATATAAATATTTGAATGTGAACCTTGCACATGCACTTAGGTGGGGAGTAGCATTTGTAGGAATTACTCTACTTGGCGTGGCTCACCCGATACGGGAAAACATTTTAGGTCCGGGATATACGCCAGTGGATGGCTCTCATTCGGGGTTGCAAGAGTGAAGAAAGCCAACTTGTGGCTTTTATAACTCTTTTTGGAAAATATTTGGAGCAAACTAGTTTTGGCATGTAATTTTATGTAAGAGAGTTGTAATTGAACTCATATGGAATGTTTTTAATATAACCTTGCATGTTTTTATATGAGTATGGATGAATGGACCTAGTGTGGTCAATTTTTACTCATGAATGGACTCGATGCAGTCAGTGCGTTATATTGGGCCTCGAATGGGTCGTTTTAATGTATATTGTACATGTTGGGTTTTGGGTAGAGCTTCCCGTACAAAGGAGACTCTGCCCAAATTTCGTTAAAATTATGGAACCAGGTAAATGGGGCATAACGGCGCGATATCAATTACTCTGTATCCACTGGTATTCCGCGGGTTGATGGGTAATCAACGGACCCCTGGATTTTGGGGTGTCACAAAAAGTGTAAAATCTTTTGAGTTTGAGTTTTCATGAGTGAAGATTGGTTATACAAATGTAATAGAAACAAGTGCTAGCTAATCCGAAGAGGTCATTCCAATGGGAATGTCAAATCAACTTAAGACATTCTTCCAATAGTGCCTAGACGTTCGATTGATTTGTAGGAAGCGAGAGACTAAAATGGAGGTGAAGATTCAAGTATACCCCATGACAATTCTACGGTGTATCAAGAACTCACAACCATATCCCCACTCAACCTAGTCAAACCAAACCATCTTTCACTACAAGGAGAAATGAAGAAGAGTTTAGTTAGCATACCCAAGAGGATTTCTCCCTTGGATTAGCCAACTTAAAACTTAGGTACTCATATTTAATGCAAGAACATATATGAAGTAAAAATACATTGTGAAGAAATGAAGATTGGAACTTAAATGAATGCAAGAAAAGTTGAACTATGAAGTGGTGCATTGAATACCCATTTTAAAAGTTTGAAATGAAGAAAATTCATTACAACAATGGTAGAGTCTACAATGTGTAACTAAACATGCAGTGCATTTGAAATAAATGACAATAGGCAATAAATGAAGCTTACAAGAGTATTCGAGAAGATTACAAGTGAAAATGGGTAAAGACAAAGCAAAAATCTAACTTCTCTCTCTAAAAACTATGTTTTCCCCCTAGAGCTTCTCTCTCTATATCTGTATAATGCTGAATAATTCTCTAATAATTCTTGCATTTTTGTCCACGGAGGTCTTCTCTGGAGTGTGACAGGCTTCCCATCAATAGGGGGGCTAAGTTGATGGCTTGGGCAGGCTAGGACAAGCCTAGCTTACAACTGCCTTGGTTTGGCTCTTCTTTCTCTTCCTCATTAATGCATTGGCCTCAAAAGTCCAACTTGAAGTGAAGGGAGGCTTGTATGTGTGTAAGAGATGTCACGGGACAAGTGGGAGAAACATAGGTGGGACCCCCAAGTGGGAGAAGCATAGGTGGGACCCCCAAGTGGCAGAGCTTAAGTTGCAAGCTATCTGGAATTTCTAGGCAAAACCTTTCGAAAGGTTGATGCAAACTCTCCGGAAGGTTTGTGCAGCAATAGTTAAAACAGTAGTCCAGTGAGCAAAACCTTCCAAAAAGTCAATGTAAACCTTCCGAAAGGTTCATTCCAATAGACAAAACCTTCCAAAAGGTTTTGGCAGTGAATAGGTAGACCAAGTGCATACCTTCTGGAAGGTTTATGGCCAAACCTTCCAAAAGGATTTTATCCAATTTGTCTTTTTCTTGGTTTCTTCATCGTACAATCCTTCTTTTAAGCTATCCCCTCATCTTTATTGACTTTAATCACTATGATGAGAGCTTAACTCAAGCCATTTACATCTTTTCACCAACATTCACTCAAAACTTCATTAAACAGTAGATTAACTGCATTTCTTTTCCAAATTCACACCAAAGCAAGTATAAAAAGGGTATAACCACATACAATATATGCAATATTTTGTGCTAATCACATCCCCCAACTTAAGTTTTACTAGTCCCTAGCAAACTTCATTTCAAACCACAAGATATAAAACTACGACAAAATCCATTCATACAAGTAAATATTCAAACATACAAAGTATAAAAATCAAAATGCAATTAAAGAAATGGACATAGGCATTGATAAAATGAAACAACTATGTTATTTCCATTGATCATTCTCAAAAGTTCAATACAATGGGTTAGGGTTTCAATAACAAAACCGTCAAAATCCTTGAGATACTTCTACTAGGCCAATAAACTAACCGCAAATGTACAACCTAAAATCAAAAGAAAAAAAACACCAAAGACATCCTACTCATTACTCTTATCACCATCATCATCAAAAGCATCCTTAGCCTCAGCTGCAGACTCACTCTCCTCATCATCATCATCATCGCCATCAATCTCTCCCACCTCAACAGTCATAGAGGGCATAGGATCTGAGGTCGATGGTCAAGCTAGATGTGGCGCAGGTCCACTAGGGATAGGCTCGCCTGGGAATGTATGCTGAAATAACCTAGTCACCATTATCGGCAGCCCTTACATAGTAGACTCCAGGGCATCCATACGTTCTGACATGGTGTGGGCTAGGGTAGAAGTAGAAGCTACTGAGGAGGATGGCCCTGTTATAGGTGGCTCTGGTCTCGATGATCTATGTCTCTCTCCCCCTCTCCTGGCTATTCTCTTATTGTTGCTCAACCTCCCAATGGCACCAGTCTCATGGTGAAGTAACATGTCATGCACGTAAGACTTCACCTTACAGTGAGAGTACAACTGTGTGACGAGGTTGTCGAATGGGAGATTCGCCTTCGGCTTTGTAGCCTTGGTGAACTCCCTCATCTCCTCTCATATAAATAGTGCCACATTAATTGCCTTCCCTATCATAAAAATGTGGAGGAGGGCAATATTCTCGATGTTTGGGTTCTTCTCAGACCCTCGGGGCATCAAATTATAGTGAAACACCTTGTTCATCGTCCCATAGGAGTGCTTTGAGGCCCCCGACAAGAGTCGTCCCCTTAAATGTGGTCGGGTCCTCATATGTAAGCCTCACATAGATGACAAGCATCCTACCCCCTTCAACATTGTGTGGTTATATTGGAGTAGTAGGGGGAGGCCTTTGATACCTCATCAATGTGGCGATCATGTCCGGGGTCACATCAAATGTCTTCCCCCACACATTCACCCTTAGTACACTCCCATCCTCACCTAACACCGCCAACTTCTTATAAAATTATCTACATAGCCCCAAGTTGTAACCATTCACCTCCTAAAACCATGTGCCTCGATCACCCTCACTACTTCGTCATTTGGGCCAAGTGAGATTTTGTCCACTTACCTCTCACACGTGATGCTTTTCTCATTTATCCTTTGTCTCCTAGCATTGTGTTTTGCTTTTGTTCTTCTTTCCGCCCGATCCCCGCTACTTGGGCCCTCAATGATCCTCTTGTGGGAGCTAGTACCCGTGAGTGGTGGGGTCTTTGGGCCCGTCCTCTTGGTGTGGGCCATGGTGATCAACAGTGCCCCTAATCTATGAATTGTCAAAATCCACATCAAGAGCCACTCAACGGGCTCAAAAGCATTAAGAGAAGCATTTCCTAAATGAGCCATAGCACGGGATGTCAAGGTTTTGGAGAAACCCTAAAAGAGATTTGAAATTAGGGGAAAAGTTTGAGACCTAGGATTTTTTAGAGACTGTCCACAAATTTTGCCAAAATCAACCTTAATCAAGAGAAAAGTCAGAATCTAGGGCTTTGGTGAAGTGTTTTGAAGCTTGGTAGAGAGAAGATGGAAAGGAGAGAGCTTGGGAGCTTGAGAATTGGGGGAAATATGAAGGGTTTCTCAAAAAATTCTAACTTAAAACCCTCGTTTTTAGCATTCTGGGCAAGACCTTCTGGAAGGTTGATCAAAACCTTTCGAAAGGTTTTGTTTACTGCTGGGGCACCACTATCCTATTTGAAGGCAACTTGAATTTTGATGGTAGTGGATAGTGTGTGACATCATGTGAGAATGCAGATTCAAGTCATTGGTCCAAAGTTTCCATAGTTTTTGTAGCTGTAGCTTTGACAGTGTTAAGCACATCACTAATCCAGTCATTAACCTCCTTGAATTTTTGGTCTAGAAATGCATTTTATTCTTGTTGGTAAAGGGTGTCATTTAGACTATGTTAGTCCCCTACATTCTTTCTGGATGTTTTTGGTTTCTTCTGAATGAGAGGCTCATCATGGCCACCGCAAAATGCTTGCCAACAAGGGCTTAAAGCATTTGTTGAGTTTGCTTAACCATGGCTTTGATGGTTTGGTTTAGTCTATCATAGTTCCTCTCCAAATTGAGCACCCTCTGATCTGCCTATCGCTTGTTGGCCCATGGTGGCTCTCACTCCTAATTGTCTTCTTCATTCACCCATTGTGAATTTTTCTCTCTTTGAGGATCATCTCCGGTTACATCCATTGATCTCATAATCATCATCCACAGTTTTTCTTTAGTGATTTTTAGAAAATGTTGGAGATATCTAGTTGTTCCATAGATGGGCCAAACTATTGGTGCAAAAATATGCCCAACCATTCGTAAGTTGGTGAGGTGGCCTCCTTGCTCCTTGAATCCCTTCCAAATGATTTCAATAGGTTATGGTAGTTTTGATTCAGCTCTCTAAAAATCCAAATAAGGTTTTCACTAGGTGAAAAGACCTGAAAAAGAAGTAAAAGACCAAAAGGGAGCACCAGAGTCAACTCTCCTATGCTTAAGTTTGCGTTTTTTGGAAAAGGTCTCAAGGCATATGCAAAGATAGATCTTGTGTACCTTTGATCTTCCCCTAGGATCCCTTTTATAGTATTTTTTTAGTAGATGGTAGTTTAGGAGTGATCTATAGGATCATCTGCTTATTCTAGGAGGTTAAGTTTCCTTGTATTTGGGGAGTCTTTTCTCCCTTATCTTCGTAGGACTCCCCTATTGTAAGGAGTCAGATCTCCCGAGTAGCAAGAAGGACTCCTCCCCTTGGGGGAGTCTTTTAAATTCCCGAAAAGTTTGGTAATGGATTGAGATCACTTTGAATATTTTGCCTTCTAATGGCTTTTCTCATCTAGATGTGGTGTTGGCCTTATCTTGGGCATTTTTTGTCTTTCTAATTATAGATAATGTTATTCATCTTCTTTATTCCACGTGCTAGCTAGGTAGGGAGAGCTAATTCTAGGATTGGACTTGCTTTCATCATACATCAATTAGCATCTGATTAACCCTAATTAAGGCATAATTTAATTAAGTTAATAGGTCAATTGTATTAATTAAATAAAGTTAAAGTAGTCAAAATAAGCCAAATTAGGGTTAGTGTGTGAATTAGGGAGAATGCATTGATTGTTGTACTTTTCAGGAGTTTGTGCATCAAAACTACCAACTACTAGGGAGCCAATTGCGTCAAAGCTATAAACTACTAAGGAGCCAATTATCAAACTTACAAACTATAGGGTGCCAATTAACGAAAGCTCAAAAGAGAGGGGGTCAAAGTATAATTTAAGCCCTCCCTTTTTGTGTAACCCCCTCAATTTTATCTTTATCTATGTATATAGATATATATAGCAAGTAATTATTTCTTTTGAAATGAATATGGTAAAATTCGAGAAATAGTAGTTAAAATTTAGTTTTAACTTGCAAATATATGAAATCGTTATAATAGAACTTATACCAACTAGGTTTGATGTACAAAAGTATATTGTATAAGTTTGGGTTGGAATTGGAAGGACTTGGAATGGATTAGAAATGAAGAATGGAGGATTTGTAGAAAAGCAGGCAAAACCTTCTAGAAGGTCGATGAAAAAAACCTTCCAGAAGGTTAAGTTAAAGGCTTATCCAGTAGGCAAAACCTTCCAGAAGGTCAATGACAAGCCTTCCGGAAAGTTAATGAAAATGTTTGTCCAATAGACAAACCTTCCGGAAGGTCGATGACAAACCTTCCAAAAGGTTAATGAAAATTTTTGTCCAGTAGACAAACCTTCCAGAAGGTTAATGAAAAGGTTTGTCTAATAGGCAAACCTTCTGGAAGGGCGATGAAAAACCTTCCGGAAGGTTTTTGAAAAATCTAAAATTTTAAGTCGCTAACAGTCGGCTTTTTTTACACTATAAATACCTAAAGACGTCCCATTTAGCCCCATTTCAACATCTCTAACCCTAGAAAACCTTAGAGACGAAGAAAGGAAGAGAAAAACACAAGATCAAAGGGGATTTCTACTTCAAGAAGATCAAAACCCAAGTTTTTCAAGAACACCAAGGTAGGGGTTTCTTCCTATTCTCTTACATTGAGGCTAGGGCTTATTTATATGTATTCTTTTGACTTTAAATCTTATATATATGCTATGCAATCTTTATTTCTTGGTATCCTTGCAAAGACCACCGTGTTTTAAGCAAAGTAATGGTTGAATAACCATTAAATCTCTTTTCTTGGCATAAAACCCTAGTTTTCAAGATAAATGAATTTTTCTATTGATTATTCCTTTGTTCTTGATTTCAAAACCCTAGTGCTTTGTGTTGAGTAATAAAATGATATTTTTAATGATCTCTTAATTTCTTAAAATTTTCTATTGGAAAAATGCCGATGAAATTTGGGGATTTATGATTTACTTATGATTTGAGAATTTGGTTGGAATTGCATCTCTTGTATGGTTGTTGTGATGAACTTGAATTGCATTTGAGCACTATCGTAGAGTATTAGAGGTTAGTCTATCCCAGTGGGGGTGAGATGGTTTCCTAACACTTGTAGTGGTTTGTTGTTTGTGAGAGCAACCACTATTGTTCATGTAAGTTCGAGGCTTAGGGTTGGTATACCTTTCCTGGGAATGATTCGTCAATGCCATGGGAGATGGTATACGCACTTCCTAAAGTGGCTTGTGTGGTTATGATTGGGTGAACGAGGTAGAGTCATTGTGTAGATTCATAGGAAACAACCAACATATATGATAATATGAGATGAAACTATTGAACGATTATTATTATTATTTTGTGGAATTGGTTTCCTACAAGAGCTTGTGGAGATATGACACTCTACAAGAACTTGGCAAAAATGGTTTATGGTTGGAAATGGTTAATGGATTTATTTAGCATGTTTATTCCTTTCATTTAACTTGTTGCTATTTAGTTAACTTGAGATCAAATAAATTGTCACTGTTTTATTTCAAGTTATATATGCTATTTTGAAAATTGAGACCGAACTATTTTATATGTTTTCTAAACCTCATTCGAGTTTGGGAGAATGTTGCTACAGAGCTTAGTGTTCACCCCCTACAAACTATATATTTTTTAGATTGTGGTCTAGACGAGGAGCTCGGAGTGGAGGTGCCGATACGTTGGGAAGCTCCACTAGATGGGCTCGTGGACCCCGAGGTGGATGTCTAGGGTTATACTCTCCTAGGTGCTAGACTAGAAAATTTCTTTTGAGATTATGTAATGACTAATCTTTTGTTATTCCGCTGCGAGTTTAAATGTAATTCTTTTGTAATGCAATTGTCTTAGTCGATTATATTCTTTTGGGATATAATAACTATGCGTTGGCATATTCTTTTGGGAATAATGTCGCAAATATTACATTTGGTAAATAGAATTTCTTTATTGATGGATTTTATTAGTTGCTCTCATGATGTGGATGGTTTTAAATTGTAATGCCGTCCAAGGTGGTTTTTGGGACGTTACAAAGTTTTGGTATCAGAGCCGAGGCTTTAGGTCTTACATAGGAGTTGTAGGTTATGGATCACCACTAGAGAAATAAGACTAGGTTGAACGAAATTGTTGGTTGAAATTTTATCCAAACTTTATGCTTTAGACTAAAGTGATATTTAGGATGTCTTGTACATCAATGAAACTAAATTGTGAATTGATGTGCAGGATGGACGGTACATGTGGACGTGGATGAGGTCATGGTGGCCAAACAAACCCACCACCACCACCCCCTCCCGATGCCATGAATGACATATACTAATGTTTAAGAGAGCTTACCACTTTTGTACAACACCAAAATGGGAAAAACAACCACAACGGTGGGGTTCATCCACCAGCCCAAGTACCAGGCAATGGGGACGAAAATCAAAGGATGGTTGTTCAGCGAGAGTTTCTGAGACAACACTCACCTACTTTCCAAGGGATCTCTAACCCCTTGGATGCGGATAAATGGATCCACTGAATAAAGAAGATGTGTGACGGCATGGGAGTTGCCGAGGATCTTCGGGTTAGCTTGGCAACATATCGGTTTGAGGGGGAGGCTGACCATTGGTGGGATTCAGTAAAGAGAAGAAGGAACGCCGATGCACTTACCTAGGAGGAGTTTGATCAAATCTTCCAAGACAAGTACTTTCTTGAATCATTCAGGGATAGGATGAGTGCTGACTTTCTCACTCTACGATGGGAGAGCATGACAGTGACGATGTATGAGAGGAGGTTTAGCGAGCTATCCCACTATGCCACAAAGTTCATATCCACAGAGGCCAGAAGGGCCAAACGCTTTGAGTAGGGCTTGGGGCCTACCATCAGGGAGAAGCTTGTGGCTTTCAAGATCTGGGACTATGGGGATCTTGTTGATAGAGTTGTACTGGTTGAGAAAGATGCAAAGGATAACCAAAGGCGGCAAAACTTCACGAGAGGAGGTCCGATTCGGACTGGTGCTAGCAACAGTGGAGGGCAGAGAATGACACCTTATCGTTGCTCAGACCAGGTGGTAGGATAGAGACTTCAGATAGCCCGAGGAGCTAGAGACGTACCAGAGAGAGCAGGCACTGACCCACATCAATGCTTTGTATGTGGAGGTGTTGGGCACTTCAGAAATAATTGCCCATCGCTTCCACTAAGGACCAATCAAGCAAACAAGCCACCACCACCAAAGCTACTACAACAGAGACCAGTAGGAGCTCTAGCCCCAGGTGGTGCCAATCAAGGGAGAGTATTTGCTTTGACTCAGCTGGAGGAAGATGCTTCCAATGTCGTAGTGGAAGGTATCGTTCTTCTTTATAATTCTTGGGCCCAAATTTTATTTGATTCCGGTGCTACTCATTCATTCATACGCACTACATATGCTTGTAATTTGGGATTAAAATTTGAGAAACTAGAACATGTCCTAAGTATTGACATGCCTACGAGAGAACGGTTGGATATTAGAAGGGTGTGTAGAGGTTGTGTGTTTCAAATTGGGGAGCAAGAATTAATTGTAAATTTGGTTGCATTAGACATGAAGGGGTATGTCATCATATTTGGGATGAACTTGTTGTCTACTTTTCGTGTGGTAATGGATTGCTTTCGCAAACGGATTCCATTTCACTTACCGGGAGGAATAGTGTTTAGTTTCATGAATGATTGAAATTTTTCCCATCCATTTCCTATTACGGCTAGTAGATTCTTGAAAGCTAAGGCAGGAAGTAACTTGAGTTTCTTGGCCAACTTAATGGGAGACGATAGGGATAAATCCCATGCAGACGTGGTGTTGATAGTATCGAATTTTTTGAATGTCTTCCCAGAAGAATTACCCGGGTTACCCCCACAGAGAGAAATTGAGTTTAAGATTGACCTCTATCCGGGAACCGAACCCATATCCATTGCTCCATATCATATGGCACCTTTGGAGTTAAAGGAGCTAAGGAAACAGTTGGACCAACTTTTGGCTATTGGGTTTATCCATTTAAGCACTTCAACTTGGGGAGCCCCGTTCTTTTTGTGAAGAAACATGATGAAACACTTCGGTTATGCACGGACTACCAAGGTAGAATCGGGTTACAGTAAAGAATAAATACTCATTGCCACGAATTGATGATTTGTTTGATTAGCTGAGGGATTATAAGTATTACTCCAAGATTGATCTTCGCACAGGGTACCATCAACTGCGAATCAAGGAGGATGATATTCCTAAAACAACTTTTCGTACCCGGTATGGTCATTTTGAATATACGGTGATGCCGTTCGGATTGACTAATGCCCCCGCAGCCTTCATGGATTTGATGCACAGGGTATTTTGACCATATTTAGATTAGTTTGTTATCGTGTTTATTGATGACAGATTGATTTATTCATAGACCCAAGGGAAACATGAACGCCATCTCTCGAGTGTGCTATAGACACTAAGAAAGCATAAGTTGTATGCGAAGATAAGTAAATGCGAGTTTTGGATGAAGGAAGTAAAATTCTTGGTCATGTTATATCTGAACAAGGGGTGGCTGTTGACCCCGCCAAGATTGAAGCAGTGATGAAGTGGGAACCACCGAAGAATGTGACCGAAGTACGTAGTTTCCTGGGTTTAGCAAGCTACTATCGGAGGTTTCTAGAAGGGTTCTCAAAGCTTGCAATGCCGATGACTCACCTTACGAAGAAGGGCGAAAAATTTTTGTGGACTCAAGCGTGTGAATTAGCTTTTCGCACCTTGAAGGAGAGATTGACTACAGCTCCTATCCTTATTATTCCGAGAAGTGGGGAAGGATACGATGTTTACACCGATGCTTCACTACGAGGCTTGGGATGTGTATTGTGCAAGGAGGAAAGGTAGTTACTTATGGCTTGAGGTAACTCAAGATTCATGAGCAGAACTATCCCATTCACGATTTGGAGCTTTTCAATGTGGTTTTTGCTCTTAAGTTGTGGAGGTGTTACTTATATGGAGAAAGTTTCAAGTATTTTCTGATCATAAGAGCCTCAAGTATGTATTCACACAAAAAGACTTGAATCTTCGACAAAGAAGATGGGTTGAGTATCTAGAAGATTATGATTTCACACTCAACTACCATCCGGGGAAGGCTAATGTGGTTGCCAATGCACTTAGCAGAAAGTCTCGAGGTTAAATCAATATTCTTGCAGCTAAAAGGTGAAAAATGATTGATGCCTTGGAGGACTTTGATTTATGGGTGGATAGGCGGGAGAATCGTCCATGCCTATTTAACCTTATAACCCAACCTACACTCCAACGTAGGGTTGTGGAGTTACAATGCTTGGATCCTGACTTAGAGTCGATTTGAGCTAAATTGGAAAATGGGGAAATAGTGGAAGGTTGGTCTTTGAGAAATGGAGAACTAAGATATGGGGAGAAGCTTTGCGTCCCCGAGGATTCTTCCCTAAAGGAGGAGATACTATGAGAGTGTCATCGCTCTAAGTTTGCCATCCACCCCAGTGGCAAAAAAATGTATAGGGACATGAAGCGTCAATTTTGGTGGAAGGAATGAAAAAGGATGTGGCAAGGTTCATAGCTCGATGTGCGGTGTGCCAACAAGTGAAGATTGAACATCAAAAGCCCGGAGGATTACTATAGTCCTTACCTATTCCAGAGTGGAAGTGAGATCACATCACCATGGACTTCGTGTCGGGTTTACCATGGAAGTTGCGAGGGCATAATATAGTATGGGTCATTGTGGACAAACCCACCTAATCCGCTCATTTCTTGGGAATGAAGACCACAAACACTTTAGAGACCTTGAGCAAGCTCTATATCCGTGAGATTGTGCGATTACATGGAGTTCCGCTCTCGATTGTTTTAAATCGTGATTCTCGATTTGTGGCGCAATTCTGGAAAGGTCTACAACGAGCTATGGGGACAGAGTTACACTTCAGCACAGCTTTTCATCCCCAAATTGATGGTTAATCCGAGAGGGTGATACAGACTTTGGAGGACATGTTACGAGCTTGCGTGTTAGACTTTAAAGGGAGTTTGAGTGATCATTTGCCGTTGGTGGAATTTGCATATAACAACAATTTTTAATCTAGCATCTGCATGACACCTTCTAAAGTATTGTATGGGAGACCATGTAGGTCACCAACTTGTTGGTTAGAAGCTGGGGAGAATGGTTTGTTTGGGCCAGATATTGTTTAGGAGACTACGGAGAAAATCAAACTCATCCGGGGGAGACTATGCATGGCTCAAAGTAGAAAAAAAAGCTATGCGGATAGAAGACGAAGACCCTAGGAATTCCAAGAGGGGGACTACATGTTCCTCAAGGTGTCACCTAAGAAGGGAGTGTTTAGATTTGGCAAGAAGGGGAAATTTGCACCAAGATACATCGAACCCTTTGAAGTGATAAAAGTGGTAGGAAAAGTGGCGTATCAACTTGGTTACCAGCTCAGTTGTCAGGGGTACATGACGTGTTCCATGTGTCAATGTTAAGGAAATGTCAATTGGGTACAACACAGGTTGTGGATTTGGAAGATATTGAAGTTCAAGATGGAGCAACATATGAAGAACAACCGGTGAAGATTCTCGACACCAAGGAGAAGGTGCTACGCAACAAAGTCATCCAACTGGTGAAGGTCTTGTAGCAACATCACGGAATGGAGGAAGCTACTTAGGAACCTGAGTTGGAGATGCGAGAGAAGTACCCGTATTTATTCGCTACTTAAGGTGATTTTTGAGGACGAAACTTTCTTTAAGGGGGGTGGATTGTAAACCTGACACTTTTATCTTTATCTATGTATATAGGTATATAGCAAGTAATTATTTGTTTTGAAATGATTATGGTAAAATTTGAGTAACTAGTAGTTAAAACTTAGTTTTAACTTACAAATTTATGAAATCGTTGTAATAGAACTTGTACCATCTAGGTTTGATGTACAAAAATATGTTATATAAGTTTGGGTTGGAATTGAAGGGTTTGGAATGGATTACAAATGAAGAAGAGAGGATTTGTAGAAAAACAGGAAAAACCTTCCAGAAGGTCGATGAAAAAAACCTTCCGAAAGGTTAAGGTAAAGGCTTATCCAGTAGGCAAAATCTTCCGGAAGGTCGATGACAAATATTTCGGAAGGTTAATAAAAATGTTTGTCCAGTAGACAAACCTTCCGAAAGGTCGATGACAAATCTTCCAGAAGGTTAATGAAAATGTTTATCTAGTAGACAAATCTTCTGGAAGGTCGATGAAAAACCTTCTAGAAGGTTAATGAAAAGATTTGTCTAATCGGCAAACCTTCCGGAAGGTCGATGAAAAACCTTCCGGAAGATTTTTAAAAAATCTGAAATTTTAAGTCGCGAACAGCCAGCTTTCCTTCCACTATAACTACCTAAGGACGTCCCATTTAGCCACATTTCAACATCTTTAACCCTAGAAAACGTTAGAGAGGAAGAAAGGAAGAGAAAAACACAAGATCAAAGGGGATTTCCACTTCAAGAAGATCAAAACCCTAGTTTTTCAAGAACATGGGGTTTCTTCCTATTCTCTTACATTGAGGCTAGGGCTTATTTATATGTATTCTTTTGACTTTAAATCTTTATATATGCTATGAAATCTTTATTTCTTGGTATCCTTGCAAAGACCACCATGTTTTAAGCAAAGTAATGATTGAATAACATTAAATCTCTTTTCTTGGCATAAAATCCTAGTTTTCAAGATAAATGGATTTTTCTTCTGATTCTTCCTTTGTTCTTGATTTCAAAACCCTAGTGCTTTGTGTTGAGTAATAAAATGATATTTGTGATGATCTTTTGCTTAATTTCTTAAATTGTTCTATTGGAAAAATGCCGATGAAATTTGGGGAATTATGATTTACTTATGATTTGACAATTTGGTAGGAATTGCATCTCTTATATGGTTGTTGTGATAAACTTGAATTGCATTCAAGCACTGCTATAGAGTGTTAGAGGTTAGTCTATCCCAGTGGGAGTGAGATGGTTTCCTAACACTTGTAGTGATTTGTTGTTTGTGAGAGCAACCACTATTATTCATGTAAGTTCAAGGCTTATGGATAGTATACCTTTCTTAGAAAGGATTCGTCAATGCCGTGGGAGACAGTATACGCCCTTCCTAAAGTGGTTTGTATGGTTATGATTGGGTGAACGAGGTGGATTCATTGTGTAGATTCATGGGAAGCAACCAACATACATGAGAATATGGGATGACACTATTGAACTATTATTATTATTATTGTGTGGAATTGGTTTCCTACAAAAGCTTGTGGAGGTGTGGGACTCTACAAGAACTTGGGGAAATGGTTAATGGATTTATTTAGCATGTTTATTCCTTTCATTTAACTTGTTGCTATTGAGTTAACTTAAGATCAAATAAATTGTCACTATTTTATTTCAAGTTATATATGCTACTTTGAAAATTGAGACCGAACTATTTTATATATTTTCTAAACCTTATTTGAGATTGGGAGAATGTTGCCACAGAGCTTAGTGCTCACCCCCTACAAACTATATATTTTTCAGATTGTGGTCTTGACGAGGAGCTCAGAGTGGAGAAGCCGATATATTAGGAAGCTCCACTAGATGGGCTCGTGGACCCCGAGGAGGATGTCTATGGTTATATTCTCTTAGGTGCAAGACTAGGAAATTTCTTTTAAGATTATGTAAAGACTAATCTTTTGTTATTCCGCTACGAGTTTAAATGTAATTCTTTTGGGATGTAATTGTCATAGTCGATCATATTCTTTTGGGATATAATAGCCATGTGTTGGCATAATCTTTTGGGAATGATGTGGTAAATATTAAATTTGGTAAATGGAATTTCTTTATTGATGGATTTTATTAGTTGCTCTCATGATGTGGATGGTTTTAAATTGTAATGCCGTCCAATGTAGTTTTTGGGGCGTTACATTTTGCCTATAAATAGCACCCCTTTGGTCTTGTAAAGAGTACTTTTTTCTCTTGTATCATCTTTCTTTTAGAGAGCATCTTTTGGTAGTGGAAAACCCTCCAAAAGTTATTATTGTTTTCTTGTATCATCTTTCTTTCAAAGAGCATCTTTTGGTAGTGGAGAACCCTCCAAAAGTCATTATAGCTTTCTTGTATCATTCCTTTCTTGAAAAGAGCACCTTTTGGTAGTGGATGACCCTCCAAAAGTTATTATTGCTTTCTTATTGTTGCTTTCTTTTCTTGTATTATTGCTTTCTTTTAATTTTTTACTTTCTTTTATTGTATTATTGCTTTCTTTTATTTACATTGTCTTGAGCTTTCTTCTTCCATTAGAGGAGTGAAACTCTTTCACTTTTCTAGAGCTTTACCAAAGTCGTGAAGGGTGAAACGTGATTCACTTATTCTTTGTCGAAGATTGGCTTCATGTGTAATATGTTTTCCCTTGCAACTCCTCTACTTGGAGGGATGAGCATCACTCACTTTTCTAGTTTTACCAAAGCCATGAAGTGTGAGTAGTTTCTCATCCAATCTTTAGTAAGAGGTGATTATCCAAAAGTTATATTTGTGCATTTCATTTATGCGTAGCTCTAGTCTTTATTTCTTCATAATGTCTTCTTATTACATTGTTGTCTTTACCTTAAGCCTGAGTAGCTAAGTCTTTAAGTTGGCTAATCCAAAGGAGACCTCCTCTTGGGTATGCCATTTTAACCCATCTTCTTTCCTCCCCTCGGTGTACGATGGTTTGGTTTGACTGGGTTGAGTGAGGACATGGTGTGTGAGACTTTCACAAGTTATGCTTAGATCCTCACTTCCATCTCGTCCCTCACTTCCCACGAATCAACTGTTCATCTATACACCATTGGAGGAAGATTTCGGGTTGACTTGACATTTCCATTGGAGTGAACCCTGCGGATTAGCCAACATTTGTTTCCGATTTCAAATTTCATCACAAACGAACTTCAAACTATAAAAGATTTGACACTTTCTTTTCACCGAAATTACTTTCAAAACGATTCTCATCCTTCCCCGAGCAGACGACCTTGGAATACTTTTCCAAGTAAAACACGACACTCAAAAGACTCCTTGTGCTTGGGGAGCACTTTTGTTCACATGCACACACATTTTGTACATTTCATATTCCACCATTCTTTTGCCCCTTTCACACTCCCCTCACACACACCATACATACGTGAGGGAGATGTTAAGAGGTTAGGAACAACACAGAAATAATTCAAGCAGTATCATCACGCTCAATGGTAACATTTCATGTAATGGGCCTTTGAAAGAGTAGGTAGTTGACTTAAAGAGTAGATATCCTCTTTTAATTCTCTATTTTGGTATATAAATGTTAAGCTAATAACATTACATATTTTATAGTTTAATCCATCCATTTTATGCATGTGCTTAATATTTAATTGTTTGAATTAAGTTATGATTGGAGAAATTGTGTGTATTAGGGTTTGTTAAAGGAGGGGAAGAGGAATGTGTTGGAATCAAGCAAAGAGGCATGAGAAAGCATTGGAATGAAGAGGATTTAAACCAGAGGAGTAGAAAAGGAAAAATTAGAAGAAAAAAAGAACCACTTCAACCAGTTCATCGAGATACAGGAAAGGCTTCAACCAGTTGAACCTTTCGGTTCATCAGAACTATGCCAAGATGTTGCGTACTCGTCAACTAGTTGAACAAAGGTTCAACCTATTCAGTAGATTTTTGTCAGATACTGCATGATATTCAATAGGTTCAACGCATATTCAACTCATTCAAGTCCAAACAGAAGACACTTCAATTGGTTAAACATCTTCTTCAACCAGTTCTTCACACACATGTACAACATACAACTCCAGAGCTCCCATCTCGTTATTGTGAAGCTTTCTCCTATCTACTTGCACACCTTAAGGGGCACTACCAATTTCTAGGATCATGATTTTGATTGGGTGTTGGCACCTCTAACACATCGCGTGAGGATTTCTATTCGATTACATTGGCAGGGGATGTTTGTTCAGGAGATCACCCAACACCCACTCCATACACTTTGGCCAATGAGGAGGAAGATTATGAAGAATATATATATACATTCCTATATACATTAGAAGAAGCTCTTAGTTTTTAGTTTTAGTTTTATATTGTGAGAGTTTTGCTGAATTTTAGAAAATACTAGTGTACTTTCATTTCCATTTTCAAAGCTTTATTTGTATTGTTTGTTGTTGTATTTGAAATTTTTATTTTGAATCAAATCTTAGTGAATTTATTTATTTCCATTTCGTTGTTTATTGTCCTTTGATTTACATGTTGAACAATGCCGATTTCGATTTGATAGGTTTTACTTCCAGCTAAGTTTTGGCATAATCTGATGGAGGATTCTCACTTGTAATCAAGCAATATCAATTCTCTAACGGATTCTAACCGATAAAATGCTTTGTAGTTTGAAAAATCCATTTCAGAAACTCGTTGTTGTGTGACCACTTTGATTTCTCACCAACGGATCTTCCAGCATAGTTAATGCTTGGAGTTCATATGTACTTTGAAGTATGTACCTTCAAGCTAGTATTTTCTATCCACAAAGCTACATATTGTTCAAATCTAGTTTTAGTTGAATATTTTACATTCGAGCAAGTTTGATTACAAGTTTAAATGAGTTATAAATGAGAATCGAATAGGCTAATTACAATGAGATGATTTTCGAGGATTGACCGAGTGTTTTCCATTTGATTGCATTACAGTAGTTGTTATTTTCACCAAGTATCCAAACACCAAGACTTTATATTTTATTTTCCAACACATTACTATTCAGATTGTCATTGTTCCCTGAGGAGACAACCTTGAATTTTCTGAGTTACTACACTAAATACACTTTCTAAAACTTGATCTAGAAAAGGAAATGAGAAATGATCTTTTCTGGTGAGGGAATTTAGCTTTCGATAGTCAATGCACACATACCAACCTGTGACTGTACGCATTGGGACAAATTCATTTTCTTGATTTTTTATTACAGTAACACCAGACTTCTTAGGGACTACCTATGTAGAACTAACCCATTTACTATTAGATATAGGATAAATAATATTTGCATTTAACAGTTTAAGTACTTCAGCTCGGACTACCTCATTCAAATGTAGATTTAATCTTCTTTGCATTTGACGAGATGGTTTAGCATCTTCTTCTAAATAGATACAATGAGTACATAGAAGTGGACTTATACCTTTTATATCCGCTATTGTTCATCTACTAATACTTTGGTGATTTTTCAAAACTTTTATCAATTCTTTTTCTTGAATTCTAGATAATTTTGAGGATATTATCACTAGATAGATTTCATCTTCCCCCAAAAAGACATATTTTAGATTAGTTGGGAAAGGTTTTAATTCTGGCTTAAAAACTTTGACATTAGATTTTGAAGACTTTGGTAACAATTTTTCAAATTTTGGATTCCATGTTGATGTATCTTCATGCTCAGAATTAGGTATAGATTCTAATGTATATAATTATTTTTTAAGAAAAATCTCTTCAAAAAAACTTTGAGTTAACGACTCAACACAATTTATTTCATGCATTTCTTCTTCTTCTCTAGGTTGTTTTGCTCTGTTAAAAATATTTAATTCCAAGGTCATGTTTCCAAATGAAAGTTTCATAGGAATGGTCGACCCAAAATTATAGGTATGTATGCAGATGCATGAAAAATTGGTTGTGTATCTAAAATGATAAAATCTGCTAGGAAATAAATTCAATCAACTTGGATAATAACTTCTTCCATAATCCCTCATGGAATTTTTATTGATCAGTTTGCTAATTGCAGTGTAACATTGGTAGGTTTCAGCTCACGTAATCCTAGTTGTGTATACGCCGAATATGACATTAAATTACAACTAGCTTTAAGATCTAGTAGAGCTTGTTCAATTCCAATGATGCATGAGACTGTAGGACTACCAGGATCTTTATACTTAAGAAGAGTGTTATGTTGCATTATAGTACTAACTTGTTCAGTTAGAAATGCTTTATATGGTACATTAGTTATTTTTTTTCGTGCAAAGATCTTTCAAAAACTTAGCATAAGCTAGAACTTGTTTAATTGCATCCAACAAAGGGATATTAATATTTACCTATTTAAACAACTTAAGAATTTTAGATTAATCTTTTTTAGATGAGGGCTTTTTAACCCTTTGAGGAAAAGGTAAAGGAATAGAACATGGATGATCTTCTTAATTTTGTATTTTTGGTTGCTTTTCGATTGAAGGTTCAGGTTCAAGTGGTTCATTTATAGTAATTGACTTACGTATTTTTTTTTTTTGGAATCTTGGGTTTAATAGTTTTATCAATCACTTTACCACTTTTCAGTGTTGTGATTAATTGTACTTGACTTGGAGAAAGTTCAAAGGACATAGAATTAGCTTGACTTTGACTTTGTGGAAGTTTAGGTTGAGATGAAAATTTTTCCTTCTCTGACATACTTAAGAATTGAGTCAACTTAGCAATATGACTCTTGATATCTTCAATACTCTGAGAAATTTGAGCTTTAAACTCATTCAATGCTTGAGTTGTTTGAGTATTAAAACTCATTTGACTTTGAATAAATTGAACCATAGTATCTTCCAGAGTTCTTCTATGTGGGGGTTGATAAGATTGATATTATTGTTGGTTTTGTGGTTATGGTGAACCTTGTGTTTGATTTGTAGGTTGTATATTTTTTCAACTAAAATTTGGATAATTTCAACATCCTAGATTGTAAGTTTCAGAATATGGATTTGGATAAGGCTTATTTTAAGTTGGAATAACATTAGATTGTTCAATTAAAACTTCTTTAAATACAGGTATAGTTGGACATTCTGCTGCAGGATGTCTTGGCAACGCATAAATTTCATATATTTGATTAGTAGAAGACACAACAACTACTTCCTTACTTTTTTTTTCATTTCTAAGGCTTCTAGTTTTTGAGATAAATTAATCGTTTTATCTCTTAAATCGTCATCTTCTTTTAATTCATATTTTCCTCTTTCAGACGTAGATGACTTAGTTTCCACTATATTTGAAGAAGTCGAGTCCCAAATCTGGGAATTCTCAGAAATAATATCAAAAAATTGAAATGCCTCTTCAGGATTTTTATTCATAAACTCCCCATAGGCCATCATTTCAACAAACTGTCGCATTGCTGACGAAAAGCATCATAAAAGAAACCAAAGTCCAATTTTAGTAACGCCCCAAAAACCACCTTGGACGGCATTACAATTTAAAATCAATCATATCATGAGAGCACTAATATAATCCATAAATAAATGGGATTTCATTCATCCTTCATCAAATATTTACAACATTACCCAAATTGATATGTCGAACCATGACATTTACATCCCAAAAATTTTACTGTCATAATGTAGCGGAATTACAAAAGAAACTAGACTTCAAAATATTTCAAAATGAATTTCCTAGTCTATAACAAAGATAATGTTGCTCTAAGCGTCCACCTCAGGATCCATGTTTCCTTTTATTGGAGTCTCCCAGTGTGCTGGTTCATCCACTCCCAACTCCTCCTCTAGGATATAATCTGAAAAATATTATTTGTAGGGGGTGAGTACTAAGCTCTGTAGCAACATTTCTTCCATACTCGAACAAGGTTTAGAAAAGCATGTAAAACCGGTTGGTCACCTTTCACAAATAGCATATATGAATTTTGAAATAAAACCAGAACATTTAGACAGATCTCAAGTTTAAGCACAACCACAATTTATTGCATAAGGGAAACCAATATGCAACTATTAATCCATTCCACCGTAAATCGTTTCTCCAAGTTCTCGCGGAATCCCATACTTCTCAAGATTCTTGTAGAAACCATTTCTGGTACAATAAACAATAAGCCACCACTATAATATACGACTAATAATCCATTCTACCATAAATTGTTTCTCCCAAGTTCTCGCAGAATCTCATACTTACCAAGATTCTTGTAGAAACTATTTCTGGTACAATGAACAATAACCCATCACTGTATTAGTATCTCAAGTATGAAGTAAGATCTAGCATGGTCACCATTGAAAGCATCATGTCCCATATATCCACAAACACAAATCCTCGCAAGGATATCCAACCTTTGGGAAAGGGCGTGTGCCAACACAATGACAGTGACGAATTCAACCTAGGCATTAGTATACTAATCCTCTAACATGGCACCTATGAGCTAATAGTGGTTTGATCCTCACAAGGCACCAACCCCATTACAAGTGGTAGGATATGTTCAAACCCGCACGAAATAAGAAGACGTCTACACATTCCATGATACTCGGTCAATCGTAGCCCATGTTTATCCAAACAACCACACAAGAGATACAATACCAACAATTCCATCAATAACAAACAATTTCCAAAACTCCCAATTCCATGGGTATTTCCAAGAGCACAAGTAATTTCAACAATCTCCAAATTTTCACATGTATCATATCAATAGAACATTGAAGAAAATGCAAGAGATCATCATCAATATCATTTTATTACTCAACACAAAGCACTAAGATTTTGAAATCAAGAACCAAGGAAGAATCAAAAGGAAAATCCACCACTCTTGAAAACTAGGGTTTTAAATCAAGAAAAAAAGAGATTTTATGGGTATTCAACTCTAACTTTGTTTAAAACATGATAATAATTGCAAGAAGACCAAGAAACAAAGAACCCATAGCAAATACATAAGATTAGGAGTCAAACCATTCATATATATTAGCCCTAGCATCAATGGACAAGAATGGAAGAAAACCCCTACCTTGTTTGTAATTTGCGAAGAAATGTAGAAGATTTGATCTTTCCCCCAAGTTAAATCTACTCTTAATCTCTTGCTTTTCTCCTACTTTCTTCCTCTCTAGGACTTTCTAGGGTTATAAGTGTTGAAATGGGGTTAAAGAAGGCGTCCTAATGTATTTTATTATTTAGAGGTTGAATTGAAGAAGTTTTATGAAATACACTTTTGTAGCCCTAGACGTCTACTATCTACTGTCAAAATTTCAAATGAAATGGACTTCAGAATAAAAATTTATGATCAAAACACTAGACAGTGTCTAAAATCCTTTTTAACCAAATTTTCTCTAGAATGTGTTTTAACTCCGAAATACTTTCTCACTTCTAATATACCCCATATCACCTCTCCCAAGGTTTATCGACCTTCCGGATTCAATGGAGACCATATCTTGATCTAAAAATATTTTGAAACTTATGTAATCACTATTCTCCAAGTTAAACATATTCAAAACTAAGTTTGACCCAAAAGTCAATTCATCCAAAACTCAAATTTCATGATCAATCTCTCAACAATAATTCTAAGTTTCTAAAATCATTTTATTCATATTAGAACTCTTAAGATAATAGTATCCTTATTTATTTTATTTTATTTTAATATGGGGTCTTACAATCAACCTCCCTAAAAGAAAGTTTCGTCCTCGAAACTTAATCATCGAGTTTGTATATCTAATTCGAATTGACAAAAAAGTCTCAACGCATATTAATCTTTTAAGCATCAAATCCAAGATGGTAATAGGATATTATATTCTAAATTTTAAATCTATATCTCCCACTTATAACATCATTGTAGTTACTTAAAGTCCCCAAGATTCCCTTCTTTAACTATCCAAGAGAAATTCACAATCTTTGAAACCTAACAATAACTTCAAATCACAACTTCACACTCCTACGTAAGTCAATATTTTAGAATCCACTTTGATGTTGCACATCCATTTGCAATTCCTCATCATACTTCTTACCTGCACCATTGTAGTCGTTACTCAAGTAGTTCGCTGCGCACTCTAATATAAATTATAATCCACCAATTCAAAAATCAAGACTAGCCAAATGATAGGAATTCCTATATGTCTTTAAAGTTTTTAGAAGATATGTCAGATTCCACCCAAAGTGTACAATTGAAATCTAACTGTACTTGTTTTTCAATTTATAACTTCCAAAATGTGTACACTGACGATCCATCAAATCCATTCAAATGGGGTTTTTGTAATTGACCAACTATTATAACTAGGCTAAGTGTCAATTTATATCTCCAACATATTTGCTTTCAGTCCCCAAATCTTGAGCTCAACTCAAGAAGCCTTACCATCCCCTTCATAACTCATTTGTATCTAGATTCATACTTTTAGATCACCCTTAATAACTCTACATGTTCATCAAATTGATTCAGGCCAATTATTTTCTATCTCCCAGGTATTCATTCTCAATCTCTAAACTTGAGGTAGAACTAATAACCATGTAATCAATTCTTACTGGCTTTCATTAACATTACAACTCTTTTCATGATACTTATACTTTCGAATCCATATGATACAATCCATTACAATAGATATCTTGTAATATACCAAACTATGGAGATAGACTATCAAGGATCTCTAAATATCTTTCAATTCCCTATCACCAGGCTTCTTATGATATAATCAAAACTACAACAAAACTCCCGATGATGAAACCAATGTTCCTCAATTTTCCCACATTAGTCATCACCGTCTTAATCCTTATTCATAATTTCCAAAATAATAACAATCTACTAATTACTAGGATAACCGTAGTCATTTATTCCAAAAATTACATAATTTTTCTACATCTATGTCAAAGCTAATCTGCATAGGTATCATCATTGATTCCCCAAATTACATCTTTCCAATTATCCCTACTAACTGTCAAGTTAGAACCTTCCATACTCATACCAACAATACTCCAGTATAATTAATCAAACCTATCTTAATAATGTACTAAAGAGACAAGAAAAAGAACTCTATATTCTCCCAACATCCATTATATCTAATAACGTTAAAAGATCCCACGGAACCATAGATATTCATACAAAACTTTAGATATCATCCTTATTTTAGTAATTGTCTGTTATATTTAACCTCGAGCTTTCAAACATCTATAATCTTTAATCCTACAATATATAGGGGCAAAGGTAACTACAATAACTTAGTACAACTTCTTTGATTTCCTTTTTTCATGTCTATACGTTCGTTTCCATAACTCAACCTCAAAAATTTTTTTTTTCAATCACAATTTATAAATACAAGTCAACTATTAACTCCACACTCAACCAAGAAATTCTTAACTGCTAATATTTTAAAGATTCTAAGTGTAGTGAACTAAAAGCCCACCACAAAAGAAGGTCACCTAAGTATATCATCCTCAATGATTATCCAACTTATGACCCTTTTAATCCATTAATACTTCCAAACTAAATTCAATCAATATTCCGTAATATTTTCAAACTAATATTGAAAACCTCAAGTACATAGTTATGAAAACAACCTCCTATCCATTTCCAATATAGATAATATCACTAGCATAAAGATCTATGCCTAGCATGATTTATTAACTAAAAGTCAAATTATCATTCGTCTCATAGAATAGTCCAAACGACATGATATAAGGCTAGAGTATGCATTCATATCTAATGCAACCTAGTTTACAATCACTTCTCACTCCCCAATTCGTAGCACACAATCTCTACACATCCTCCTAGTATCCAATCGTTCTTTCGTAGGCATGTCGATACTCCAGGCATGTTCTAGATTCTCAAATTCTAATCCCCAAAATAAATAGTAGATTTGATGCATAGGAAGGAAGAAGTAGCACCAGGATCAAATAAAATATGGGTTTAAGACTTATAGAGAAACACAATACCTTCCACAACTGCGTTGGAAGCGCCTTCCTCCTGCTGCATTGAAGTAGAAACTCTTCCGTGATTAGTATCAACGGGAGTCATAGTGTAATACCCCACATTTTCTTTTATATATGTATATAGATATATAGTAAATAATGGTGGTAAAAATGTGGATATGTGTAGTGATATGTGTTTGAATTTGGTAGATTGGAAAAGTAGAGATTTAAAATGTTAGTGGAAATAATAGTTGAAATTTGGTATTAATAAGTGAAAATATGAAATTTTAGGTCCTAGAACTTGTTTTAAATAGGTTTGGTGTAGAAATATGTGTTGGAGAAGTTTGGGATGGATTTGGTTGTCTTAGGAATGGATTGAAAATGGAAAAGGAATGAAACAGGACGTGAACAGTGCACTGGCTGCAACTTCAAGCAAGATTTTGACCTTGATGCAGTCAATATCTATCAAACCTCAAAACATGAAAGTTGTAGAGCACTTTATTATCATTCCATAGCATCTTCAATCATCTCAATCGGAGCTCGGATGAAAGATTTATTCCCAGATAACGAAATGATATCAAAACAGTCCAATTAGCTTGAACAGTGCACTGGTTGCAACTTCAAGCCCGATTTAGACCTTGATGCAGTCAATATCTCTCAAAACTCAAAACATGAAAGTTTTAGAGATCTTTCTTATCATTCCATATCATCACGAATCATCTCAATCGGAGCTTAGATAAGAGATTTATGCCCAGATAACGAAGCGATGTCAAAACAGTCCAATTAGCTTCGTTTTGCATTTAACGTCTCTATTTGCATCCTAAATCAAAATATAAGAATAATAAGTAAATTTAGGCTTCAAATAAGTATAAAAGGCTTTTAAGAAGCACCCTTTATCACCTTTTATTTGCAAATAACGTAAAACTTCATTAATAGCCGGTTCGGATGGGTAAAATAGAAACTTTAGTGTTTCGGGTGTACGTTAAGTTTGGTTTTGAGATAAATCATAAAAATAAATGTTTTTAGGTTAAAATAACATTAAAAATGAATCCAAAACGTGGAAAAACCTTAGGGTAGTCATATGGATCAAATTAGAGATTCTTAGTGGCAAATCGTAATTATGGAGAAAACAAAAACAGGCTGTGAACAGTGAATTTTGGGGCTGAGGTAATTTAAACCCCATTTTCATCCCATTTTCCCTCATTTCTTTCACTTCACTCTCACCCCACACCTCTTGAAACCCTAGAGAGCATTAGAGAGGAAGAAAGGAAGGGAAAAACAAGAGATTTAAGGATAGATTCAAGATCAAAGCTCAAGTTCTTCCTACAAAATAAGGATTCAAGTTTGAGGTTTTCTCTCATTCACTTACATTGAGGCTAGGGTATTTATATATGTATGTTTTTGCTATCAATGGTATATATATATATGATATGAAATCATCATCTCTTAGGCTTTTTTGCAAGGATTACATGTTTTGAACAAAGTAGGGTTTAATACCCATGAAATCTCTATTCTAGTTTTAAAATCCTAATTTTTGGAGAGTGATGTATTTCCTTCCTAAATGCTTTCTTTATTATGAATTTTGAAACCTTAGTGCTTTGTGTTGGGTAGAAAAATGATGTTATTGTGATCTCATGTATTTTCTTAGTTGGTTGTGGAATTGTTACATGATATATTTGGGGATTTTGGATAGATGCTTGTAAATTGAGATAAATGTTGAAATTGTATGCTTGGTTGGGTTATTTGTGATGTACATGAGTGAGAGGTTCCTTGTAGGGATGCTCACCCCTTCCCAAGAGGTTCCCGATAAGGATGCTTGGGAAACAATGTAGTGAATGGTGAGAGGTTCCATGTAAGGATGCTCATCCATTCTCAAGAGGTTCCTAGTAATGATGCTTGAGAATCAAAGGTGACCTAAAAGGGGGTGGAGGTTACCACAAAGTATGCCACCTACCAAAAGAATTATTGAGAATTGATTATGACAATTAATGATTATTATTCGTATGTGGTGCTCGTTTATTCATTTAAGTAATATTTTTAAATAAACTTGAGATCCTTTTTAAATGTCACTATTTTATTTCAAATTATGTATCTCTGTTATGTTAAAATTGAGACCGACCATTTTAAATGCTTTTGTAAACCTTGTATGGGTTTGAGAGAATTTTTCTATAAAGCTTCATCCTCACCCCCTATCGCTAACATTTTTTAGATTACCCGCTTGAGAAGGAGGACATAAGGGTCAAGAAGCCCGTTACTTGGAAGACTCCACTAACGGGAGTGTAGATCCCGAGGTGGATGCATAGAGCGACTTCCTTTCCTTTTGTACTAGACTAGGACATTCTTTTGGAATATTGTGTAGTCTAGCTTCTTTTGTTTATTCCACTGTGCTTCTTTAATTAATTTTTGAGATGTAATAGCCATGACTTGGGCTTATTCTTTTGGATAATGTTGTAAATATTCGTGGATGACAAATGAAGTCCTGTTTCTTAAGGGATTATATTAGTGCTCTCATGATATGAATGATTTTAGAATGTAATGTTGTCCAAGGTGTGTTTTGGGGTGCTACAAAGTTGGTATCAGAGCTTAGGCTTTAGGTCTTACATGGGAGAGCTGTAAGTTATGGAATCACCTCTGGAGCTTTAGGATTAGGGTGAATCAAATCCTTGAGTGAAATTTTATACACGTTATATGCCTTAGCTTAACCTAATATTTAGGATGTCCTGTACATCCATGAACTAAGTTGTGAATTGATGTGCAGGATGAACGACGAACAAGGACGGGGACGCGGACGTGGGCGTGGGCGTGTAGGTCAAGCGAATCCACCACCTCCGGATGCCATGCAAGATATTTACCAATGCTTGATGGAGCTCACCACTTTGGTACAAAACCAAAATGGTAACAACAACCACAATAGTGGAGCTCATCCTCTCGGTCAAGTACCAGGCAATGGGAACGGAGACTGAATGATGATAGCTCTTTGGAAATTCTTAAGACAACGACCACCTAATTTTTAATGGAGCTCTAATCCTTTGGAGGCGGATAGATGGATCCGTCGAGTGAAGAAGATCTGTGACGACATAAGAGTTTCTGAGGAGTTGAGAGTTGGTTTGGCGACCTACCTATTTGAGGGGGAGGCCGACTATTGGTGGGATGCCATAAAGAGGAAAAGGGACACCGACACCCTCACTTGTGAAGAGTTCAATCAACTTTTTCAAGATAAGTACTTTCCTGAATCGGTCAGAGATCAAATGAAGGTGGATTTTCTTGCATTACGACAGGGTAGTATGACCGTGGCTGAGTATGAGAGGCGATTCGACGAGCTCTCTCGTTATGCTACGAGATTTATATCTACTAAGGCTGACAGGGCCAAGCGCTTAGAACAGGGTCTGAGGCCGATCATTAGGGAGAAGTTGGTGGCTCTCAGAATTCATGATTTTGGGGACTTGGTGGAAGAGCTGCACTGGTAGAGAAAGACATAGAAGATAGCCAGCGACGATAGGGCTTCCCCAGAGGAGGTCTAATCCGAATGGGTGCTAGCACTAGTGGGGCACAGAGATCGACACCATACTGTCGCCCAGACCAGACAAGTGTACAGTGACTTTTGACAGCTCGAGGAGAGGGAGACACTCAGACTAGAGCCGGTATTACCCCACGATTCTGCTTTGCATGCGAAGGTGTGGGACATATTCAGATGCATTGCCTAGTTTTTCCAGCTCAGGGGCCTATCAGACCACCAAACAGGTACTAGCAACCCAACCACCACTACCGAGGCCTGCATCGCATCGACCGATACAAGCTCAAGCCCCCAGCGGCACCAACCAAGGGCGAGTATTTGCTTTGACTCAGCCAGAGGAGGACATTGCCAATGTCGTTGTGAAAGGTATCGTCCTTATTTACAATTATTGGGCCTGAATATTATTTGACCCCAGTGCAACACACTCATTTGTATGCATGACATGTGCACTTGATTTGAGATAGAGTTTCGTGAAGCTAGAGCATGTTATGAACATTAGCTTGCCCACGGGAGAGCGGTTAGATACTCGTCGAGTCTGCAAGGGTTGCATGCTTCGCATTGGGGTGCACGAATTAATTATGAATTTAATTGTTTTAGAGATAAAAGGGTATGATGTGATTTTTGGGATGAACTTGTTGTCTGCTTTCTGGGCTGTGATGGACTGTTTCCGCAAGTGGATTATATTTCAGTTGCCGGGAGGAGTCATTTTCAGTTTTGTGAATAACTGAGATTCTTCCCATCCATTTCCTACTATGGGTAATAGATTCTTAAAAACAAAATTGGGAAGTCATTTAAGTTTCTTAGCTAGCTTGATGGGAGATGATAGGGATAAAATCCATACGAATGTGGTGTTAATTGTATCAAAGTTTTTGGATGTTTTTCCCGAGGAATTATCCCGATTACCGCCATATAGGAAAATTGAGTTCAAGATCGATCTCTATCCGGGAACCAAACCCATATCCATTGTTCCCTACCGGATGGCACCTTTGGAGTTGAAGGAGCTAAGGAAGCAGTTGGATCACTTGTTGGTGATTGGGTTTATCCGTCTTAACACTTCACCTTGGGGAGCCCCGATCCTATTTGTGAAGAAAACGGATGAGACTCTACGGTTGTGCATGGATTATCGGAGGTTAAATCGGGTTACCGTGAAGAATAAGTATCCATTGCCGAGAATTGATGACTTATTTGATCAGTTGAAGGGTTCGAAGTATTACTCCAACATTGATCTTTGCAGGGGGTATCATCAGTTGTGGATTAAGGAGGAGGATATTCTTAAGACTGCTTTTCGTACCTGGTATGGTCATTTCGAGTATACGGTGATGTCGTCCGGATTGACTAATGCCCCCGCAGCCTTCATGGATTTGATGCACAGAGTCTTCTGGCCTTACCTCGATCAATTTGTCATTGTGTTTATTGATGACATATTGATTTACTCACAGACTCTGGAGGAACATGCTTGTCATCTCTCTATTGTGCTACAAACATTGAGAGAACATAAGTTATATGCGAAGATGAGCAAGTGTGAGTTTTGGATGAAGGAAGTGAAGTTCCTTAGCCATGTTGTGCCCGAGCAAGGAGTAGCGGTTGATCCCACAAAGATTGAGGCCATGATGAAATGGGAACCACCGAAGAATGTAATGGAAGTACGGAGTTTCTTGGGGGTTAGCCGGCTATTATCGTAGGTTTGTGGAAGGATTCTCCAAGCTCGCGATGCTGATGACTCGCCTTACAAAGAAGGGGGAGAAATTTTTGTGGACTCAAGTGTGTGAACTAGTTTTTCGCACCTTGAAGGAGAAGTTAACGACGGCACCTATCCTCATTATTCCGAGCAGTGAGGAAGGCTAAGATGTCTACACCGATGCTTCACTACGAGGCTTGGGATGCGTTCTGATGCAAGGAGGGAAGGTAGTGGCTTATGGCTCGAGGCAACTCAAGGTGCATGAGCAGAATCATCTGTGAGATAGTGAGGTTACACGGCGTTTCGCTCTCGATTATGTCAGATCATGACTCTAGGTTTGTGGCGAGATTCTATCAGAGTCTACAACAAGCGATGGCTGCAACTAAGTGATGTCAAAACAGCCCAATTAGCTTGAACAGTGCACTGGCTGCAACTTCAAGCCCGATTTAGACCTTGATGCGGTCGATATCTATCAAAAATCCAAACATGAAATTTTTAGATCTCTTTCTTATCATTCCATAGAATCTTGAATCATCTCAATCGGAGCTTGGATGAGAGAATTATGCCCAGATAACGAAGCGATGTCAAAACAGTCCAATTAGCTTCTCCATTTGCATCCTAAATCAAAATATAAGAATAATGAGTACATTCAGGCTTCAAATAAGTATAAAAGGCTTTAAGAAGCACCCTTTATCACCTTTTATTTGCAAACAACACAAAACTTCATTAATAGCCGGTTCGGATGGGTAAAATAGAAACTTTAGTGTTTCGGGTGTACGTTGACTTTAATTTTGAGATAAATCATAAAAATAAATATTTTTAAGTTAAAATAACATTAAAAATGAATCCGTAACATCGAAATATCTTAGGGTAGTCATATGGATCAAATTGGAGATTCTTAGTGGCAAAATCGTAATTTTGGAGAAAATCAAAAACAGGCTGTGAACATTGAATTTTGGGGTTGAGGTGTTTTAAATCCCATTTTCATTCCATTTTCCCTCATTTCTTTCACTTCACTCTCACTCCACACCTCTTAGAACCCTAGAGAGCATTAGAGAGGAAGAAAGGAAGGAAAAAACAAGAGATTTAAGGGTAGATTCAAGATCAAAGCTCAAGTTCTTCCTACAAATTAAGGATTCAAGGTAGAGTTTTCTCTCATTCACTTACATTGAGACTAGGGTATTTAAATATGTATATTTTGGCTATCAATGGTATATATATATGTCATGGAATCATCCTCTCTTAGGCTTTTTTGCAAGGATTACATGTTTTGAACAAAGTAGGATTTAATACCCATAAAATCTCATTTCTAGTTTTAAAACCCTAATTTTTGGAGAGTGATGTATTTCCTTCCTAAATGCTCTCGTTATTATGGATTTTGAAACCTTAGTGCATTGTGTTGGGTAGAAAAATAATGTTATTGTGATCTCATGTATTTTCTTAGTTGGTTGTGAAATTGTTACATGATATATTTTGGGGATTTTGGATAGATACTTGTAAATTGAGATAAATGTTGAAATTGTATGCTTGGTTAGGTGGTTTGTGATGCACATGAGTGAGAGGTTTCTTGTAAGGATGCTCACTCCTTCCCAAGAGGTTTCCGGTATGGATGCTTGGAAAACAATGTAGTGATTTGTGAGAGATTCCATTTAAGGATGTTCATCCATTCTCAATAGGTTCCCGGTAAGGATGCTTGAGAATCAAAGGTGACCTAAAGGGGGTGGAGGTTACCACAAAGTATGCCACTTACCGAAAGAATTGCTGGGAATTGGTTATGGCAATTAATGGTTATTATTTGTATGTGGTATTCGTTTATTCATTTAAGTAATGTTTTTAAATAAACTTGAGATCCTTTTAAATGTCACTGTTTTATTTCAAATTATGTATCTATGTTATGTTAAAATTGAGACTGACCATTTGAAATATTTTTCTAAACCTTGTATGGGTTTGAGAGAATTTTTCTACAGACCTTCGTGCGCACCCTCTATCGCTAACATTTTTCTAGATTACCCGCTTGAGAAGGAGGACGTAAGGGTCGAGGAGCCTGCTACTTGGGAGACTCCACTGGACAGGAGTATGGATCCCGAGGTGGATGCATAGAGCGACCTCCTTTCCTTTTGTACTAGAATAGGACATTCTTTTGGAACATTGTGTAGTCTAGCTTCTTTTATTTATTTCGCTGCGCTTCTTTAATTAATTTTTGAGATGTAATAGCCATGACTTGGGCTTATTCTTTTGGATAATGTTGTAAATATTCGTGGATGACAAATGAAGTCTTGTTTCTTAAGGGATTATATTAGTGCTCTCATGATATGAATGGTTTTAGAATGTAATGTCGTCCAGAGTGTGTTTTGGGGTGTTACACATAGCTTCTAACGGTCCATGATGTAGTGGTTTTGGTAGGGTGGTTTATAGGTATTAACCTATCCTATAGCTTGTTTGGTCTTTGGTGAAAATAATGGACATCTATTTTTAAAGTGCCCGTAACCTCCAGAGGCAAAGCATCGGCGGGGGTCAGTGTCTGTTCTATTCCGAGTGACCCTAGCTTAGCGAACCCCTTGATTCCTCTGCCCTGGAGCTTGGTCAGGTCGGCGGTATGGAGGTGCCCTTTGTGCAACCCCACTATTGCTAGCCTCACTCCTAATCGGACCTCCCTTTTCTAAGTTTTGTTGTTGCTAGTTGTGATTCTATTCTGGTGTTGTAGCAGAGTGATTAGCTCCCTTATGCATTGATAAATGACATCCATGGCATCAGGAGGTGATGGTGGTGGTGGATTTGCTAGGCCACCATATCCCCGTCCACGTCCACGTCCACCCTCCATCCTGCACATCAATTTACCACTTAGTTTTCCTTAACGTACAAGACGTCTTAACTATCACCTAAATCCTAAGCATAATGCTTATACAAAATTTTAATCACTAATTTCCCTCCACCTAATCCTCATCTCTAGGGGTAATCCATAACCTACAACTCCTATGTAAGACCTAAAGCCTAAGCTCTGATACCAACTTTGTAACACCCCAAAAACCACCTTGAATGACATTACAATTTAAAACCAATCATATCATGAGAGCACTAATATAATCCATAAATAAATGAGACTTCATTCATCCTTCATAAAATATTTACAACATTAGCCAAATTGATATGCCGAACCCTGGCATTTACATCCCAAAAATTTTACTGTCATAATGCAGCGAAATTACAAAAGAAACTATACTTCAAAATATTTCAAAATGACTTTCCTAGCCTATAACAAAAATAATGTTGTTCTAAGCGTCCACCTCGGGATCCACGTTTCCTTCTATAGGAGTCTCCCAGTGTGCCGGTTCATCCACTCCCAACTCCTCCTCTAGGACATAATCTAAAAAATATTATTTGTAAGGGCAGAGCACTAACCTCTGTAGCAACATTTCTTCCATACTCGAACAAGGTTTAGAAAAGCATATAAAAACAGTCGGTCACCTTTCACAAATAGCATATATGGATTTTGAAATAAAATCAGGACATTTAGATAGATCTGAAGTTTAAGCATAACCACAATTTATTGCATAAGGGAAACCAATATGCAACTATTAATTCATTCCACCGTAAATTGTTACTCCCAAGTTCTTACAGAATCTCATACTTCCCAAGATTCTTGTAGAAATCATTTCTGGTACAATGAACAATAACCCACCACTATAATATACGACTAATAATCCATTCCACCATAAATCGTTTCTCCCATTTCTAGTACAATGAACAATCTACGCAAAAGTTCTCGCAAAATTCCATGCTTCCCAAGATTCTTGTAAAAACCATTTCTAGTACAATGAACAATAACCCATCACTGTATTAGTATCTCAAGTATGAAGTAAGATCTAGCATGGTCACCATCGAAAGCATCATCTCCCACATATCCACAAACACAAATCCTCGCAAGAATATCCAATCTTTGGGAAGGATGTGTGCCAACACAATGGCAGTGACAAATCCAACCCAAGCATTAGTATACTAATCCTTTGACACGGCACCTGTGAGCTAATAGTGGTTTGATCCTTGCAAGGCACAAACCCCACTACGAGTGGTAGGATATGCTCAAACCCACACGGAGTAAGAAGACGTCTACCCACTCCATGATACCCGGTCAATCGTAGCCCATGTTTATCCAAATAACCACACAAGAGATACAATACCAACAATTCCATCAATAACAAACAATTTCCAAAACCCCCAATTCCATGGGTATTTCTAAGAGCACAAGTAATTTCAACAATCTCCAAATTTTCACATGTATCGTATCAATAAAACATTGAAGAAAATGCAATAGATCATCATCAATATCATTTTATTACTCAACACAAAGCACTAAGGTTTTGAAATCAAGAACCAAGGAAGAATCAAAAGAAAAATCCATCACTCTTGAAAACTAGGGTTTTAAATCAAGAAAAAAAGAGATTTTATGGGTATTCAACCCTAACTTTGTTTAAAAATGATAATAATTGCAAGAAGACCAAGAAACAAATAACCCATAGCAAATACATAAGATTAGGAGTCAAACCATACATATATATTAGCCCTAGCATCAATGGACAAGAATGGAAGAAAACCCCTACCTTGTTTGTAATTTGCGAAGAAATGTAGAAGATTTGATCTTTCCCCCAAGTTGAATCTACTCTTAATCTCTTGCATTTCTCCTACTTTCTTCCTCACTAGGACTTTCTAGGGTTATAAGTGTTGAAATGGGGTTAAAGAATGCGTCCTAATGTATTTATAGGGTGAGAAACGGAGACAAAACCCAAAATCGGGTCGAACTGGGTTTTACCGGTACTGTGTACCAGTACTATCTAGCTTCTGTAGTTCGAAGTACCGGTACGCTGTACTAATACAATTTGTCTGCTAAAACCTCCAGCGCAATGTTGGCCTATTTAGAGGTCGAATTGGAGATTTTTTGTGAAATACACTTTTGTAGCCCTAGACGTCTAATATCTATTGTCAAAATTTTAGATGAAATGGACTTCAGAATAAAAATTTATGATCCAAACACTAGATAGTGTCCAAAATTCTTTTTACCCAAATTCCTTCTAGAATGTGTTTTAACTCCGAAATACTTTCTCACTTGTAATATACCCCATATCACCTCTCCCAAGGTTTATCGACCTTCCGGATTCAATGGAGACCTTATCTGGATCTAAAAATATTTAGAAACTTATCTAATCACTATTCTCCAAGGTAAACATATTCAAAACTAAGTTTGACCCAAAAGTCAATTCATCCAAAACTCAAATTTCATGATCAATCTCTCAATAATAATTCTAAGTTTCTAAAATAATTTTATTCATATTAGGACAAATCTTAAGATAATAGTATCCTTATTTATTTTATTTTAATATGGGGTCTTACAGTTTTCAAATGCATGATGTGGACAAGCTTGGAGAAGATCTTTAAATCTATCCCAACATTGATAAAAAAATTTCCCTTCTTTTACAAAAAAATTCATTATTTGATGTCTTAATGTATTAGTACGATGCGTAGGAAAAAACTTGTTGAAAAACTAAGTTTGTAAAGCTTGCTAGCTTGTGATAGAATTAGCTCTTAAAGAATTAAGCCATAGTTTAGTTTTATCTTTCAAAGAAAAAGGAAAAAGTTTTAATTCGACCATTTCAGAGTTATCTTGCAAAGTTACACAGACTTCTTCAAAAGCTTTCATATGCACATAAGGGTTTTCAGTTTCCAAACCAGGGAACTGTGGTAATAATTGCATTGTTTTTGGCTTAATATTAAGATTTAGAACATCTATTGGAAAAGAAAAACATGACGGGACATTAGTTCGTGTAGGATGTAAATATTCTTTTAGATGTCGGACTTTTTGAACTACTTCTTGCTCTTGCTCTTGCTCTCTAGGTACGTTTTGAGCCATACTTAATTCAAATGATGCATGTGTAGATGAAGATGATGAAAATGAAGGAGATGACTGATTTACAGAACCTACTGATGAATGAACATACATAAACTATTAAAAGTAAACAAATAATCTATAAACATATAATACAAGTAAATAACTTCTCTATTTTATTTAATTTCAAATTACCATAACTCCTTGGTAATGGCTCCAAAAACTTGATTAGACCTATTTTGTGATCTGATTTATATTATACACCCAAGTATAAGTGGTTGAATTGTAGTTTTCTCGGTTTAAATCCAAGATCAATCCCACGAAGAGTTTTAATAATTGAAATTTAAAATAAGAACAGTGAAGTTATTGTTAAAGCAGTGTAACAAGAGATAGCTTGTGATGGGAGCTTAGATTGATAACTATCCTAAGTAAATGAAATGTGTAGATAGATTGTTAAAAGACAATAATATGAAAAGTACTATTCAGTTTAAGGATCCTATCTGCTTTATATTGGTTAAATTCTGAAAATGTCACCTTACAATAGTTAACTTTTCTTGTCACTTGAAAAGTCAACTGGTAGGTCTGATGTATATTAAACCATAACACAACAACTTCTTAGGTTAGCTGATATGCATATGCATCAATTGATTAATTCAAGAAAACCAGAAGGACAAGCTATTAAGGAGGAATACTTGAATTACTCAGTTGGCAGTTTAATATTATGTATCAATTAAACAACCCTAGTAAACTAGAAGATCAAGCCATTCAGTTGAATCACTTAGGTTATTGATTAGTACTTAAATGTAGCATATTATTATGCCTTTTTAAGACTAATTGTACTTTGATGGAGTTCAAGTAAGGATATTTCAAGTTCTAAAGTGAACAAGGGCTCCAGGGCAACAAAAGTCACTCTTGAATGTTGCACCAACACATTAGGGAATGAAATTGGAGATGTTTAGAACAAAGCAAGAACGTTCGAATGCTAACTCACGTTCGAACGTCCATTTGAACTATGACAAGACCAGCTTGAGGTACTTAAGTACCACGTTCGAACGCCAACTAACGTTCGAACGTCCACTTGAGTTGATTGAAGACCAGATTGATGAAACATGGCATGTTGTAGCAAGCAAGGAAGAAAGTGCACTTGAGTACCACGTTCGAATGCCATTCAATGTTCAAACATCCCATGGAATCATTTGAAGAACAGACTTTTGCATAGAGTGTGGAAATGAACTTCACAGAATACCACTTGAGTGGAAAAGGTCAGGCCCCATCTGGCATTCGAACGTTTATAAAGCAAGACCAGCAGACATGTTTGAACGTCAGACAACGTTCGAACGCCCCGAAAGCAAAACAGAAGACAACGTTCGAACGTCGATTCACGTTCGAATGTCCACCATAGATTGCCTACAGAGTAGTTGGTTTTCATGGGCAGTAAACATTATTCACTTCCATTGTTTGAGCATTCTTCTTTCTTAGAAGAGTGAAACTCTTCCACTTTTCTAGAGCTTTACCAAAGCCGTGAAGGGTGAAACGTAATTCACTTATTCTTCATTGAAGATAAGCTCTTTGTTTAGTTTGCTTCACTTAGTAGCTCCTCTACTTAGAGGGATGAGTATCACTCACTTTTCTAACTTTGCCAAGGCCATGAAAAGTGAGTAGTTCATTATTCACTCTTTAGTAAGAGGTGATGAACCTGTAAAGATTATCCAGAAGTTATGTTTGTTCAACTCCTTTATTCTTTAATGCTTTATATTCCACTTGCTCATTGGATGATTGAATGCATCTAACAAAGTTGAGGTACTTTATATAACCAAGGGCTCCTTCTATGATACGGATGACTCTTGCATAGAAAGACCCGTTGGTTCAAGGCAAGCACCTCGACTAGCTCTTCATGTCAACCTTTCAATCTCCACCATTATTGCGCTTTATTCAAAGAATGGACCATTAATGCCATGGTTAGATGCCTTGTAGAGACACTTGCTTGTTTGTAGAGGTTAAGTCTCGGCACAGACAATGTTTGTAAACTTCTAGAAAGACATTGGAATCATGTGCTTAATTTTCACAGTCCATCGTTATCTTCCGATTAACTTGCTGTTGACACCGGGGTTAATTGAGTTATAAATCACAAACATAATAAACCGGATAATGAATTACATGTTCTGATCTTCGAACTAAAGAGTGGCTATTTTCTTTGTTAATTTATCTTATATTTTATCTAGAAAACTCTTGAAAAGAATCTTCTATTCTATTCAAGAAATCTCACCACTCTAGACTCTCGAAATTCCTAGTCACTTGTTCTCTATTATTGCTTACTTCAAAACACCAATCATAGTTCCCTGTGGATTTGACTCTGGACTTAACCAGATTATGACTACAACTTGACCGCCTGCACTTGGGTATACACATTTTAGATCAAGTCAAGTTTTTGGCACCGTTGCTAGGAAATCATAAAAGGTGTTTACAGTAAAAGGTAAAAACACCTCATTTTATTTTTATTTTTTCTTTACTGTGTATAAAATTGTTTTAGTTAATTTTATTTCTGAGAATGCTCCTCACTATCAAAATTTGCCAACAGAATCTTCTGGGCCTGTGAATCAACTAGAACCACTTTCACCTAGATTAGTAGCAGAATCTTATAAAAATAGAATGGTGAATGGTGAGAGAAGAGAAGAAATTCCTGCGAGAAAGGGGGAAGTGCCTAACATTCGAACTCTGAGGGATTAATTAAATCCCACAAGAAATAGTGTCCCCTCTTATTTTATCTTTCTTGAAGATGCACCCCACTTTACTATAAAAGACGGGGATAGTTCAACTACTCCCTCAATTCTGTGGACTCGAAACAGAAAATCCATATCTGCACATAAAAGAGTTTGAGGAAGTATGTAGAACATTTCAAGAAAATTCTAAACTAGCCAAAATAAAACTATTTTCATTCTCTCTAAAGGATAGAGCTAAACAATGGCTAAATTCTTTAAAAGCTCTTTCAATACCTGACTGGCGGGCACTACAAAATAAATTTTTTAGAAAGTTTTTTCCTCTACACTGCACCAATGCACTGAAAAGGCAAATCATGAATTTTTTGGTCAAAGAAGGGGAAACCTTTTACCAAAGTTGGGAGAGATTCAAGAATCTACTCCAGTCCTGCCCACACCATGCTTTTGAGAATTGGATTTTGGTAGGATTTTTTTATAACTCCTTACCTACTAGACTACGTCAGTTTGTCGAAATGATGGCTCAAGGAGAGTTTATGAGCAGAAGTCTGGAGGAGGCATTCAATTTCTTTGACACCATATCTGGCAGTTCTCAGATGTGGGACTTAGCTTCCCCTACCATTGTTGAAACTAAACCATCCACTTCCCAAGGGGGTAAGTATGTCTTAAAAGATGACGATGACCAAAGAGCAAAAATGTCCACCATATCTCGAAAGCTTGAAGCTTTAAAGATGAAAAAGGTACATCAAGTTGACGTTAGCTCTCCCACAGAACAAGTGTGTGGAATCTGTGCACTAACAAGACACCCTACTAAGGAGTATCCTACCATTCTAGCATTCAAAAAGGTTTTGTTGCAACAAACAAATCTTGTCTCTAACTTCAACAGGCCTTACTCCAACCCATACTCTGAAACATATAATCCAGGGTGGCGGAACTACCTAAACTTCAGTTGGAGAAACACACAGCCAACTCATATGAACCAACAACAAGGTTCACACCCATCACCTCAAAGACCTCCCGCATACCAACCATACCAACTACCATAAAAAGAGGAACCTTGAGGATACTTTGAATCAGTTCATGCACAGCCAAATGAACTACAACAATAGTTCCACTTAGGCTTTTACTAATTTCAAAATATAGACCACTCAATCTTTAGAGCATCTTAAAAGCCACATCCAAAAATTGAACCAATCCATTACCACACATGAGAAGGGCAAGTTTCTTGCCCAACCAAAGCCACCACAAGGCTAATTTCAGGTGAAAAATCCCGCAATCATGGAAACTCCACGAGCCTAAGCCCAAGATGTCACTACACTAAGAAGTCGCAAGGTGATTAACAAGACTATCAAAGACATGCTACTTCCAAAGTCAAAACCTAAGTCAATCCCAGTCAATCTACCAATTGATACTGAAATAATTGAGCCTAAATGTGAGAAAGACGAGGAACCCGAGCCCATGATTGAAAAAGAACCAGAGCCATCAAGGGAAGAAGAACCCTTGTGTTCTATTCCTACTCATTTTCCTCATAGACTGAAAATTGCACAGAAGTTGAATAATCAGCCAAAAATTCAAGCAAGTAAAAATCAATATCTTACTTCTGGATGCAATCAAATAGGTTCCATCTTATGCCAATTTTGTGAAAGACTTGACACAGTCAAAAGAAGCCAAAATGTTAAAAAAGGAGCCTTCCTGACAGAACATGTCAGTGTTTTGCTTCAACACAAAATCACTCCAAAATACAAAGATCTAGGGTGTCTGACTGTGTCGTGTATCATTGGAAATTTCATAATCGAACAAGCACTTTTAGACCTTGGAGTAAGTGTCAATTTGCTCCCATTTTTTGTTTACCAGCAGTTGGGTCTGGGAGAACTCAAACCCACGAGTGTCACACTTCAGTTGGCAAACAGATCTATCAAAATTCCTAGGGGAATTGTTGAAGATGTACTTGTCTAAGTGGAGAAATTTGTATTCCCTATTAACTTCATCGTCCTAAATACTCAATCAGCAAAGCATTCAAAGAATCTAATTCCCGTTATTCTTGGTCGACCCTTCCTAGCAACTTCAAATGCACTAATCAATTGTAGGAATGGGGTCAAAAAATTAACCTTTGGGAATATGACTCTTGAGCTGGATATTTTCAATGTTGCCAAACACCCAAGAGAAGACAAAGAAGAAAGAGAAATAAATTCCATTGAGTCTTTGGTTCAGGACTATCTGAATAACACATTCTGTGAAAATTCCACTGAACTTTCTTTGTCAGAATCCATCACATCTGAAACAATAGATGATGATCCAAAGAATTGCCCAACTCATGTTGTTGATACATGGACCCCCAAATTCGAGGAACTTTCGCCAAATGACACAAAGTCACTCTCATCTAATGTCAAGCCACCAATGCTTGAATTGAAATCTCTCCCATCTAACCTCAAATATGCATTTCTAGGAGAAGACGAGTCATACCCAGTGGTAATTTTATCTAAGCTCATAGACTTACAGGACTCTAAACTGATTGAAGTTCTTAAAAGCCACAAAAGCACCATTGGGTGGACCATCGCTGATTTGAAAGGTATAAGCCCGTTAATATGTAATCATGCTATATACCTAGAAGAGGATTCAAAACCCTCTCGTCAAATGCAGTGATGATTGAACTCTCACATGAAGAAAGTTGTGAAAATGGAGGTGCTTAAACTCTTAGATGCAGGGATAATCTTTTCCATCTCCTATAGTAAATGGGTTAGTCCAACCCAAGTTGTACCTAAAAATTCTGGAGTCACAGTAGCCAAAAATGAAGCCAATGAACTAGTACCAACTAGAGTCGTCACAGGATGACGGATGTGTATTGACTATCGAAAGCTTAATTTGGTGACTAGAAAAGACCATTTTCCTCTTCCTTTTCTAGACCAGGTGCTAGAGAGAATTGCAGGCCATGAATTTTACTGTTTCTTGGATGGCTATTTCAAGTACAATCAAATTGAGATAGCACTCAATGATCAGGAGAAAATTACATTCACATGCCCCTTTGGCACCTTTGCATTCAAAAGGATGTCGTTCAGACTTTGTAATGCTCCTGCAACATTCCAAAGATGTATGTTGAGTCTATTCAGTGACATGGTATAAAATTTTTTGGAAGTATGCATAGATAACTTCTCTATTTATGGTGACTCATTTGATCTGTGTCTGGCCAACCTAGAATAAGTGTTGATAAGATGTCAAGAAGCCAATCTAGTGCTTAATTGGAAAAAAAGTTATTTCATGGTAACACAAGGCATTGTCTTAGGTCACATTGTGTCGTCTGAGGGCTTGAAAGTTGACAAGACCAAAATAGATCTGACTGGGAACTTGCCTGCTCCCAAGACTGTGAAAGATGTCTGATCATTTCTGGGACATGTAGAATTTTACAGGAGATTCATAAAAGATTTTAGTACCATAGCAAAACCCATGTGTCATCTCCTGAGCCAAGACATAATCTTTGATTGGAGTGAAACGTGCCAAAAAGCTTTTGACAAGCTTAAAAGCATGTTAATTTTTGCCCCAATAATGCAACTCCCTGACTGGACTCTATCCTTTGAGCTAATGTGTGATGCAAGTGACTATGTTGTAGGTATTGTGTTGGGACAAAGAAAAGATAAGAAACCACATGTTATTTACTATGCAAGTAAAACATTGAATGATGCTCAAATAAATTATTCAACAACTGAAAAAGAATTGCTTGCGGTAGTGTTTGCCTTGGAAAAATTTTGTTCTTATCTTGTTGGTTCTTCTGTTACTGTGTTCAGTGACCATGCAGCATTAAAATTTTTGCTCACAAAAAAAGATGCCAAACCAAGGCTCTTGCGATGGATGCTCTTACTTCAAGAGTTTGACTTGCTCATTAAGGACAAAAAGGGTGTTGAGAATTTGGCGGCAGACCATCTGTCTAGGTTAACTTATGAATTTCACGAGAATGGATTGTCGATCAATGAGAAATTTCCCGATGAACAGTTGTCCATGGTTGATAAAACCCCATGGTACACTGATATTGCCAACTTACTGGCTACCGGAACACTCCCTCCATCCTTTACTCCCATGGACAAAAAGAAATTTTTGAGGGAGGTTCGTAACTTCTTTTGGGAAGATCTGTATGTATTTAAGTACTGTAAGGATCAAATCATAAGACGTTACATCCCCGCTCAGGAAAGCAAACATGTAATAGCATTTTGTGATTCTGAAGCATGTGGTGGCAATTTTTCATCCAGAAAAACCGCTGCAAAAATCCTACAATGCGAATTTTACTGGCCCACACTTTTCAAAGATGTCCATGCCTTTTGTTTAACTTACGATAGATGTCAAAGGTTGGAAAATATTTCAAAGAGAAACATAATACTTCTAAACCCCATTCTGATAATTGAATTTTTTTACTATTGGGGCATCGATTTTATAGGACCATTTCCCCCTCCTTTGGCTATCTATACATTTTGGTAGTCGTAGACTATGTATCCAAATGGGTTGAGACAATTCCATGCTAGAATAATGATCATCAAACGGTGATCAAGTTTTTAAAAGAAAATATTTTATCCCGGTTTGGAATCTCAAAATTCATTATAAGTGATGGGGGTTCTCATTTTTGCAATCGCCCTTTCTGGAATCTGATGAAAAAATACTTCATTTTTCACAAAATTGCAACCCCATGCCATCCACAAACTAGTGGACAAGCTGATTTAGCTAATCGGGAGATCAAATTAATTTTAAAAAAAAACAATAAATCTAGACCACAAAGATTGTTTGTCAAGACTAACTGATGCACTTTGAGCCTATCGTACTGCTTTTAAAATTATTTTGGGCAGATCTCCTTATCGATTAGTCTATGGAAAGCCTTGTCACCTACCTGTGGAATTGGAACATAGGGCATACTGGGCTATTAAGGCAATGAACTTTGACATGGAAAAAGTCGGACTAGCAAGAAAACTTCAGATTAACAAATTAGAGGAATTGAGAAATGAAACATGTGAAAATGCTAAGATTGCAAAATCCAGGATGAAAATTTTTCATGACAAGAACATAGTGCGGAAGTCTTTCGAACCTGATCAAAAAGTGCTACTTTTCAATTCAAGACTCCACCTTTTCCTGGCAAGTTGAAGTCAAGATGGACTGGACTATACATTGTCAAAAAAATGTTTGAACATGGGGTAGTAGAAGTGGAGAACCCATCGAATGGTAATATATTTACCGTTAATGGTCAGCGATTGAAACCCTTTGTGGAGGACTTTGTCAAAAATATAGAGACCATTCTTTTAATGGATCCAAAAAATCCCTCCAAGAATTGTGCTTGTTGACACAAAAAAGGGTCGGGTCAGGCAGAAACCCGACCCGATGGGACGCCTTTATAAGGCCCCCACCTTTTTTTCTCCTTTTCCCCACCGCCCTTCCCTTTTTTTTCCTTTTTCTTTCTTCTTCTGCTTCCTTTTCTCTGCTGTTCACCGTTCTCTACAACCAGACCCAGCCCCAACAGCACCATGACCACACACTCCGCAGACACAATATTATGTTTCATGCTTTGTATTTTAATCTTGTATTTGCTTATGGGTCTTCTGCTTCTCTTCGCACTGACAGACAAGGGTTACCAGCCTACCCGAAACCCAGATCTGCGCAGGGATGATTGATTTGTATATTTTTGACTGTAGGTTTCAACAATTGAATGGATCTCCACCTTTCAACCTCACCTCCAAGATCCAAAAACTAGTAAATTTGAAACATTGGGGACAATGTTCAGTTTAGGTTAGGGGGTGAGAACTATTGTTTATATGTGCCCGTAGCATAGAAAATTTTTTGTTTTTGTTGTTGTTGTTGTTCTTGATCATATTGTGTACCTTGTATAAATGATTATGTCTGTGAGTCAGCTTTGATCGTCTTTGTGACTGGCAGACGTTAAAGAACCAGATAGTGGGTCTTAAAGTGTAGAAACCATGGATGTTAAACTTTTTTGGTTTAGTTTGAGAGTTCTACGCACGTTTCCTTCTGATGTGCATATTGTGACCATAAGAAAAACAAGATTGGTGAGAAAGAATGAGATCCGAGAACAACAAGTGAAACCCCTGTGCGGTAGAAGCACTTTTGCTAAACGCCGTCATGCCAAAAGACTTAGTGCCTGTAAACAATGTGGTAGAGTCTTTCACGAGAAGAAATATAACCAGTGTTTTGAACTAATTTCTGGTCGCGCACTCGATCGATTAGACTAGATAGTGAATGGGCAGAGTAAGGATTATTTGGCACGACATCCTATTCCGGTACTCTGCTTAACCAATTTGTGAGAGACGAAATTGGGAGAGTTACTGGTTGTTCAAAAGGCTCAGATTAGACTTCTTTTTAAACAATGGAAAAGTGTATTTTTGTTGGGGATAAAAGTCAAGGGTCCAAATTTGTGTAAAAATCTTTGTATTTTATATAAACTCTTTTGACTAAAATGAAAACATGGACTGAGTAAGGAACGTCCCAAAATACCAACCTATAGTGTGGGTAAGGATTTGTCCTAAGATGCCATGAAATTTGGTTCAAATTTTTATAAATAAACTTTTGTGATTGTGTGTGTAGAGTAGTGTAGAAATTTTTTATATTTTGGGTCAACGTGCGAATAACAATTGAAGTTCGAACATCGCTTGCTTAAAGTACTCAGCCTCTGATGAAGTCTTTGATGAAAACGAAAAGTATTGGAAGCTCACTCTGTTCGAATGCCAATAGCACGTTCAAACGACAATAACGTTCGAACGCCAATAGCACATTCGAACGCCAGAAGGTTACAATACTATGGTCTCTGACAGAACTCAAAAGTACTGGAAGCTCACCACGTTCGAATGATATTTAACGTTTGAACATTTTTGTTAAAATTCTTCTATAAACGTTCGAACGACATGAACATTTGAACGTTCCTCCTCAGACTATAAAAGCCTGGACCATCTTCCCCAGTTCAAAATCTCCAAAATCCTCTAAAACCTAGAACCCCTTTTCATCCCCAGCTCTCAAAACTCCACCCATTCCTCAATTCTACCTAAAATCGACCATCCCAAACTCATTTCCACAACCAAAATCATCATCTTCATAAGAAAACTCAAGATTTTCACACCCTCTTAAGCTCAAAATTGAGAAAACACCATGCCTAGGGTCAAGCTTCCTGCCAAGTGCAATCAACCAGTAAACCAGGAACCTAACTTTGTAGAAGAAGTCATTGAGGAAAGAGAGGGGAGGCAAAGGATGAAGAGGTATGATCAAACAAAGTTTTCCAGTACCCTCAAAGCCGAAAAGTATGAGAATTTCTTTCAAAACCATGCTATAATCTGTGAAAGAGATGTTATTGTTACTAACTTTGCGAAATTGAGAATTTTGGAGGAAATGGAGATGAGGGAATGCATGTGATTTTTGAGGAATGGTGGGGATGCCGTTGTTGACTTGGTGAGGGAGTTCTATTCCAATTCCGAGATCATCAATTGCACCATCCGAACTTATGTAAGAGGCACCCACATTGATGTGGATGAGGCATATATTTTGGAAATAAGGAAAGAGGTGCCTCGGGTGCAAAACCCAACTTACTCGCCAAAAAGAATGTTACATTGAATAGGGTTGGGAAGGAATTGACTAGGATGGCTGATTTTTCATGGGGAGGAAGGAGATTTTTGAAACAAGGGGAACTCACCAATGAGTACAAAATGCTAAATTTGATTGCGGGATCTAACCTCGCCCCTATAGGACAAAAAAATGAGATTTTGCTTGAAATGGCTCGCTTGCTCTATGCACTGGGAAGAGGGCATAACATTGACCTCCCCTCATTGATTTTGAGTGAAATGAAGAAGGGGTGTGATGCGAAGAGGAGTGCACTCCCTTTTGGCACTTTGGTGACTGAGATATGCCCTGATAATGGGGTTAGGGTGAGGCCTGAAATAGAAGTTCAAAAGCCAATGGGGCCACTAAACAAAGGCTCTTTCAAGAGAAGCCAAGGGCATATAGGCACCCCAGCGGCAAGACAAGAGGTGCCACCGACCTAGGGAGTTGATGAAGTACAAGATGAGCTTGATGCAGAGGAGGAGAAGGAGTTAGAAAGAGAGCATATGCAGACTCAGGAGGAGGCAAGCACTAGCACCCACATATCACTACGAGAGATTATGCTTTGCATCGAGGCCAACCGAGACAAGATTCTCCGATAGCAGGAGGAGATTCTTGGCTATTTGAGGGGTGGGCTTGGTGGTGCTAGTGGAGCTGGTGGTGCTAGTGGAGCTGGTGGTGCCAGTGGAGCTGGTAGAGCTGGTGGAGATGGAGGAGAGGATTGAGATGATTATTTCTATTCTTGGGGGGAGTGGTTGATTTCTGTTCATGTTTGGGGTTGTTTGTTGTTTCTTCTTTTGTCAGTATTTGCTATTCTTGAGATATACGATGATCAAACTCGAAAATGGAATTTCTATATAACCAACATTCCTCAGAACACCCGACATAATCAGTGGAGATGACAAAGAAAATCATGGTAAGTCTTGAGCTTTACGGTGCTTTTTGAGAGGATATCAACAATTACTCAAAGTAAGCTCTTTCACTTCCGATCTCTTTTAATAATCTCGTTAACCTTGCTTTGATTGATGAAACTAAAGTGATCTATTTTCATAACCCACATGAAACTTTTGCATACACGTACATATGCACATCCTTAAGAAAGGATCTTAGGCCATCTTTGGATCAACTTTGACCCTTAGCTAATTCTTTTACAAAAGTATATCCCTTGTCGGTCATTCTTGAGCCTTAAATGAATGAATTCTTTTTTGAAAAAAAAACCCATGCGATAACCAAGCCACAAAAGCATATATTTACCATACCTTGCTATCTAATTTCTTGTACCCTCTTGCAAATCAATATGATACAGAAATGCAAGAAAAATAGAAAGGACAATGGTGGCTACTATTCAATAAAAGGAAAATCGATGGAAACAACCGAAAGAGAAAAGATACTATGCGACAGGGAATTACCAAGAAAGTGAAAAATGGGAAAAATGAAAGAAAGAAATCTCATTCCCATGCAAAATGTCGAGAAGCTAGAAGGTGGTGTGCAAAACTGTGTAAAAAGATAGCTTTTGATCACCATTGACGTCATTTCATTAGCCACTGACCTCTGGCCCCATTACAACCTACAAAAAGCCCTAGGTAATCTCAAGTGTGATGCATATATATGTTGTCTACTACAAGTGGGTTGTGTTAACTAGAATTTCTTTATTTGCATCAATATTCTTACATGAGATAATGCCACAGTAAAGTCTATTTTCCACAAAACTTCACTCTTATACTAATTTTGCATGAGATTTTTTGATTGGCCATCTTCTGATCACATGCCCTTTGAGAGATAAGTCATTATAATCAGAGCATTTGTTTTGCTGAGAGCATTCTAAGAAAGGTTTGTGAAATCAAAGCTATCCATAGAAGGTAGAAAAAGGGGAATGATTGTTATATACAATTCTTGTTTCTAGAATGACCATCCTACTACTCGGGGAATTCCAAATGCTAATGTAACAAGTGCTAATTTTTGCATAGAGTAAGTACCAATGGAAAAGAATTGTTGGGGATAAGTCACGATTGAGGGTTGAGTATCCTAACGACCATGATGCTAATTCATTTTTAGTCAGCAATCTCACATACACATTTGTTCGACTGAAGTTTGTGGGTAGCTTCACTAAAAACCCTCATGAGACAACACTCGTCCACTAAGGTAAACCTAGCGGTTCAACGGCTTGTTGCATAAGCTAAATGCAATCGGATGACCTATGAAAAAGGAATTAGACATAGATTTGCATTTTATTTGTGTTATATTACTAGAGACTAGCAATATTTAGGTTGGGGGTGTGATTAGTACTTAAAAGTAGCATATTATTATGCCTTTTTAGGACTAATTATAATTTGATGGAGTTCAAGTAAGGATATTTCAGGTTATAAAGTGAACAAGGGCTCGAGGGCAACAAAAGTCACACTTGAATGTCGCACTAGCACATTAGCGAATGAAATTGGAAAGGCTTGGAACAAAGCAAGAACGTTCGAACGCTAACCCACGTTCAAATTTCCATTTGACCTATGACAAGACCAGCCAACTGAGACACAGTGTGTTGCAGTCAAGCACCAGGACCCTGAGGTACTTGAGTACCACGTTCGAATGCCAACTAACGTTCGAACGTCCACTTGAGTTTATTGACGGCCAGACTGATGAAACATGGTGTGTTGTAGCAAGCAAGGAAGAAAGTGCACTTGAGTACCATGTTCAAACGCCATTCAACATTCGAAAATTCCTTGGAATCATTTGAAGAGCAGACTTCTGCATAGAGTGTAGAAATGAACTTCACAGAAGACCACTTGAGTGGAAAATTTTAGGCCCCATCTGGCGTTCAAACGTTTATAAAGCAAGAATAGCAGACACGTTCGAACGTTAGACAACGTTCGAACGTCAGACAACGTTCGAACACCCCTAAAGCAAAATAGAAGACAATGTTTGAATGTTGATTCACGTTCGTACGTCCTCCACAGACTGCCTGCAGAGTAGTTGGTTTTCATAGGTGGCAAACACTATTCACTTATCCTCTCTTATCTTCTTGTTTCCTTCCCCCCTCATTGCCTATAAATAGTCCAATGTTGAGAGCTTTAAAGGGGCATTCTTCCTCTTGTAGAGGAGGGGTGCAAAATTTTTCTCTTATAAAGTAGAGTAGAAAGCTAGTTTTTGTACATCTCTAGTTTATGTTTTCATTTTGCATTTGTATCAACCATGATGGAGGCTTAGACTCCCCTGTAATTGAAGTCTCTTATTTATTTATGTTAAGTCTTTACATTTATGTTGTGACAACCATGATGGAGGCTTAGACTCCCCTTGTAGTTGTACTTGCTTTTATTTACAAGTATCAAGAGAGATAGCTCATCTTTTGGTTGTGGTGGAAACCCTCCAAAAGCAACTAGCTTTCTTCTACTTTTATTGTTCATGTATTTCACTTCCATTGCTTAAGCATTCTTCTTTCTTAGAAGAGTGAAACTCTTCTACTTTTCTAGAGCTTTACCAAAGCCGTGAAGGGTGGAACGTAATTCACTTATTCTTCATTGAAGATAAGCTCTTTGTTTAGTTTGCTTCACTTAGTAGCTCCTCTACTTAGAGGGATGAGTATCACTCACTTTTCTAGCTTTGCCAAGGCTATGAAAAGTGAGTAGTTCCTCATTCACTCTTTAGTAAGAGGTGATGAATATGTAAAGATTATCCGGAAGTTATGTTTGTGCAACTCTTTTATGCTTTACTACTTTATATTCCACTTGCTCATTGGATGATTGAATGCATCTAGCAAAGTTGAGGTACTTTGTATAACCAATGGCTCCTTCTATGATACGGATGACTCTTGCATAGAAAGACCCGTTGGTTCAAGGCAAGCACCCCGGCTAGCTCTTTATGACAACCTTTCAATCTCCACCATTATTGCACTTTATTCAAAGAATGGACTATTAATGCCATGGTTGGATGCCTTATAGAAACACTTGCTTGTTTGTAAACGGGTTAAGTCTCGGCACAGACAATTTTTGTAAACTTCTAGAAAGACATTGGAATCATGTGCTTAATTTTCACAATCCATCTTTATCTTCTGATTAACTTGTTGACACAGGAGTTAATTCAGTTATAAAGCACAAACATAATAAACCGGATCATCAATTACATGTTCTGATCTTCGAACTAAAGAGTGGTTGTTATCATTGTTAATTTATCTTATATTTTGTCTAGAAAACTCTTGAAAAGAATCTTCTATTCTATTCAAGAAATCTCACCACTCCAAACTCTCAAAATTCCCAGTCACTTGGTCTCTATTATTGCTTACTTCAAAATACCTATCATAGTTTTCTGTGGATTTGACTCCAGACTTAACCGGATTATTTCTACAACTTGACCGCCTGCACTTAGGTGTACACATTTCGGATCAAATCAGTTATTCATCTGAAAACTTTGTACCATGCAACAATAGAACATCCTCAGTGCACCAGAAGGTCAAGCCATTCTGTTGGAACACCGTAGATATTCAACTGGCATGTTAATGATTCACTTATGACATAATTTTGGGCTACATAGTAACACCCAATTACGTACATCACTGTATCATGCATGTAGTTCAAAATAATATATATATATATACATATATATGTATATATACATATATATATATATATATATATATCAATATTGCATAATTTAACATTGGCATTTCCTTAATTTAACCAATAATATACATATGTTCACCCCTCACTGAAGGGTATAAGTAAACTTGTAAACCCTCGTATACTTGTCATTATATAGCAATGTAATTATGTTTTAAAATGCTAATACATGTAATGATGTATGCATGAAATGTGTAGATTGTAAGAGTAGAAATAAAAATATCAGTTGAGGTAATAGGGTATGTTGTAGAAGTTTGGAAGTATTGCGGAGTGAAAGCACACTTTAGAGAGAATTTGAGTAGGAAGGAGTTTTGATACATCCCTAGTGTTTGGCTCATAAAGTTTTACGATAATGTCCATTTGATTTGAAATTGTGACAGTGGATAGTAGACTTCTAGGGATACAAAAGAGTATTTCACAAAACATTTCCAAATGAACCTCTAAATAGGTCAAAACTTCACTGGAAGTTTCAGTAGAAACTGGGAGGATATTCAAACGTGAATGGACGTTTGAACGAAAATTCATTGCATTACTTTTGTGTCTGATAGAACTCTAATGGAAAAGTAAAAGCAATAGGAGAAACTAACGTTCAAACGCCAAAGTGACATTCGAATGTAAAGTAGGAAATTGCACTACTGACGTTCGAACGTGAGTTACGAAATCTAGGTTTTCAGAATCGCGCATAGGAGACCATTTCTTCTAATATAAATACTTAAGGACACCTTCATTAGTCCCATTTCAACATTTATAACCATAAAGAGACTTAGAGAGAAAGAAATAAGGGAAAAAACACAAGATCAAGAGGGATTTACACATTGAAGAGGATCAAAACTTCTAGTTTTTTTCAAGAATACCAAGGAAGAAGAAAGGTAGGGGTTTCTTCTCACTCTTGTTCATTGAGACTAGGGCATATATATATGTATGTTTTCACTCTCAATCTTATATATATATGCTATAAAATCATTGATTCTTGATACTCTTGCAAATATTACTATGTTTTAATGGAAGCTATGATTGGATTAGCCATGAAATCTCTTTTTTTTTTGTCATAGAACCCTAGTTTTCAAGAGAAATGAATTTTTTTTCTTGATTTTTCCTTTGTTCTTGATCTCAAAACTCTAGTGCTTGGTATTGAACAATAAAATGGTATTTTTGATGATCTCTTGCATATTTTCTTGAATTGTTCTATTTGGAATAATAAATGTGAAATTTGGGGATTTTGGATTTTTACTTGTGATTGGAGAAATTGGTTGGGTATCGTATCTCTTATGGATGTTTGGATGACCATGGGTGGCCATTGAATGGGTATCATAGAATGGTTAGATGTGTTTCTTACTCCGTGCGGGTTTGAATTTTTTCTACCACTCATAGTGGGGTTGGTGTCTTACGAGGATCAAACCACTATTCGCTCATGGATACTGAGGCTGAGGGTTAGTATACCATTCCTGGGTTGGATTCATCACTGTCAATGCGTTGGTATACACCTTTCCTAAAAGTTGGATATCCTTGCGAGGATTGGATGTGTGTGTGAACTAGGATATTCTCGATAGGTTTATTCATGCGATGTCATGCATCATACCTAAGATACAAGTTGTGGTTTGATACACATTGTAGGCTACTGTTTATTATGCAAATGGTTGGTTATGATTTATTGTGGAAAGGAGTTTATGATGGAATTGGTTTGTTGTAAAATTGGTTAGTTTGGATATGGTAACTTGTTGAAAATTGTTATTTTGGGAATTGGTTTTGCTTTTTCATTTAATTATTGCTATTGTGTAAACTTGAGATCCATTGAAATGTCATTGTTTCCCTTCAAAAACAATATATGATATTTGCAAAATAAGACTGATGATTTTATATGCTTCTGAAACCTTGTTTGAGTTTGGGAGGATTTTCCTACAGAGCTTAGTGCTCACCCCTTACAAACAATATCTTTTTTAGATTATGGTCTAGAGAAGGAGCTTAGAGTTGATGAGTCGATACCTTGGGAAGCTCCAATAGATGGGAACTTGGATCCCAAGGTGGACGTGTACAACTATATTCTCTTATGTTATAGACTAGGAGATTCATTTTGAGACAATATAAAGTCTAATATTTTTGTTATTCTACTGCAAGATAATAGCTGATTTTTGGGCTGTAATTGTCATAGTTGGGCATATTCTTTTGGATGATGTTGTATATATTGTAGATGATGAATGAAATTCTATTTAGTTATGAAGTTCATTTAGTTGCTCTCATCATGTGAATGGTTTTAGATAGTAATGTCGTCCAAGGGGGAATTTGGAGCGTTACAAAACTACCCACACTGCATTGTTATAAACAAGCAAGAAGTGCAGGTAATTTTTATTAAAATAGTAAATAAAATACAGACATTGACTCTTCTTTCGCAAGGAACAATTGAAATACAACCACCCTTAATATTAGTTAAGACACAAAGGTGGCGGCAGTTCAATTCTCCAAGTAGAAAGACATAACAGAAATGGAAAAATATAGAATTTTGGCTGGAGAATAGAACGGACCGGATCTTGAATTTTTCTATGACTTTCTCTCTTTTTCTCTACTTGGAACTTTCTCTCTGGAGCTCCCTTCCTAGTCGGCTCTCTTCTCTTGAAGTTGAAGGAGTAGCACATATATATAGGTAACCATGATAGCAAGAGGTGGAGGATCAACTCAAATTGCCTAAAGCCACCGTCCGGACGCCACCACCACTGTCTAGACGGTGCTGGTTTGCTAGAAAAGTGGTGGAGGTTCCATGATGTTCTTGCATGTTCCATTATTTGAATTCCACTTGCCTCCTTTGTTATTTCAAGCTTTGATAGATTACTCCTCCTGATTTTCGGTAATTCCGCACAAAAATCATGAAATTTCAAACATTACACACATAAAACCCTAGCTTACGCACAAACCCTAATTAACAGTTTTTAACTGTTTTATCTTACAAAATAAACTTGTTTAAATATTTTAATTTACATACTAATTAGGGTTAATCATTTTGCCAATGAGGAGGAAGAAGAGTAAGGCTATATAAATGCATTCCTATATATATGAGAGGAAGATCTTAGTTTTTGAATTAGTTTTTAGTTTTAGTTTTACATTGTTAGAGTTTTGTCAAGTTTTGGAGAACACAACTAGTGTATTTTCATTTCCATTTTCAAAGCTTGATTTGTATTGTTTGTTCATGTATTTGAAATTCTCATTTTGAAGCAAATCTTAATGAATTTATTTCTTTCCATTACATTGTTTGTTTTCCTTTGATTTTCATGTTAAACAACGCCAATTTTGATTTGATGGATTCTATTTCTGGCTAAGTTTCAGGGCGATCTGAGGGAGGATTCTTACTCAAAATCAAGAAATATCGATTCTATAATGGATTCTAACCTATTGAATGCTTTGTATTTGAGAAAAAAAATTTGAAAACTTGTTTTTATGTGACTACTATGATTTCTCGTCGATGAATTTTCTGGCATGGGCAATGCTTGGAGTTCATATATACATCGAATAATTTACCTTCTATTTCTATCCACAAAGCTACATATTGTTCAAATATGGTTTTAGTTGAGTATTTTCCATTCGAGCAAGTTTGATTACAAGTTTGGATGAGTTATAAATGAAAATTGAATAGCTTGATTACAGTGAGATGAATTTGGATGATTAGCCATTTGTTTTCCATTTGGTTTCATTATATTAGTTGTTATTTTCACCAACTCTCTAAATACCAAGACTTTTCATTTTATTTTTCAACCCATCACCATTTGAATTTCCATTGTTCCTTGAGGAGACGACCTCGAATTTTCTGAGTTACTATATTGCACAAGCTTCCTATGATTGGGAAACACATTTATAAATTTCACAGGTGCAAGCATATTTTGAGAAGAACAATTGAATCATTCTAGAAGAGAAATAATTTTGATAAAGTAAAGCATCTTTGAGCAAGCAAGCAATAAAACAAAGGAAGAGATTTTAGTAGAAATAGAAATATGAAATAAAAGACAAATGGTTAGGTTAAGTTTTTTTTGAGGGAGACTTTAAGCCTCCAATTGCACAGAGAACTGCTTAAAGAAAAAGTCTGCTTGCTTTCAGATGATGCTAGAAAATGTATATTGAGCTCCGGACACGTGGTTGACAAAAATCATGCCTTGATTGACTTAAGTCAAAAAGGAATTGAGGAAGGAGAATCTCAAACTGGAGTTAGAATGACTTACCTTGATGATTTTTAAATTTTCTCTTTTATAGGTCAATTTATTAAGTTGTTGGAGGATTCTTATCTTGGATTTGAATTAAGGCAGTACTAGTGGTGCAACTGTATTGGATTCTTTATTGGAGTAGGAGTCTTAACTGAGTTATTAGTTGAAAAAATAAGGAGATAGGACTCTATTGGGCTAGATATGAGAGAGCTAGCGAGCTCGATCATTGTGGAGCTGGCAAGCTAGGCGTAACTGAGCTACTGAGCTCCTCATGTTGAGATAGAGCTCAACTTCCTCTCGTCAGTTGCCTCCCAATTTATCTCAGCATAACATGCACATGTCCTGTATGTAATGCATTTTTCCGTTAGTGCTTAGGGAAGTGGGACTATAAGGCACAAAGACGTAACCGCCAAAGATCCGTTGTGGGGGTCAATAGTTAACCGCCCCTTCTCCATTGCATTCAAGTACGTTTCCAAGAAACTCATAGTTGGTACATGCTTGATCCCAAATAGGTATACCCAAGTGAAAGTAGTTAAGAAGTAGTAAACACTAGAAAGTCCGAGATCGAATCACAAGGATCAATGAAATGAAAAAGTAAAGAAAATAAAGAACAAGTAAATTTTGATTTGGAAGTAGGAATTTTTTTGTAAAATAAAAATAGAAAATTTTAGAAGGGATTATTAAGTTGGAAAAATGACTCTTTAGTTTTGGGATCTATATCTATTCATGTTCGTCAAATAAATATGTTTAAGCAATTATAATTATCTCAATTGATTTTCAACGTCAGTGTAATCAACAAGAATATTTTGCTTGGAAAACACAAAATTTGATTTTTTGAAAATAAGAATTTGTGGGTGCTGGTGGCAGAGGATTAACTGGTGGTTGTGCTTGTTGATTGGTTCTCCAACTAAATTGTGCTTGTTGATTGCTTCTACAACTAAAATGTTTGTGTTCATGCTACCCTTGATCGTAAGTCTCTAAGTATGTGTTGCAACAAGGCTTATTAAAATAAGAGATCACATTGGATTGCTCCAACAGGACCTCCTTGAAGGTTAGAATAATAGGGCATTCTCCAGTGGGGTGCCCAAACATAGCAAAAATCTCACACGCTCCCTTAATGGGGGGAACACTCAAAACTTAATTAATGTAATCTAAAAGCATGAAAAAAAATATTTACAATAAACTAACGTAAACAAATAATATGTAAAAAAAACTAGAATGAATTTACCTTAATTTTTTTTCTCCAAGTAATTCGTTGTTGAAGATGGATTTCCCTTTTAGTCTTTTTGAATTTGACTTCTAATTCTCGGCAATAACACTAAAAACTTGTTTGATCCCAAATAGGTATATCCAAGTGCAGGTAGTCAAGAAATAGTAAATGCTTGAATGTATAAGGTCGATTCACAGTGATCAATGAAATTGAAAAGTAGAGAAAAGAAAGAACAGATAAAATTTGATTTTCAAGTAGGAATTGTTTTATAAAATAAAAAAATGAAATTGTAAAAGGCATTATTAAGTTGGAAAAATGAATCTTTAGTTTCGAGATTTGGATTTATTCATGTTCATTAAATAAATATGTTTATGTAATCAAATTATCGTAGTTAATTTTCAACATCAGTGTAGTCAATTGGAATATATGGCTTTGAAAACACAAAAATTGATTAATTTGAAAATAAAAATTTAAGAACTAGTTATATGAAACTCATAGGGAATCAAAAGCATTATTCATACCCATAATTCAATCAAGTGAATGAATAATCAAACAATTATATAGGGCATAAAACTTCACTAACTATCATTCAATTAATCTAGAATTTCAAGAAAATGTAACTTTAAAACATATGGAAAATATTTGCATAAAACATAAATATTTAACTCACAATCTTAGATCCAAACCCCAACTAAAGAGTACAAAAGTGATTACTTACAAGACATGGTAGATCTACAAAGCAAAAAAAATTAAAGATTATGATCTAGGATGTTTTCTCAACAGGTGAGAACCTTTATTTATACTAAAGTCTATGTATAGGTTGGAGATCTAGAGTTGACTTGGGAGAAATTACTTTCCCAAAAGAAGTCCTTTTAGGTGAAATCCCAAGGATCAATCTTGGGGGCACGGGTACCATATTTGCCCAAATTGATCCATGAAATTTTTATGAAATACACTTTTGTAGCTCTTAAAGTTTTCTTTCCAATGGCACAAAAATTAGATCAATCAAACATCGAATTCAAAAGTTATGATTAAATTTTTTAACACGTGTCAAAACCTTATCTTCCAAAATCCTTTCCTAATGCAACTATAAATGAGTTTTCGACTAATTTGGACTCCTACAAGGATTAAATTGTTGTCTTATCTTCAAATATTCATCTTTTAATCTTGACCATTTAATTCTTACCAAATATCGTCTTCTCTACTATGATTTTTCCTCTAGTGTTTGCTTCACTTGCCTTATCCATTATTACTTTGAATAAATTAAATTACCAGCAAATAAATCAAACAACTAGAACAAGTATCAAGTTAGAAAATAATGGAATTTCATACATTTTACCTCAAATAATATGTAATTAACTAGTTATTAAATATAATAAAATAATATTTTTTATGGTTAATTAGTACGCCTCTTCTTACTCATCTCAATCATCTTTTTCTTATTTCTTTTGCACTAAAACTCTCCAAACTAGAGCATATAGGGTGGAGCCACACCTTTCAAATTCATTTTTACCGTTTTTTCTTTCTCTAGCGAAAGGGTCATAACCTTAGTCCTCTAGGGTTATTCACAGATCAGCCCACCTATGTTTGGTTGGAGTTAGTCCTTGATTCTTGCTTTTCTCTACTCACCCATAGATCAAGTTGTCTCCTTCCTTTGAATTTATACATCAATCATAGTAGCTTCATTGTTATGGCAAGTGATTCAAAGTGTACTCTTTCAGAGACCACCCCTGCATTGGTGTCTGAGACTAATAAGGCTAACGAAGACTACCACGATATATTAGAGATTGATTCTTCGTTTATTAGAGTTGTGGGGGCTAAGAAAAAATGGAGCTCTCTTAACGAGGGCACCTTTAATTAGATTAGGTCTATTTATCAAATTCTTGAGTCTGTTCAGTTAGGTTCTCCTCTTCTAATGATATCGCTAATTAATTCTTGGAATCTTGCCATTTCTCAATTAAGCCCCCAACAATTGGGCATCTTGGTCGGCATTGGTGTCCTTTGTGCTAGAGCCAATGGTGTCATTGTTCAACCAACAATTCTCAAGCTTCTCCATTGCTAAAAACTTACCTCTTGCTCTGGGTAGAGTTTTGGGTGGTTTTAATTCTCAAAAAGAGAAAGAACTAACCTCTTGACAGGATATTCTTCTAATGTGAAGGGTAAAAAGACAAAAAAAAATTTCCTCTAGGCCCGACTGGGAGTTTTGACCTTATGAGGTTCTTTCTAGCAGACCCTTCTTGGTCCCTCACCTCTAGGTGTCTCCTCCTCTTTCTACTCATAAGTAGCATCTTTTCTATGATGCTTGTTTTCTCTACTGCTTTTATTAAACTCTTTTTTTGGTGCAAACAAAGTGCAACCCTTTGCCCCAAGCTTAAGCAATGAGTTGACAAGACTTTTGCCTATCATACCGAGGATCTCTCCATATTGGTGACTGTTCAAGCCCTATTTGAATGCAAGTTGGGTCTTGCCCCCTATAACTTTTGTTTTTCGTGCTCCGAGCCCTTTACCTTTTGGTGGAGAGATTATTTCCTTCTAGTTCTTGATTCCATATTGAATTTTCCTGACTCTTCTCTTGTTATGTACCCTCCAAAGCTCCCAGGAACATTTTCAAGATGTTTCTAAAGGAACTTCATGCAAAGAGAATATTTGACGACCTTTTGCCTTATGCAAGAAACCAAGGCTGACTCACCCTAGCTAAGGAAAGAAGCTTGGGCTCAACTACTATACCACTGACTCCCCCATCCTCCAAGGTTGCAATAGAGTAGGGAATTAACCTTATGGCTGCCTATAATGAAGAAGACATTTTGCCTAAGGTTCCTTTGGTAGACCTAGGCACTCCTCTCGCACCCCCAGAGGATAAGGGGAAAACTGTCTTTGAGGCTAGTGAGAAGATAAAGGAAACTACACCTAAGCCCATCGAAGGCTCTCATCCCAGTGCTATGTGGAGGAGGTCATAGCCATCCTTCATGATTTTATATATGTAAACCCCCACATGCTTATCTTTATATAGTAACGTAATTATTTTGAAATGCTCATATATGTAATGATTTAAGCATGAACTATATAGATTTTAAGAGTAGAAATAAAAATGTCAAGTGAGTTAATAAGGTGTGCAGTATAAGTTACGAAGTATTCCGGAGTCAAAGCACATTTAGATAGAATTCGTGTAGGAAGAAATTTGACACTATCTTAGTATTTGGACCATAAACTTTTACCTGATATCCATTTGATTTGAAATTTTTACAATCAACACTAGACTTCCAGGGCTACAAAAAAGTATTTCACAAAAATTTACCAAATCAACCTCTTAATATGCCTAAAATTTATTGTAAGTTCAGCTAAAAATGGGAGTCTGTTCAAATGTGAATGAATCTGTTCGAACGACAGTTAGTCCCAATGCTTTTGTGTCTAACAGAACCCTAATGGAAAAGCAAAAGTATTGGGATCACGCAATGTTCGAAAGCCAAAATGATGTTCGAACGTCAAGTAGATAGTTCGAACATCAAGCCTCTAGTTCGAATGTGAGGTCACGATTCTGAGTATTAGATTTCCACCGATTGGACTATTTTCTCATACAATAAATGCCCAAGGATGTCTTCCCTTACCCTATTTCATCAGTTTTAACCCTAGAGAGTCTTGGAGAGCAAGAGAGAAGAGGAGAAACACAAGATTAAGGGAGATTTTCATGTTAAAACGGATCAAATATGCTAGGTTTTCACACACAAATAACGAAATCGAGGTAAGGGATTCTTTTTGAGTTCTTTCATTGAGACTTAGAGTATAATTATGTATGTTTTCAATCTTCTTGATAATTATATGATAAATATGTATGAGTTCTTGGTTTCTTTATCATTGGAACATAGTCTTGAACAAAATATATGTTTGGGTTTAAGGAATACTTGTTCTTGAAATTTCAAAACCCTAGTTTTTCCAAAATACATGTTCTATTGTGAAAAATACATGAATTTTTGATTTCTAAATGCCTATTCTTGATTAAAATATGTTTTTATCTAATAATTGTTCTTATCCTGAGAAATTATTTTTGGCAAAACCCTAGAATTTTGATATCGAAATTGTGAAAGTTTTCTTAATATAATCTCTTGCATATTTTAATTTCTTTATTAGTGTAGTATATTAAGAATTGTGTAATTTTTATACTTGAATTGTTAATGAAAATTATTATAGGTTAAGATTGTGGTTGTTGATAAAGTTATGAGTTCATCTCTTGTATAGTTTTGGTGTGACGGATTCGAATTGCCTTCAAGAGTCACCGTAGAGTGTTAGAGGTTAGGCTCTCCTAATGGGGGTAAGATGATTGCCTAACACTTGTAGTGAATTGTTGTTTATGAGAGCAACAACTATTGTTTATGTAAGTTCGATGTTGAGGGATGGTATTTCTTTCCTGTGAAGGATTCATCAATGTCATAGGGGACGGTATAAACCCTTCCTAAAGTGGTTTGTGATGTGCCCTACGGAGAATGATTGAAATTGTGTAATTGTGATGGGTGAATGAGGTAGAATCATTGTGTAGATTCCTGAAAAGGAACCAACATACATGAAAATGGGGATGAGCCAACATACATGAGAATATGGGATGATGCTACTAAGTTATTTATTGATTGCTTTAATTACTTGCATGGTTATTCATGTCATTAATTTATTGTATTTTGTACACTTGAGATCATTACAACTGTCATGATTTTACTCTAAAAAATTTATACAAGCTATTTTCCAAAGTAGACTTGCATTCTTTATATTATTTTAAAATTTTGTTTGGATTTGAGAGGGATTTTCTATAAGCTTTTGCTCACCTACTACAACACACTTACAGATTTTGGCATAGAAGAGGATGTCGAGTTAAATGAGCAAGTTGATCTCAAGTCTGAAGAAGGTCAGTATGAGGATCCCGAAGTGGAGGCTTAGAGATGCTTTGTTTTAGTTATGATTATTGTATTTGGAGAGATTTTTGTGAAAAAAATATTTCAGTTAGTTTTTATTATTCCTCTGCTTGATATTCTTTGACTTTGAATTGCAAGTTGGAGAAGTTTTAATGTTTTGTTGGTTTTAGTATTTATTCTTTGTCAGGTAGATGAATGGTATATTATCTAATGGTTATTTTTAGTTGCTCTCATGTTTGTATGGTTTGTAGATAGTAATATCTTCAGGGGTGGATTTTGTGGCATTACAATACATGACAAGGAGCTAAAAGCAACCTTTGACATTATGATTTCCTAGGTGACCCAAAACCTTGCTCTAACTATGGGAAAGGTAAGTCTTGTGCTTCCCCTTGTGCCATTCTCTGTTGCAGCTCTAATTTTGTTGTCTCTAACTTCCTCTCCCTACTCAGCTTGCCATCTTGACTACAACTCTTTCTTACACTTCTCTTGGTGAGAAGAAAGCTTATGAGGAGAAGTTTGTGGCTCTTAATGCTAAGCTTGAGGAGAGGGACAATGAGCTAATGTCTACATGAAGAAGAAATTCTTAAAGTGGTACAAGATCATGATAAGGACCTAATCTCCCTAGGCAAGATGGGGAAAGAAAGAGGCAAGCTCCTGAAGGCCAAGAGAGAGCTATAAGACAAGTTGAACTCTACTGAGGCCCAGGTTATGGAACTCACTATGAGGAGCAAAGATCTTTAGGAAGAAAACAAAGCTCTTTCCCTAACATTGTTTGAACTCTCCACTGCTTTAGAGAAACAGAGCAGAAGATGGCTACTATAGTGAAGTATTTTGAAGATGGTGCCATCCAAAAGTACCAAAATTTTGTGGAATTCAAGAGCTCTTTCTTAGCAAGAGTCTCGCCTATAGTCCTATATGCCCATAGAATGCTTGGGAGGTGATCCATCCACATCCCTTTAGAGAACTCAAGTATATTCTTGATCCTCTTTAGCAGGGTCCAAATCGTAACCTCTACTTGTCCAATAGCTAGGGCGAGGAGTAATGGTTGTAAATTTTGCGCTAGGAACAGAACATTCTAAACCTCTCGTTGTCATATTGTCTTTCATTATCACTTATTATGATAGCTGGTATGCCAAATTTGTAAATAATGTTCTTCCACATGAAGCCCTAGATCTTTCATTTAGTAATTGTTTACAAGGGCTCTGCCTCTGGCCACTTAGTGAAGCAATCTATGGCGACAACAACGAATGTATTCTGGCCTTTCCCCTTTGGGAATGGTCCCATAATATCAATTCCCCACTGAGAAAAATGGCTATGAGTTTGGTTTGGAAACAGGCTCTTGAGGAGATTGCTTGGGAACTATAGCAAACCTTTAACATATCTCATAGCTTTGGACATAGCTCCAGGCATATTTCTTCATAGTTGGCTATAAATACCTTTGTTTTAATGCTTCATGAGCCAGAGATTACCCTCCAAGGTGGTTTCCAAAAATACATTTGTGTATTTCCTTCAGCACGTATGCTGCCTCCTCGAGGCCTAAACATCTAAAGTATAGGAGTGAGAACCCCCTTTTGTAAGTACAACATACCTAGCAACCCTCCAGCTGAGCTTCCCACCCTCAAGTGCACCATGTGGGAGAGTATTGTCCTAGAGGTATGCAAGGATTTTGTCCATCCATCTCGGCTCCTAGGTCACTGGTTGGATATCTGAGCTCTTGGTGTTAGGACTTGGTAAGAACTCAATGGAGATAGATCCCACCAGGTCATCAAACAAAGCTGATGGCAATCTTGCTAGAGAATTTTCATGTGAATTTTGGGCCCGAGGTATCTAAACAATCTAAAAAATGCCCAAAATTTTGGACAAGTTCTCTAACCAGAGATAAGTAAGAGCTCATATGAGGCTCCCTAGCCTCATAGTCTCCCTCCATTTGCTTCACCACCGATTATGAGTCACTATATGCTTGCAAATGCCTTATTCTAAGCACCTCAACAAGCTTTAAGCCTCCAATAAATGCTTCATATTCAGTTTCATTGTTTGAAGTCTAAAATCCAAAGCGCAAAACATACTCAATCTTTTCTTCGGCTAGTGAGATGAGCATCAGTCTAGCTCCTACTCCAGATGAGTTGGAAGATCCATCAAGGTACATCTTCCATGTGGATTTTTGAAGGTCTTGGTCCATTTCTGGGAGCTCAACTTCACTAGTTGCAAACTCTACTATCAAATCTACTACCACATGCCCTTTAATCAAGGTTCATGGTTGGTATTATATTGAATGCTCCTAGCTTGATGGACCACTTTGCTAACCAACCTAAAACATTAGGCTTCTGGAGGACTTGTCATAGGGGGATGTTAGTAATGAACACAATGGTGTATGCTTGAAAATAGGGCCTTAACTTTTTGGAGGTTGTAACTAGTGTAAGGGCTACCTTGTGTAAGGGCACTAGTGACTTCTTGTGATACAACAAGGTACATGTACTACTTTTCCCTATGTTCTGGTCTTTCGAAGATTGGGGGCTTACTGATGTACTCCTTCAAATCCCTAAAGGCTTCTTGCACTCTTGGCTCCACTCAAACACTTTCCTCAGAACTTTGAAGAAGTGGATACACTTGTTACTAGCCTTAGAAATAAATATGCTTGAGGCTGCAACTCTTCCTATAAGCACCTGAACTTCCTTGGTGCTCCTGGGCGATCTCATATCTAGGAGTGCTTAAATCTTCTTAAGGTTAGCCTCTATGCCCCTCTAGGTTACCATAAAACCCAAAAACATCCCTAAGGAAACCCTAAAAGTGCACTTGGTAGGATTGAGATTCATGTTGTACCTCCTCAAGATCTTAAAGGCTCCTTTTAGGTGGTAAATGTGCTCGCATGCTTGGAGGCTTTTGATGAGCATATTATCCACATACACCTCCATGGATCTTCATTAGCCCTAAAAATTTCATAAATGAATTAGGATTTAGGGTTAATTATGTGCGTTAACTGATTTAAAATACGCATCTTCAGACTCTTTTAAATTAAGCATTGCTAATAATATCAAAGAGAACAAGAGGTGGTTCCGAATGCTAGACTTTTGTGAGAATATTTGTATCCTACACGCAGTAATGTTCCCTTATGTTTATTTTTTCCCACAAAATGCTCCAAATTTCAATAATAAAGTAGGGATTATATAGCTTTTACCATAGTTTCATGATCTTGAGTCTGAAAATTCATATTTGCATATGAAAGCATTTTAAGAAGTATGTGGTGCATTATAAGATAATTCTGAAATGGCCCGGTTAAAAATTTTTCATTTTTCTTTCAAGGATAAAGCTAAACAGGTGCTAAATTCTTTGAAAGCTCAATCTATTCCAAGTTAGCAAGTTTTACAAACTAAATTTTTTAAGAAATTTTTCCTTGTACATCGCACTAATGCATTGAGGCATCATATCATGAATTTTTGTGTAAAAGAGAGAGAAATTTTTTATCAATGTTAAGAGAGGTTTAAGGATCTTCTTCAAGTTTGCCCACATCATGCATTCAAGAGTTGGATCCTAGTTGGTTTTTTTATGAAGCCCTTCCCTCTACATTGCGTCAATTTGTAGAAAATGATGGCCCAGGGAGAATTCATGGAAAAAAATCCTGATAAGGCATTCGAGTTCTTTGAAACCATTTCTGAGAGTTCCCAAATGTGGAACTTGGTCTCACCAAATATTGTTGAAAGTAAGCCATCCACATCCTAGTGAATGAAATATATGTCAAAAGAGGATGTTGAACTGAGGGTTAGAATGACTATTGTATCTCGAAAGATGAATGCTCTAGAGATGAAAAAGGTCAATGAAGTTTTTGTCGTGTCTCTTACTAACAAGTTGTGTGGAATTTGTGCTTTGTCAGGATATCCCAGGAGGGAGTGTCCCACTATTCTAGCATTTAAGAAAGTCTTGATGCAACAATCCAATGCTATTTTCAAATTTAAAAAGCCCTATTCCAATCCATATTCAGAGAATTACAATCTAGGGTGGCGGAATCACCCAAATTTCAGTTGGAGAAATGCACAACCTGTGAGCCAACAACTAGTTTAACCATTGCCACAACCTTAGACTCAGTAATCATATCAGCCTTACTAATCTCCATAAAAAAGAAGTTTGGAAGATACCATGAATCAGTTTATTTAGAGTCAAATGAATTTCAATACACAGTCTACTCATGCATTCAATGATTGCAAAGATCAAACATTACAAAACTTTGAGGATATTAAGAGTCAACTAGCCAAGTTGACCTAATCTTTGAGCACAATGGAGAATGAAAAATTCTCATCTCAACCTAAACCTCCACAGGGTCAAAATCAGTCTAATGTTGTGTCTTCTAAAACTTCTACGAGTCAAGTCCAAGAAATTACCACAATAAGGAGCAGTAAAGTGATTGACAAGACCATCAAAGCAAAAATTCTTGAGCCAATAGCCGAGTCAATCCCTGTTAATGAACCAATAGAATCTAAACTAATAGATCAAAAGGAAACAAAGTTGACTAATGAAAAAGACAAATCAAATCCTACCCTTTTACCTTTTCCTCAACTAGTTAAGAAACCTCAACTATTGAGTAATCATGCATAAATATTTGAGTTATTTAAGCAATTGAAAATTAACATCCCCTTGTTGGATGTAATCAAGCAAGTCTCATCATATGCCAAGTTTTGAAAGACCTTTACACAGTGGAAAGAATGATCAATGTACAAAAAAAGTCTTTTTGACAAAACAAGCTAGTGTTATCATTTAGCACAATGCCCCTCTAAAGTACAAAGATTCTAACATAATTGGAAACTTCCAAATTGAGCAAGCTTTGCTTGATCTTGGGGCCATCATCAATTTACTCCCATATACAGTCGATGAATAGTCAAGATTAGGAGAACCCAAAAATGTCACATTATAGTTGGTAGACTGATCTGTAAAAATTTTGGAAGGAGTTGTTGCAGATGTGCTTGTTTAAGTTGATAGGTTTTATTTTTCAATGGATTTTATTTTTTTAGATACTCAACCAGTTTTGCATGTATGTACTGCTTGAAGTGTTCTCCCTAATCTCCAAACATGAACTCAGTTGTGTGCATATGGCTTATACGAGTAGGTGAGTATCACTCTCCCTTGAGTTCAAATGCAAAAAATGGGGAAAATAGTGTGTGTGAACAAAAATGTGTGTGTGTGCGTGTGTGTGTGCAAAAGTGCTCCCCCAAGTGTAAAGAGACTTGCAATGTCGTGTTTGACTTGGAATGGGTATTCCAAGGTTATCTCCTCAGGGAAGGAAAGGTCAAATATTTTTGAAAGGTGATTTTTAAGGAAATGAAAATTGGAAAATATTGTGAGTTGTGTTTTGGTAACAATGCAAGAAAAGCAAAGTTGACTAATCTATAGAGGTCATTCCAATGAGAATGCAAAATCGACTCAATTCATTCATCCAATGGTGTCTTAGTGTCTGATTGATGCATAGGAAGTGAGGGACTAATGTGGATGTGTTAGGCACAAGTATACCCCGTGAAAAGTCTATAGTGTATCAAGAGCCCACAATCACGTCCGCACTCAACCTAGTCAAACCAAACACTTTACACTATAAGGAAGAATGAATGAGAGTTGATTCCACATACCCAAGAGAGAATTCCACTTGGATTAGCCAACTAAAAGTCTAGCTACTCATATTAAAAGCAATAACCAACATAAAGTAAAGAGACAGGGTAGTGAAATGGAACATGAACTTGCATTAAAGTAAGGAGAAGTTTAAACTACAAAAGAAATAGCATGTATATACAAAATGTAAAGCTTAAATAGAAAATACCCTAATACAAGTGTCTTGATCCGAAATGTGTACACCAAAGTGTAGGCGGTCAAGCTGTAATAACAATCCGGTTAAGTCCAGAGTCGAATCCACAGGGAACTATTGTCAGTGTTTTAAAGTATGCAGTGACAAAGTCCAAGTAACTTAAATTTCTTGAGTTTTGAAGTTGTGGGATTTACTAAACAGAATATAAGATTCTTTCCAAGGGATTTTTTTAGAAAAAATATAAGATAAATTATCAAATGTAACAGCCACTCTTTAGCTCGAGGATCTGAACATGTAGTGAATCATACGATTTATTATACTTGTGTTTTGTAACTCAATTAACTCTCGTGTCAACAGCAAATTAATCAGAAGATAAAGATGAACTGAGATTATTAAGAGCATGATTCTGATGTCATTGTAGGGGTTCACAAGGATTGTCTGTGCCAAAACTTAACCTGTCTACAAACAAGCAAGTGTCTCTACAAGGCATCCAACCATGGGTTAATATTCCATTCTTTGAATGAAGGACAATAATGGTGAAGATTGAAGGGTAGTCATGAAGATCTAACCGGGGTACTTTTCTTAAACCAACGGGTTTTTCTATGCAAGATCCATCCATGTCATAGAAAGAACCCACGGTTATACAGAGTGCCTTAGCTTTGCTAGATGCATTCAATCATTCAATAAGTAAGTGAAATGTAAAGCATTTAAGCATAATTGAAATGCACAAATATAACATCTGGATGATCTATACATGTCCATCACCTCTTACTAAAGAGTGAATGAGGAACTACTCACTCTTCATGTCTTTGGTAAATCTAGAAAAGTGAGTGATGCTCATCCCTCCAAGTAGAGGAGTTACAAGGTAAAACACAAATAGCAAGGAGCTGATCTTCTACAAAGAATGAGTAAATCATGTTCCACCCTTCACAGCTTTGGTAAAGCTTTAGAAAAGTGGAAGAGATTCACTCCTCTAAGGGAAGAAGGAAACTCAAGCAATGGAAGTGAAAGAAATGAACAATGAAAGTAGAGAAAAGCTAGTCACTTTTGGAGGGTTTCCACTTCAACCAAAAGATGATCTATCTTCCTTGATACAAGTAAATATAAGCCTAATTCTAAGACTAATTCTACAAGTAACTCTACAAGTGGGAGCCTAAGCCTCCATCCAAGCTCTCTAAAGTCTAAAATTCAGCTCTCCCTTGAAGCTCCCATAATGGGAGTATTTATAGGCAGGGAGAAGGGGGGACAAGGGAGTGTGAAAGAATAGTGTCGGGCCCTAAAAGTCCAATTGAAGGCCATCCAGTCTGCAGCCTACCTGATGATTAACCTTAATTAGTATATAAATACAAGTAGTTAATAAATTTGAATTAGTGTGATAAAATAACCAGAAACTAGTACTTAAAGATAAGTAGGGTTTGTGCGTAATTAGGGTTTGATGCATGTTATGTTTAAAAAGTTTCAGGTTTAATGCAGAATTACAACACAATGCAAGGAGCAATGTATAAAAGCATAAAAGAACAAAGGCCAAAGTGTAATTTCAATACAAAAGGAGTGAGCATACAAAACAAGTTGGAAATTCCATCAAAGCTCCATCATCCGGACGGTGGTGGCGGCATCTGGATGATCCCTCTTGACGACTATCTTCATTTTTCCACCTCATGCTTCTTAAAACGGCTATAAATAGCCATGCCCTCTTCATTCTTCAAGAGGCCGGAACCAAGAGAGCTCTAGAGAGAAATCCAAGAGAATAGAGAAAAAAGAAAGAAAAAAAGAAAAGTTGTAAAACAATCCGGTCTGTGATGCACTTCAGTCCAAACTCTGTACTTTTACATTCCTGTCGTATTGTTCTATTCGGATAGTTGAACTGTCGCCACCTTTTTGTCATAACTAATAATAAAGGTGATTGTGTTTCAGTTGTTCCTTGTGAAAGATGTTTTAAGGTTTATATTTTGATTTCCGTTGTAATAAAAACTGGTCATACTCCTTGCTTGTCTACAGCAATAGGGCGTGAGTAGTTACTTATATCCTCCAGTGAGAGGTAAACATATGTATAATATTGGTTAAATTCTAGAAATGTTGATGTTTTATATATTTATATATTTATGTAGTATATGCTTCATGTATGATACAGTGTGATGTACGTACTTTTGGTGTTGTGCCTGGAAGTGTGTCATCAGTGCATCATCAAACTACTGGTAAAATAAACACGGCATTCTTATCGGTATGACTTATCCTTCACCAGAACGCTGAGGATGTTAACTGATGCATGGTACAAAACCTAAATGATCCTCATAAATGGCTTGTCCTTCTGGATTATTAGGGTTTAACTTATATATATATATATATATATATATATATATATATATATATATATATAACTATCAGATGAATGACCTAAGTGATCCTCATGAATAACTTGTCCTTCTGGATTACTCAAATCGTTTAACTAGTATAAAGGATAATATTGTCAGTCTAACAACCACGGTATTCCAATCGTTATGGTTTATCCTCCACCGGAATGCTGAGGATTTTTAATTGGTATATATATATCACAGATTGAGTCAAATGAATAATTCAAGTATTCCTCATTAATGACTTGTCCTTCTTATTTGCTTGGATTAGTCAATTGATAGATCTATAACTAGTTAACCTAAGAAGTTGATGTGTTATAACAAATACCACCGGTTGACCTAAGAAGTGGTTGTGTTATGGTTTATTATGTACGCACCTACTATTATGAAGACAAATGAATAATTCATGTATTCCTCATGAATAGCTTGTTCTTCTGGTTTGCTTGGATTAATCAATTTTCATGGATACCACCAGCTAACCTAAGAAGTTGTTGTGTGATAGTTTACATACATCAAACCTATTAATTGACTTGCCAGTACCATGAAAGTTAATTGCTGTAAGGAAGCATTTTCAGTATTTAACCAATATAATGCATATAGGATCCTTGAACTGAAGGATACTTTTTATTATTGTCTTACTCTATCTGCATATAAACGTTTACTCAAATTAATTATCAATCTAAGCTCATATTACAAGCTATCACATGCTGCCATATTCAAATTAGCAACTTAATTATTTTATTTCGTTTCCAAATTATTAAAACTCTTTGTGGGATCGATACTTGGACTTAAAATCGAGAAAACTACAATTTGACCACTTATACTTTGGTGTATAATATTAATCCGATCACTAAAAAGTGCGAATCACCTGAGGACAACATTCTCATATTGTCTGGCGTTCGAACGTTGTTACTGTCTTTACTTGATGGGCATTCAAACATGGAGATGTAGTTTGAATTCCCCACTCAAGTGGCATGTGTTCTTCTGGAGATCTACTTCCATACACCATGAACCATTGCCCTTGCACTCATTATCCTGGTCCTCAATAGTGGAGGAGAACGTTCGAACTTGATTGGGCATTTGAACGTGGTACTCAAGTACCTCAATGTTTTCCTTCTTAACTGCAACATGCCATGTCTCAACAGTATGGTCTTCAAATAATTCAAGGGAACGTTCGAATGTGAGTTGGCGTTCGAACGTTCTTGCTTTGATCCAAGCTTTTCCAATTTTGTCCCCCAATATGCTAGTGTTACATTTGAGTTTTATATTTGTTGCCCTTGAGCCCTTGTTCACTTTAGGACCTAAAATGTTATCATTTAAACTCCATCAAAGTATAAGTAGTCTCAAAAAGGCATAGTGATATGATAATTTTAACTAACAATCACACCCTCCCAACCTAAATATTGCTAGTCTCTAGTAATACAACAACAGTTGAATGAAAGTCTATTTCTAATGCCTTTTTCGTAGGTCATCCGGTTGCATTTAATGTATGCAACAAGCTGTTGAACCACTAGGTTTATGCTAGCAGACGAGTGTTGTCTCTTTCAGTGAAGCTACCCACAACCTTTAGTCGAACAAATGTGTATGTGAGATTGCTGATTAAATTGAGTTAGCATCATGGTTGTTGGGACACCCAACCCTTAATTTTGACTCATATCCCACACATTCTTTCATAGGTATTCATTCTATTCAAAAATTGACATTTGTTACATTAGCTTTTGGAATTCCCTATGTAGCAGGAATGATCATTCTATCAACAAGAATTGTTATATAACAAACATTCTACTTTACCACCTTTCATGGATAGCTTTGATATCACAAACCTCTCTTAGAATGCTCTCAGCAAAAAAATTCGCTTCGATTATAGTGACTTGTCTCTCAAGGGGCATATGATCAAAAGATGGCCAATCAAAAAAATCTCATACACAATTAGTATGGGAGTGAATTTTTTTTTTACAAAACAGACTAATCATGTTTGGCATAATCTCATGGAAGAATATTGATGCAATTAAAGAAATACTATTTAACATACCCCAACTTTTGGTGGATGACACACACATGCATCAAACTTGAGATCAATTAGGGATTTTTATAGGTTGTAATGTGGCCAGAGGTCAGTGGCTAACGAAATGATGTCAATGGTATTCAAAGGCTATCCTTTTATTATGTAGTGTAGCACACCTCTTTCTAGCTTTTCGAAATTTCGCCTATATATGACACTTCTTTCTTCTATTTTTCTCATTTTTCACTTTCTTGGCAATTCCCTGTCTTTCTGCTTCTTTTCTTTTTTGGTTGTTCTCACCGAATTTTCTTTTCTTGAACAGTAATCAACATCATCTTTTCTATTTCTCTTGTTTTACTATGGCATACTGATAGATAAGAGGGTGCAAGAAAATTAAATAGCAAGGTCTGTCAAGTATATTTTTCTATGGCTCGGTTCTTATATGGGTTTCTTGAAAAAGAATCATTCATTGAAGGTTCAAGCATGGCTAATTAGGGATATAATTTTGTAAAAGAAATGGCTAAGGCTCAAGATTAAATCAAAGATGGCCTAAGATCCTTTCTCAAGTATGTGCATATGCATGTGTCGTATGAACAAATTCCTTGTGGGATATGTCGATAGATCTCTTTAGTTGTGTCAATCAAAATTTTAATGAGATTATTCAAAAATTAAAAGTGAAAGACCTTACTTGAGTAAATGTTGATCATCTCTCAAAAGCATCGCAAGGCTCAAAACTTACCATGGTGTCCTTTGTTATCTCCACTAGTTATGTCGGGTTTTTCAAGGAATGGCAGTTATATATCGATTCCATTTTATAGTCCAATCATCTTTTACCTTAAGAATGACAAATACCAATGTACATTTGACATTTTAAGCATAGAAAGAATACTTTTTTTTAAAGAAATGTGGTTTTTAAGTCTAGGTTGCTAAGTGCGGTGTAAAACCAATCATGTGGTTAGTCACTTTAACAAACAGTCTTTAGAATCCACATTTGTTCCTTCATTCATTAACAAATAACAATAAAGAGCTAATTCTACACATGCATTTAAAATGATAAAAGTGATAAAATTGAACCATTCATTTCACAAAATATGATAGTTGAGCATAAAAACAAAAGATTCAAACCATCTACAAAAGAAGAAACAAATACACCACCACACTCAAGAATAGAAATATCTCTCTCACTCTCCACCAACTCCACTAGATCCACTAGTTCCACCCCTCAGATAGATGAGAATCTCCTCCTGCTATTGGAGAATCTCAGCTTGCTTGGCCTTGATGCCAAGCATAATCTCTCTCACTGATCAATGGGTGCTGGTGCTAGTGCTAGTGCTCGAACCTGCCTCCTCTTGAGTTTGCGTATGCTCTCTCTATAACTCTCTCTCCTCGTCCTTGTCTAGCATGTCCTACACCTTATCGGTGCCTCGGGTTGGCAGCTCCTCATGTCTAGCTGTCGAGGAGCCACTATAACCTTGGCTCCTCTACAAGGAAGCCTTGTTTAATGGCCCTATTGGTCTTTGTAGCTTCATCTCTAGCCTCATCCTAATCATGTGGTCGTTGCACATCTCCATCACCAAGGTGCCAAAAGGGAGCAAGTTCCTTTTTACATCACATCCCTTCTTCATCTTGATCAGAATCAATAAGGGGAGGTCTATGTTGTGGCCCTTCCCAAGTGCGTATAGTAGATGGGCCATCTTGGGGAGGATTTCGTTCTTTCGTCCGACTGGGGCAAAGTTCAAAACTACAATCAAATTCAACATTTTATACTTATTGATCAACTCCCCTTGTCAAAAAAATCTCTTCTCTACCCACGAAAAAGTAGGCAACCCAGTTAACTCTGCCCCCACAACATTTATTGCCACGTTCTTCCTTGGGGGGTAGGTAGGCTTGGGTACTCGAGGCACCTCTTGCCTCACTTCACATATGTAGTCTTCATCCTTATCGATGTGAGTCACCCTCACATAGCTTTTTATCGCCCCATTGATTATCTCAGTGTTAGAGTAAAACTCCCACACCAAGTCAACCACGGCCTCTCCGTCGTTTCTCAAGTGCAACATCCACCCCCTCCTTTCCATATCCGCAAAGATTCCTAACTCCACAAAGTCACTCAAGATTACATCCCCCTCATATACCACAGCTTGGTTTCGATAAAAGTTTTCATACCTGTCTGCTTTGACCGCAGTAGGGAAGCGGGTTTGATCATATCTTCGCATAATGGGCCTCCCCTCCCTCTCTTCAATGACTTCTTCTACCATATTGGGCTCTTGGTTGACTGGGGAGCGTCTAGCAGGGAACTTCATTATTGGGGGCATGGTTTTTAGGTTTGGGGTGTTTAGGGCTTTAAAGGCTTAATTTTCCTGTGAGAATGAAGATTTTTGATGTGGGAATGGCTTTGGGATGGTTGATTTTAGGTAGAAATTGGGAATGAATGGTATTTTGAAGGTTGGGTAATGAAGGGGAACTCTAGGGTTTGGAGTTTTGGGGGATTCTGAACTGGGGAAGACGTACCAAGCTTTTATAGCCTGAAAGTTGACGTTCGAACGTCATTGACGTTTGAACATGTGTAGAAGGATTTTAAACAGATCATTCGAACATGGTGAGCTCCCAGTACTTTTGAGTTCTGTTAAAGACCAAAGTACTATGAGCAATTGTCCTTTGAATGTGGATTTGACTTTGAACGTGAGCTTTTGGTTCAAACTTCCCCCATGCGTTTGAATGCTTGGAGGTCCTAGTACTTCTTGTGTTTTCATCAGAGTCCAAAGTACTATGAGCATCCAATGTTCGAACGGTGGATGGCGTTCACACGTTGTGAACTCTCAGTACTTTTGGGTTCCATCAAATGTTGAGTACTATAAGCAGGTTACGTTCGAACGTAACATGGCATTCGAACGTCAAAGTAAAAATCAAAAATTTTAATGCAAATTCATGTACACATTAAAGGAATGGTATACACACAAATTTGATCAAAAAAATTCATGGCGTCATAGGGTAAGTCGCTACCCACGCTTATGGTTAGTATTCTGGGACATTCCTTACTTAACCCACATTTTCATTTCAGTCAAAAGAGTTTATACAAAAAAGGATTTTTACACTTTTTACAAAATTTTGGACCCTTGGCTTTCATCCCAACAAAAAAATAATTTTCCACATTTTTGAAAAAAAATAATCTAATCCAAATTTTCCACTGTCTCTGTGTCATTTGAACAACTAGTGACTCCCCCAATTTTCTGTCTCATAAATCGATTAAGCAAAGTACTGAAATAGCATGGCGTCTCAAGGTAATCCTTACTCAGTCCATTCATTATCCAGTCTAATCAATTGAGTGCACGACCGAAAATTGGTTCAAAACACTAATTATATTTTTTCTCATGAAAGACTCTGCCACACTGCTTACAGGCACCAAGTCTTTTGGCACGACCACGTTTAGCAAAGGTGCTTCTGCCACACAGGGGTTTCGCTTGTTCTTCTCAGATTTTGATTTTTCTTACCAATCGTGCTTTTTTCATGATCACAGTATGCACATCAGATGAAAAAGTGTGTAAAACTCTCAGACTAAACCAAAAAAGTTTGACGTCCATGCTTGCTAAGTTTTAAGACTCACTATCTGAGATTTTTTAACGTCTGCCAGTCACAAAGACAATTAAAGCTGATTGATAGACATAATCATCAATGTATACAAAATACGAGGCAAGGTACACAATATGGTCTGAAACAGCAACAACAACAACAAAAACAAAAAAAAATCGGGCACAAAATATGAACTATAGTTCTCACCCCCCAACCTAAACTAAACATTGTCCCTAATGTGTCGAATTTACCAGTGTATTGATCTTGGAGATGTGGTTGAAAGGTAGAGATCTATTCATCTACCGAATCCTACAAACAAAACGCACGGATTAATCATATTTAGGGAAATCTAGGTTTCGGCTTAGATGGAAACCCTCATGTGTCAGTGCGAAGAGAAGTAGAACACCCATGTACAAGTATAGTAATAAAATGCAGAGCATAAAACAAAGGACTGGATCTTCGGGGTATATAGTCATGGTTTGATGGGGCTGGGTCTTTTTTGCAAAAAACAGAGAAAAATGAGAAGAAGAAGAAGAAAAGGAGGGGGGTCTTATAAAGGCGTTCTCTCGGGTCGAATTTTAATAGGTTCTTCCTGACCCAACCCTTTTTGTATTGGTAGGCGTGCATCTCAAAGAAATATTATGGATCCATTAAAAGAATGATTTCCATATATTTAGCAAAGTCTTCCAAAATTGGTCTCAACTACTAACTATTGACAGTAAAGATATTACTTTTTGATGGGTTTTTCACTTCTACTACTCCATGTTTGACCACTTTTTTGAAAATTTAAGACCCATTCCATCTTGTTCTCAACTTACCAGGAAAAAGATGGAGCCTTGAATTATATAACAAGACTTTTTGAGAAGGTTCAAAAGACTTCCGCATAATGTTCTTGTCGTGAAAAATTTTCATCTTGGATATAGCAATCTTAGCATTCTCATATGCTTCATTTCTCAATTCCTCCAATTCTTTAATCTAAAGTTTCTTTGCTAGTCCGAACTTGTCTAGGTCAAATTTCATTGTTTTAATGGCCCAGTATGCCCTATATTACAATTCCATAGATAGGTGACAAGGTTTTCCATAGACTAGTCGATAAGGAGACATGCACAAAATTGTTTTGAAAGCAGTGCGATATGCCCAAAGTGCATCAGTTAGTCTTGATGACCAATCTTTGTGGTCTGAATTTACCTTTTTTCTAAAATTAGTTTGATCTCCCGATTAGCCAATTCTGCCTGTCCACTAGTCTATGGATGATAAGGAGTTGCAAATTTTTGAAAAATTAAGTATTTTTCATCAAATTTCAGAAAGAACGATTGTAAAAATGACCACCCCCATCACTTATGATAGATTTCAAAATTCTAAACCGAGATAAAATGTTTTCTTTTAAAAATTTCATCATCGTTTGGTGATCATTATTCTGGCATAGAATTGCCTCAACCCATTTGGATACATGGTCTACGACCAGAAAAATCGATGTCCCAATAGTCAAAAATTTCAATCATCAGAATAGGGTTTAAGGGAATCATGTTTCTTTTAGAAATACTTTCCAACCTTTGGCATCTATCACATGTTAAACAAAAGGGCATGGACATCTTTGAAAAGTGTGGCCCAATAAAATCCACTTTGTAAGATTTTTCTAGCTACTTTTCTTGATGAGAAATGGCCCCCACATGCTTCAGAATGAAAAAATGATATTACTTGTCTACTCTCCTGAATGAGGATGCAACGCCTTATGATTTGATGCTTACAATACTTAAACACGTATGGATCCTCCCAAAAGAAGTTACGAACCTCCCTTAGAAATTTTTTTTTGTCCATTATCGTAAAGGATAGAAGGAGCGCACCAGTAGCAAGGAAGTTAGCAATGTCTGCGTACCATGGTGTCTTATCAAATGTGAATAGCTATTCATCAAGGAAATTCTCATTAATTGGCAATCCATCCACATAAAATTCGTACATTAATCTATAAAATCCTGCATGTCCAAAGAATGATTAGACATCCTTTACAGTCTTGGGAGTAGGCAAATTTTCAATCAAATCTATTTTTGCTTTGTAAACTTTCATGCCTTCAGATGACACAACGAGACCTAAGGCAGTGTCTTGTGTTACCATGATATGACATTTCTCCCAATTGAGTACCAGATTGGCTTCCTTACATCTTATCAACACCTTCTCTAGGTTGGCCAAACACAAATCAGTCACCATATACAAAGAAGTCAACCATGAAAACTTCAAGAAATTTTTCAATTATGTCACTGAACAAGCTCAGCATGCATCTTTGGAATGTTACAGGAGCATTATAAAGTCCAAATGGCATCCTTGTAAATACGAATAGGCCAAAGGGGCATGTGAATGTGGTTTTCTTCTGGTTATCTAGTGCTATCTCAATTTGATTATACCCAAAATACCCATCCAAAAAATAGTAGAATTCATGGCCTTCAATTCTCTCTAGAACCTGGTTAAGAAAAGGAAGAGGAAAATGGTCTTTTCTAGTTACCAAATTGAACTTTTGATAGTCTATGCACATTCGCCATCTTGTGATGACACGAGTTGGTACTAGTTCATTTGCATCATTTTTGACCACTGTGACCCTAGACTTTTTAAGCACAACTTGGGTTGAACTTCCCCATTTGCTATCAGAGATGGGAAAGATTATCCCTGCATCTAATAGCTTAAGCACCTAAGTTCTCACAACTTCCTTCATGTGAGGGTTCAATTGTCGCTACATTTGATGATAGATTTTGAATCCTCTTCAAGGTATATAGCATGATTGTAGATTAACAGGCTTATACCTGTCAAATCAGTGATGGTCCACCTAATGGTGCTTTTATGGCTTTTAAGAACTTCAATCAATTTAGTCTCTTGCAAGTCTGTGAGCTTAGATGAAATTACCACTGGGTATGACTTGACGTCTCCTAAGAATGCATATTTGAAGTCAGATGGGAGAGGTTTCAATTTAGGCTTTGGTAGCCTGACACTTGATGAGAGTGGCTTTGTGCCACTTGGTGAAATTTCTTCTAATTTGGGGGCCCATGTCCCAACAGTGTGAGCAGGACAATTATTTGTCAATTCAGAGGTGTTAGAATCCAACAGAGATGATTCAACAAGTTCCTCACAGAATGTGTCATTCAGATGTTCCTGTATCAAAGATTCAATGGAGTTTATTTCCCCTTCTTCCTTGTCCTCTCCAAGGTGTTTGGCAATATTGAAAATATTCAGCTCAAGAGCCATATTTCCAAAAGTTAATTTCATGACTCCATTCCTACAATTGATTAATGCATTGGAGGTTGCTAGGAAGGGTTGACCAAGAATGATGTGAATTTGATTTTTTGAATCTATTGTTGGCTGAGTATATAGAACAATGAAATCAACAGGGAAGAGAAAGTTGTCCACTTAGACAAGTACGTCTTCAACAATGCCCCTAGGAATTTTGATAGACCTGTCAGCCAACTAGAGTGTGACACTAGTGGGCTTGAGTTCACCCAGACCCAATTGCTGGTAAACAAAGAAAGGGAGCAGATTGACACTAGCTCCAAAGTCTAATAGTGCTTGTTCAATTTTGAAGTTTCCAATGACACATGCCACAGTTGGACACCCCAGATCTTTGTATTTGGGAGGGGTTTTGTATTGAAGTAGGGCACTGGCTTGTTCTGTCAAGAAGGCTCTTTTTTGGACATTATGGCTTCTCTTGACTGTGCACAAGTCTTTTTGAAACTTGGCATAAGATGGATGATTCACACTTTTTGTGATCGGATTAATATTATACACCCAAGTATAAGTGGTCGAATTATAGTTTTCTCGGTTTAAGTCCAAGTATCGATCCCACAAAGAGCTTGAATAATTAAGAAATAAAATAAAAATAGTAAAGTTGTTATTTCAATTAGGACAACATGTGATAGCTTGTGATGTGAGATTAGATTGATAACTAGTTTAATTAAAAGTACATATGCAGATAGATTGTGTAAAGACAGTAATATAAAAAGTATCCTTCAGTTTAAGGATCTCATATGCATTATACTGGTCAAGTACTGGAAATACTACCTTACAATATTTAACCTCCATGTTACCGGCAAGTCAACTGGTAGATCTGATGTATATAAATCGTCATACAGCAATTTCTTAAGTTAGTTGGTGGTATCCAGGACAATTGAATAATACAAGCAAACCAGAAGGACAAGCCATTCATGAGGAACACTTGAATTATTCAATTGATCTCATGATAGTAAGTGCATACATAATAAACCATAATACATCAACTTCTTAGGTTAGCTGGTGGTATTAAGTCATAACACAACAACTTCTTAGGTTAGCTGGTTATAGATGTGCCAATTGACTAATCCGAGTAAACCAGAAGGACAAGCCATTCATGAGGAATACTTGAATTATTCAATAGGTCATCTGTGATATATATATATATACTAGTTAAACATCCTCAGTGTCTTTGGAGGTCAAGCCATACTGGTGGAATCGTAGATATTTGACTGTCAATATTATTATGTATACCAGTTAAATGATCTTGGTAATCCAGAAGGACACGCCGTTCATGAGAATCACTTAGGTCATTAATCTGATAGTTATATTTATAAGTTAAACAACCCTAATAACCTAGAAGGACAAACCATTCATGAGGATCATTTAGATTTTGTACCATGCATCAGTAGAACATCCTCAATGCTCTGGTGAGGTCAAGCCATACAGGTTGATGATGCACTGATGACATAATTCCAAGTAGAGCATCAAAATTACGTACATCACTGTATCATGCATAAAGCATATAATACATATATAGATAAATATATGAATAAAACATCAGTATTTCCAGAGATTAACCAATATTATACATATGTTTACCTCTCACTAGAGGATATAAGTAACTACTCACGCCCCATTGCTACAGACAAGCAAGGAGTGCGAGCAGTTTTCATTACAACTGAAATTAAAATGTAGACTCTAAAACTTATTTCACAAGGAACAATTGAAACACAACCACCTTTATTATCAGTCAAGACAAAAAAGTGGCGGCAGTTCAACTATTCGAATAGAAAGATACAAGAGAAATGTAGAAATATAGAGTTTCGGCTGGAGTGTATGACAGACCAAATTTGTGTGTGTGAATTCCTCTTTCTCTCTTTCTTTTTCTCTTTTCTCTCTTGTTGGATTTCTCTCAGGAGCTCTCTCTATGCCGACCAAGTAAAGAAGAAGAAGGCATGCAGTATTTACGAGCAAAGGAAAGCAGGAGGTGGAGGATTTGCATGAGCTACCTTTGGCCACTGTCCGGATGCCCCTCCACCGTCCAGACGATGGTGCTTTGCTGGATCATCAACTTGTTGAGTGTTGACTCTTCTCTTGGTTGAATTACATTTTAGCCCTTTGTTCTTTTAAACTTTGATGCATTGTTCCTTGTATTTTCTGTCATTTCTGTATTAAACCTTGAAATTTTAGACATAATATAATTAAAACCCTAATTTACGCACAAACTCTAATTGAACCCAATCAATAGTTTTTAGTTATTTTATCCTACCAATTTGACTTATTTAATAATTCTAATTTATATACTAATTAAGGTAATCAATGGAACCTATTTGATTGCATCCAAAAGTGGGATATTCACCTTTACTTGCTTAAAAAGCTCGTAAATTTTAGGCTGGTTATCTTCTGTATTGTTTTAAGTCTTTGGGGAAAAAGAGCAAAAATAGGACAAGAAGGATCTTTTTTCTTTGATGGTTCTGGCTCTTTTCAATTACAAGTTTAGGCTCAACTGGTGAGTTAACTAGGATTGACTCAGGTTTTGGCTTTGGAATTAGCTTGTCTCTGATGGTTTTGTCAATCACCTTGCCACATCTTAGTGTAGTGACAACTTGGACTTGGTCTTGTAGGGTTTCCATGGTTGAAGGATTTCCCACATGGAATTGGTCTTGCAGTTGTTTTGGTTGGACAGAAAACTTACCATTCTGGTCTGAGCTACCTTGGTCTTGTAAGATCCTTGAAAGACTGAGTGGTCTGGGTTTTGAAATCAATAAAAGCCTGAGCAAAACTATTATTGTAGTTCATTTGGTTTTGCATAAACTGATTCAGGATGTTCTCAAGGCTCCTCTTTTGTGGTGGTTGGTATGGTTGATATATGGGAGGTCCTTGAGTGGCAATTGTGAATTTTGTGGATTCATGGGAGTCCGTTGTGTGTTCCTCTAACTAAAGTTTGGGTGGTTCTGCCACCCTGGATTTAGAGAATGGATTGGAGTAGGGGCTTGTTGAAGTTAGAAATTGTATTTTTTTGTTCCAACAAGACATTTTTGAATGCTAGAATGGTAGGACACTCCCTAGTAGGGTGTCCGGTCAGTGCACAAATCCGACATACTTGTTTTGTGGGAGGGCCAACATCAACTTGATGCACCTTTTTCATCTCCAAAGCTTCAAGCTTTCAAGACAGGGTAGACATTTTCTCTCTCAGGTCATCATCATCTTTCGAGACATACTTTCCTCCTTGGGAAGTAGATGGTCAAGCTTCAACAGTGGTAGGAGAGGCTAAGTCCCACATCTGAGAACTATCAAATATGGTGTCAAAAAAAATTGAATGCCTCCTCTGGACTTTTTCCCATAAACTCCCCTTGAGCCATCACTTCGACAAATTAACGTAGTCTAGTGGGCAAGGAGTCATAAAAAAATCCTACCAAAGTCCAATTCTCAAAAGCAAGGTGTAGGCAGGATTAGAGAAGATCTTTGAATCTGTCCCAACATTGGTAAAATGTTTCCCTTTCTTTGACCAAAAAATTCATGATTTGCCTTTTGAGTGCATTGGTACTATGTAAGGGAAAAAATTTCTGAAAAATTCATTCTATAATCCTTCCAGTTAGGTATTGAATGGGCTTTTAAAGAATTTAGTCATTGTTTAGCTTTGTCCTTTAAAGAGAAAGGAAAAAGTTTCAACTTGGCTAGCTCAGTGTTGTCTTGAAATGTTTCACATACTTCCTCAAAATCTTTTATGTGCAGGTATGAGTTTTCAGATTTGAGTCCATGAAATTGAGGAAGTAGCTGCATTATCCCCACTTTTACATTAAAGAGGGGCGCATTTACAGGAAAGACAAAACAAAAGGGGACACTATTTATTGTGCGATGTAAGTAATCTCGCAAGGTTTGAATGTTAGGCACTTCCCCCTCTCTCATAGGATCTTCTCCTCGTCTCTCATTATTTATCATACTATTATCAAAAGAGTCTGCTACAGATCTAGGTGAAGATGGTTCAGACTAATTCACAAACCCAACAAATTCTTCTGACAAATTTTGATAGTGAGGATCGTCCTCAGTCATAAAAGATAAAATAAAATTATACATAGTAAAACAAATATATATACAAAAAGGAAGGCCTTTTCATCTTTTTCTTAAAAACACTTTTTATTGTTGCCCAACAACGGTGCCAAAAACTTGTCTTAATTCAAAATGTGTACACCCAAGTGCAAGCGGTCAAGCTATAGTAATAATCTGATTAAGTCCGGAGTTGAATCCACAGGGAACTATTGCGGTGTTTAAAGTAAGTAGTGATAGAGACCAAGTAACTGAAATTTCTTGAGTTTTGAAGTTGTGGTATTTCTTGGACAGAATATAAGATTCTTTCTAAGGGATTTTTCTAGAAAAGATATAAGATAAATTATCAAATGTAACAGCCACTCTTTAGCTCGAGAATCAGAACATGTAGTAAATCATCTAGTTTATTATACTTGTGTTTGATAACTCAATTAACTCCCGTGTCAACAAAAAATTATTTGAAATATAAAGATGGACTAAGATTATTAAGAGCATGATTCCGATGTCATTGTAGGTGTTCACAAGCATTGTTTGTGCCGAAACTCAACCCGTCTACAAACAAGCGTCTCTTTAAGGCATCCAACCATGGGTTAATATTCCATTCTTTGAATGAAGAACAATAATGGTGAAGATTGAAGGGTAGTCATGAAGATCTAGTCGGCGTACTTGCCTTGAACCAACAGGTCTTTCTATGTAAGAGTCATCTATGTCATAGAAAGAACCACGGTTATACAAAGTACCTTAGCTTTGCTAGATGCATTCAATCATTCAATAAGAAAGTGAAATATAAAGCATTTAAGCATAATTGAAATGCACAAATATAACATCCGGATAATCTATACATGTCCATCACCTCTTACTAAAGAGTGAATGAAAAAATACTCACTCTTCATGGCTTTGGTAAAGCTAAAAAAGTGAGTGATGCTAATCCCTCCAAGTAGAGAAGTTACAAGGTAAAGCAAAAATAGCAAGGAGTCGATCTTCAACAAAGAATGAGTTAATCACGTTCCACCCTTTACGGCTTTGTTAAAGCTCTAGAAAAGTGAAAGAATTTCACTCCTCTAAGGAAGAAGGAAGCTCAAGCAATGGAAGTGAAAGAAACAAACAATGAAAGTAGAGAGAATCTAGTCACTTTTGGAAGGTTTTCACCGCAACCAAAAGAGGATCTATCTTCCTTGATACAAGTAATTATAAGCCTAAGTCTAAGACTTATTCTACAACTAGCTCTACAAGTTGGAGTCTAAGCCTCCATCCAAGCTCTCTAAAGTCTAAAATCTAGCTCTCTCTTGAAGCTCCCACAATGGGAGTATTTATAGGCAAGGATGAAGGGGGAAAGGAAGTGTGAAAGAATAGTGTTGGGCCCTAAAAGTCCAACTAGAGGCCATCCAGTCTGCAGCTTGCCCAAGGAAAGTGTTCAAACGTTGTTACTGTCTTTGCTTGATGGGTGTTCGAACGTGGAGATGTAGTTTGAATTCCCCACTCAAGTGACATGTGTTCTTCTAGAGATCTACTTCCATATGCCTTGAACCACTGTCCTTGCACTCATTAGCCTAGTCCTCAATGGTGGAGGAGAAAGTTAGAATGTGATTGGACATTCAAACGTGGTACTCAAGTACCTCAATGTTTTCCTTCTTAACTGTAACACGTCATGTCTCAGCAATATAGTCTTCAAATAATTCAAGGGAACGTTCGAACATTCTTGCTTTGTTGCAAGCTTTTCCAATTTTGTCCCCCAATATACTGGAGTTACATTCGAGTTTGATATTTGTTGCCCTTGAGCCCTTGTTCACTTTAGGACATGAAATGTCATTATTTAAACTCCATCAAAGTATAATTAGTCTTAAAAAGGAATTGTGATATGCTAATTTTAACTACTAATCAACAAGCAAAAAAACTAGTAAACCCTAGCTAAACTCAATACAACTTAAAATAAATGAGATTAATGTGCTAGAAAGAAATATTACATGTAGATTGAAGTTTACAAGAATGAAAATGGTGAAGAAAAAGAAAAAACCCTAGCTTCCTCTCTCTACACTACTCATATGCTTGGGTAGCTTCCCTCTTTCAAAAGCTTGTAAAATCTAAATTATATTGTAAAGCTTGGTCAAAATTTGTCCATACACCCCCCTTGGTCTGTGAGAACTGAGTTGCAATGAGTGGAAAGATATTGGATACTTCAACAAGTAAGGACAAGTCAAGCATGCACCTCCCATGCTTCACCAACCACCCCTCATCTCTCTCTTGGCTCTCCCATGCTTTTCTCTTCCAAAACCTAACTTTAGGGTGTAAGAGACCATCATGGTGTGTCAAAGATGTCAGGGTATAGTCTGGATGACAAGAGGTGGGCTCCCAAAGTAGGTGGATTTATGTGGAAAGGTGTCTAACAAATCTGGGCAAAACCTACAGATAGAAAAATTTCAATAGGTTTTTCTACCGGTAGGTTTTAAGGTTCTACCGATAGGTCGTAAAGGGGATGCTAGCTCAGCACCAACTTTCGTAATTTTTTCATAACTTTTGATCCCACTATCTGATTAAGCTAACATTTTGACATAAGACAGAGGACATCCAGATATACAACTTTCATGTTTTACACTTTTTCAGATTCATAGTAGATCATGGTCAAAAATGGGTAATACTAAGGTACCAATACCAAATGGTGTGCGTGCCGATACCTATGTTACCAGGTACCAATACCTCCTTGATTTCTTTCACTTTTAAGCCTCCAAATCATCATGTAATATATTTATCTCTTCACCACTCAAGTACACTTAGTTACAGGGTTCTAAAAGCCATCAATTACTCTATGATTACCTGCAACATCAAAATCTCCACATTATTCATAAATTCGACGACCTCTAAGTAAATAAATGCAAAGTTGAGTTAAAATGCATGTAATGAGACCATTAAATATGCAATATTATGCGCTCATCATCTACACAAATTTCTGTCATTTTAGGACATCCATTCCTAGCTACATTAAATGCATTAATTAATTGTAGGAATCATGAAACTATCATTTGGAAACATGACATTGGAATTGGATGTATTTGATATTGCTAAGCAACACAGAGAAGAAGAAAACCTGCAAGAAGTGAATTTTATTGAGTCATTAACTCATAATCTATTTGAAAAGTGCTTGTAATAAAAGAAGTCACATGTATTATTAGAGTCTACAAATAATATTGAGTCTATTGTAGATATGTCCACTGTTGGAACATGGGTTCTAAGATTTGAAGAATTATTACCCAATGGAACAAAGTCTGTTGAGTCCAGTGTTGTCGCTCCCAAGTCAAAGTTAAAACCTCTTCCAACTAACTTGAAATATATCTTCTTGGGAGAAAAAGAAACTTATCTAGTGGTAATATCTTGAAAGTTGTCAGAATTTCAAGAAAGACAGTTGATAAGAGTCATCAAAAATCATCAAAGTACAATTGATTGGAAAGTAGCTGATATTGAGGGAATAAGTTCTCTTATATGTACTCATTGTATATACTTGGAAGAAGACTCTAAATCCTCTAGACAACTGCAACATAGGTTAAATCCACATCTAAAGGAAGTTGTTCAGGCTAAAGTGCTTAAGCTATTAGATGCTAATATTATATATCATATATCTGATAGTAAATGGGTTAGCCCTACACAAGTAGTACCCAAAAAGTCTGGTGCACAGCAGTGCGAAATCAAGAAAATGAATTGGTCCCTATGCATAAAGTCATTGGTTGTCATATGTGTATTGACTATCAAAAATTAAGTTCTCTACCAGAAAGATCATTTTCATCTACCTTTCCTAGACCAACTTCTAGAAAAGATAACTGGACATGCATTTGATTATTTTTTGGATGGGTACTCTGGCTACAACTAAATTGAAATAGCAATTGATGACCATGATAAAATCACTTTTACATGTCCTTTTGGTATTTTTGCTTATAAAATAATGTAATTTGGATTGTGTAATGCTCTAGCTACTTTTTAGCATTATATGTTAAGTATTTTCAGTGACATGGTGGAGCAATTTTTACAAGTCTTTATAGATGACTTGTCTATTTATGATGATTCATTTGAATTGTATCTAGAAAATCTTGAAAATGTCCTTACTTGGTGTGAGGAGACAAACCGTGTTTTGAATTGGGAAAAATGTCATTTAATTGTGTCTAGAAAATCTTGAAAAGACCCTTACTTGGTGTGAGGAGACTAACCTTGTTTTGAATTGGGAAAAATGTCATTTCATGGTTACATAAGGTATTGTTTTAGGTCATTTTATTTTTTCTAAGGGAATCGAAGTTAATAAGTCAAAAATTGATTTGATAGCTAATCTTCCTCCACCTAAGATTGTAAAGATGTTCAATCATTTCTACATCATGCAAGATTCTATAGAAGGTTCATTACAAATTTTAGTTTGATATCTAGACCAATGTATAACCTTCTATATCAAGATGTACCATTTCATTGGAATAAAGCATGTCAATTAGCATTTGATAGGCTTAAGAGCATACTTATTTCTACACCAATTATGCAACCTCCTGATTGGTCCTTACCTTTTGAATTAGTGTGTGATGCTAGTGATTATATTGTAGGGGCTATCTTAGGGCAAAGGAAAGATAAATGACCTTATGTAATTTACTATGCAAACAAAACTTTGAATGATGCATAGATAAATTATTCTACCATAGAAAAAAAAAATTTGTTGTAGAATTTGCTTTAGATAAATTCAAATCATATTTAGTTAGATCTTCAATGGTTGTATTTACTGTTCATGTAGCTTTGAAGTACTTGCTTACAAAGAAGGCTAAGCTACGTCTCCTATAATGGATACTATTACTTCGGTAATTTGATCTTATTATCAAAGACAACAAGGGAGTTGAAAACATGATAATCGATCATTTATCAAGGTTCAATTACAATACAAAAGAGGAGTCAGTACCAATTAATTCGTGCGTAAAGTTAACAAATTTTACTATGCCTTTTTGGACTAATTGTGCTTTGATGGAGTTTAAGTAATGACATTTCAAGTCCTAAAGAGAACAAAGGCTTAAAAACAACAAAAATCACACTTGAATGTAACACCAGCACAATAGAGAACAAAATTGCAGAAGGTTGGAACAAAGCAAGAACGTTCGAACATCAACCCACATTCGAACGTCCTCTGAAATCCTGCCAAGACCAACTACTGAGACATAGCGTGTTGCAGTCAACAAAAAGGAAATGTTGAGGTACTTGAGTACCACGTTCAAATGGAAACTCACGTTTGAACGTCCTCTGGAATCCTGAGAAGACTACACCATTGGAACCTGGCATGTTGCAAGAACCACAGAACAGAAGTACTTGAGTACAACGTTTGAACGTTGTCTTGAGTGACTGAGGACCAAGTTGCTAAGTGTAAAGTCAAGGTTATTATGATGTATGGAAGTGACTAAGTCAGAGACCAAGTCAATGACCACAGGCCACTTGAGTAGAAGAAATCAAACGTCATCTCATGTTCGAACGTCCCCCTGTAGACTACCTGCAGAATAGTTGATTGCCATGGGCGACAAATACTATTCACTCATCCTTATCTATCTCCTACCCCCCTTACCTTTCCTTGCCTATAAATACTCCCATGTTGAGAGCTTAAAGAGCATTCTTCCTCTTGTAGAGTAAATGAGGGAGCAATCTTTTCTCTTGTAAAGTAGAAAGTTTTAAGTAATCTAGTTCTTGAACATTTCTTATCTATGTCTATGTTTTCATTTGTATCAACCATGATGGAGGCTTAGACTCCCCTTGTATTAGAAGTCTTTTATTTACTCATGCTAAGTCTTTACATTCGTATTGTGACAACCATGATGGAGGCCTAGACTCCCCTTGTAGTTGTACTTGCTTTTATTTACAAGTATCAAGAGAGATAACTCAACTTTTGGTTGTGGGGGAAACCCTCCAAAAGTAACTAGCTTTCTTCTACTTTCGTTATTTATGTCTTTCACTTCCAATGCTTGAGCTTCCTTCTTTCTTAGAAAAGTGAAACTCTTCCACTTTTCTAGAGCTTTACCAAAGCCGTGAAGGGTGGGACGTAATTCACTTATTCTTCATTGAAGATTAGCTTTTCGTTTATTGTACTCTCACTTAGTAGCTGCTCCACTTGGAGGGATGAATATCACTCACTTGTCTAGCATGACCAAAGCCATGACGAGTGAGTAGTTCTTCATTCACTCTTTAGTAAGAGATGATGAATATGTAAAGATTACCCGGAAGTTATGTTTGTGCAACTCTTTTATGCTTTAATGATTTATATTCCACTTGTTCACTAGATGATTGAATGCATCTAGAAAAGCTAAGGTACTTTGTATAACCAAGGCTTCCTTCTATGATACGAATGACTCCTATATAGAATGACCCAGTGGTTCAAGGCAAGCACCTCGGCTAGCTCTTCATGACATCTTTTCAATCTCCAACTTTATTGCGCTTTATTCAAAGAATGGACCATTAATGCCATGATTGAATGCCTTGTAGAAACACTTGCTTGTTTGTAGACAGTTTAAGTCTTGGCATAGACAATTCTTGTAAACTTCTAGAAAGGCATCGGAATCATGTGCTTAATCCTTACCGTCCATCTTTATCCTCCGATTAACTTGTTGTTGACATGGGAGTTAATTGAGTCATAAAGCACAAACATAATAAACCGGATAATTAATTACATGTTTTAATCCTCGAGCTAAAGGATGGCTGTTACATTTTGAGAATCTTATATTTTGTCTAGAAAACTCTTGGAAAGAATTTGATATTCTATTCAGGAAATCCCACAACTTCAAATCGTCAAGATTTTCAGTTACTTGGTCTCTATCACTGCTTACTTCTAAACACTAATCATAGTTCCCTGTGGATTCGACTTTGGACTTCATCGGATTATTACTACAACTTGACTACCTGTACTTGGGTGTACACATTTCAGATCAAGTCAAGTTTTTGGCACCGTTGCCGGGGAACCAAAAAAGGTGTTTTTGAGAAAAAAGGTGAAAAGACTTTCTTATCTATGTGAATATTTGTGTATAAATTTGTTTTAATTATTTTTAATGGCAAAATCTTCTGAGTCTGTGAACCAACCTGAACCATCTTCACCTAGATCAATAACAGACTCTTGTGAAAGTAGAATGGCAAATGGTGAGAGACGAGAAGAAATTCCTGTGAGGGAGGAGGAAGTTCCTAACATTCGAACTTTGCGGGATTACTTAAATTGCACAAGGAATAGTGTCCCCTCTTGTTTTTTTTCCCTGAAGATGCACCCCTCTTTACTGTAAAGATGGGGACAGTTCAACTACTCCCTCTATTCTGTGGACTTGAAACAGAAAATCCATATCTGCATAAAAAAGAGTTTGAGGAAGTATGTGGAATGTTTCAAGACAATTCTGAGTTAGCCAAAATGAAACTTTTTTCATTTTCGCTAAAGGATAGAGCTAAACAGTGGCTACATTCTTTAAAAGCTCTTTCAATACCTGACTGGCGGGCACTGTAAAATAAATTTTTCAGAATGTTTTTCCCTTTACACCGCACTAATGCATTCCCAGTCAACTCACCACTTAAGCCTGAACCAACTGAGCTTGAATGTGTGAGAAGAGGAACCCGAGCCCATGATTGAACAAGAACTAGAACCATCAAGGGAAGAAGAACCCTTGTGTTCTATTCTTGCTCCTTTTCCTCATAGACTCAAAACTGCACAAAAGTTGAATAATCAACCAAAAATTTATGAGCTTTTCAAGCAAGTAAAAATCAACATCCCACTTCTGGATGTAATCAAACAAGTTTCATCTTATGCCAAATTTTTGAAAGACTTGTGCATAGTCAAGAGAAAACAGAATGTTCAAAAAAGAGCCTTCTTGACAGAACATGTCAGTGCCTTGCTTTAACACAAAACTCCTCCAAAATACAAAGATCCAGGGTGTCCGACTGTGTCGTGTGTCATTGGAAATTTTAAAATCGAACAAGCACTGTTAGACCTAGGAGCAAGTGTCAATTTGCTCCAATTCTCTGTTTACCAGCAATTGGGTCTGGGAGAACTCAAACCCACAAATGTCACACTTCAGTTGGCAGACAGATCTGTCAAAATTCCTAGGGGTATTGTTGAAGATGTACTTGCCCAAGTGGACAACTTTGTGTTTCCTGTTAACTTCATCGTACTTGATACTCAGCCAACAAAGTATTCAAAGAACCTAATTCCCCTCATTCTTGGTCGACCCTTTCTAGCAACTTCAAATGCACTAATCAATTGCAGGAATGCGGTCATGAAATTAACCTTTGAAAATATGATTCTTGAGCTGAATATTTTCAATGTTGTCAAACACCCAGGAGATGAAAAGGAAGTGGAAGAAATAAACTTCATTGAATCACTGGTCCAGAACCATCTGAATAACACATTCTGTGAAAATTCTACTGAACATTCTTTGTCAAAATCCATCACATCTAAAACAATAGATGATGATCCAAAGAATTGCCCAACTCGTGTTATTAATACATGGGCCCCCAAATTCGAGGAACTTTCACCAAGTGGCACAAAGCCACTCTCATCAAGTGATAGGCCACCAAAGCCTGGATTGAAACCTCTCCCATCTGACCTCAAATATGCATTTCTAGGAGAAGACGATTCATACCCAATGGTAATTTCATCTAAGCTCACAGACTTGCAAGAGTCTAAACTGATTGGAGTTCTTAAAAACCACAAAAGCACCATTGGGTGGACCATTGCTGATGTGAAAGGTATAAGTCCGTTAATCTACAATCATGTCATATACCTTGAAGAGGACTCAAAACCCTCTCGTTAAATACAGCGATGACTAAACCCTCACATGAAGGAAGTTGTGAGAATATAAGTGCTTAAACTCTTAGATGCAAGGATAATCTTCCCCATCTCTGATAGCAAATGGGTTAGTCCAACCCATGTTGTGCCCAAAAAGTCTGGGGTCATAGTGGTCAAAAATGAAGCAAATAAACTAGTACCAACTCGAGTCGTCATAGGATGGCGCATGTGTATTGACTATCGAAAACTCAATTTGGTAACTAGGAAAGATCATTTTTTGCTTCCATTTCTTAACCAGGTTCTAGAAAGAATTGCAGGTCATGAATTCTACTATTTCCTAGATGGGTATTCTGGATACAATCAAATTGAGATAGCACTCAATGATCAGGAGAAAACCACATTCACATGCCCCTTTGGCCCTTTTGCATTCAAAGGATGCCATTCAGACTTTGTAACGCTCCTGTAACATTCCAAAGATGCATGTTGAGTCTGTTTAGTGACATGGTCGAGAAATTTTTGGAAGTCTTCATGGATGACTTCTCTATATATGGTGACTCATTTGATTTGTGTCTGGCCAATCGAGAAAAAGTGTTGATAAGATGTCAAAAAGCCAATCTGGTGCTTAATTGGGAAAATTGGCATTTCATGGTAACACAAGGCATTGTCTTAAGTCACATTGTGTCGTCTAAGGGCATGAAAGTTGACAAGGCCAAAATAGATCTGATTGGGAACTTACCTGCTCCCAAGACTGTAAAAGATGTCCAATCATTTCTGGGACATGCAGGGTTTTACAGGAGATTCATAAAAGATTTTAGCACCATAGCTAAACCCATGTTTCATCTCCTGAGTCAGGACATAATCTTTGACTGGAATGAAGCGTGTCAAATAGCTTTTGATAAGCTTAAAGACATGTTAATTTCTACCCTAATAATGCAACCTCCTGACTGGACTCTACCCTTTGAACTCATGTGTGATGCAAGTGATTATGTTGTAGGTGATGTGTTAGGACAACGAAAAGATAAGAAACCATATGTGATTTACTATGCAAGCAAGACTTTGAATGAAGTTCAAATGAATTACTCTACCACTTAAAAAGAATTGCTTGCTGTAGTTTTTACTTTGGAGAAATTTCGTTCTTATCTCGTTGGTTCTTCTGTTGTTGTATTTACTAACCATGCAGCACTAAAATTTTTACTCACAAAGAAGGATGCTAAGCCTAGACTTTTAAGATGGATACTCTTACTTCAAGAGTTTGACCTGGTCATTAAGGACAAAAAGGGTGTCAAGAATGTGATGGCAGACCATCTGTCCAGGTTAACTTATGAATTTCATGAGGATGGACTGCCCATCAATGAGAAATTCCCCGATGAACAACTGTTCATAATTGATGAGACTCCATGGTACGTTGATATTGCCAATTTTCTTGCTACTAGAACACTCCCTCCATCTCTTTCCCCCACGGACAAAAAAAAAAATTTCAGGGAAGTTCGTAACTTCATTTTGGAAGATCCGTACGTAATTAAGTACTGTAAGGATCAAATCATAAGATATTGCATCCCCGCTCAGGAAAGCAGATAGGTAATAACCTTTTGTCATTCTGAAGCATGTGGTGGGCACTTCTCCTCAAGAAAAACCGCTGAAAAAATCTTACAGTGTGAATTTTACTGGCCCAGACTTTTCAAAGATGTCCATGCCTTTTGTTTAAATTGCGATAGATGCCAAAGGTTGGGAAGCATTTCAAAAAGAAACATGATACCTTTGAATCTCATTCTGGTGATTGAAATATTTGACTGTTGGGGCATCAATTTTATGGGACCATTCCCCCCTTCCTTAGGCTATTTATACATTTTAGTAGCCGTAGACTATGTATCCAAATGGGTTGAGACAATTCCATGCCGGAATAATGATCACCAAACAGTGATAAAATTTTTGAAAGAAAACATTCTATCTCGGTTTGGAATTCCAAAATTAATTATAAGTGATGGGGGTGCTCATTTTTCCAATTGTCCCTTCTGGAATCTTATGAAAAAATATTTGATTTTTCATAAAATTTCAACCCCTTATCATCCACAAACTAGTGGACAGGCAGAATTAGCTAATCGGGAGATCAAATTAATTTTGGAAAAAATAGTAAATCCAGATTGCAAAGATTAGTCGTTAAGACTAACTGATGCACTCTAGGCATATCGCACTGCTTTTAAAATAATTTTGGGCATGTCTCCCTATCCATTAGTCTATGGAAAGCCTTGTCACCTACCTGTGGAATTGGAGCATAGGGCATACTAGGTCATTAAAGCAATGAACTTTGACCTAAACAAGGCTGGACTTTCAAGAAAACTTCAAATAAATGAACTAGAGGAGTTGAGAAATGAAGCATATGAAAATGCTAAAATTGCTAAAACCAGGATGAAAATTTTTCATGACAAAAATATCGTGCGGAAGTCTTTTGAATCTTCTTAGAAAGTCATGTTGTTCAATTCAAGACTCCGCCTTTTCCCTAGTAAGCTAAAATCAAGATGGACAAGGCCTTATATTTGTCAAAAAGGTGTTTGATCATGGAGCAGTAGAAGTGGAAAATTCATCAAATGGTAACATCTTTATTGTTAATGGTCAGCGGTTGAAACCATTTTTTGAGAATTTTATTTAAAACGTGGAAACTGTTCTTTTAATGGACCCAGACAATCTCTCCGAGAATTGCGCCTGCCAACACAAAAAAGGGTCAGTTCAGGACAAACCCTATCAAAATTGACCCGAAAGGACGCCTTTATAAGGCATCCCCCTCCTTTTCTTTTCCTCACCGCCTTTCCCTTTCTCTTTTTCTTCTTCTTCTTCTTCTTCTTCTTCTTCTGCTTCATCTTCTCTGCTGTTATGATCCTCTAGAATCACGACCCATCTCCCAACAACACCATGACCATATTACATGAAGATCCTATCCTGTGTCTCATGATCTGCATTTGTTTACTCAATTTATACATGGCTCTTCTTCTCCTGTCTACACTCAGAATCAAGGGTTATCATCCTAACCCAAATCTGCAACAAGATGTTTGATTTGTGTATTTTGTTTTTAGTTTTCGGCTAATGAACAAGATCTCTTCCGTTCAACCTCATCTCCAAAGCTCACCATATCGGTAAATTCGAAACATTGGGGACAATGTATAGTTTAAGTTAGGGGGAGAGAACTACAATTCATATATGTCTGTGCCTGTAGAAAAATTTTTAAAATGTTGTTGTTGTTGTTGTTGCTATTTCTAATCAAATTGTGTACCTTGTTCTGTATCCTGTATAAATTGATGATAATATCTGAGTCATCTCTGATCGTCTTTGTGACTAGCAGATGTTAAAAAACCAGATAGTGAGTCTTAAAAATATAGAAAGTATGGATGTTAAACTTTTTTGGTTTAGTCTGGGAGTTCTACGAACTTTCCCTTCTGATGTGCACACTGTGATCATGAGAAAAGCAAGATTGGTAAGAAAGAATGAGATCTGAGAACAACAAGCAAAACCTCTGTGCGACCGAAGCACCTATGCTAAATGTCGTCGTGCTAAAAGACTTGGTGCCTGTAAACAGTGTGGTAGATACTTTCACGAGAAGAGATATAATCAGTATTCTGAACCAATTTTCGGTCGCGCACTCGATCGATTAGACTAGATAGTAAATGGGCAGAGTAAGGATTATCCTAACACGTCATCCTATTCTAGTACTTTGCTTAACCAGTCCGTGAGACAGAAAATTGGGAGAGTTACTGGTTATTCAAATGGCACGGAGACAGATGAAGACTCGGATTAGAGTAGTTGGGATGAAAACCAAGGATCTGAATTTTTGTAAAAAGTGTGAAAATATTTTTGTTTTGTACAAAATCTTTTGAAAAGAAAAACATGGATTGAGTAAAGGAACATCCCAATATACCAACCAAAAGCGTGGGTAGGGATTTGTCCTGAGATGCCATGAAATTTGGTTCAAATTTTTGTGAATAAAATTTTGTAATCGTACATAGTGTAGTGTAGAAATGTTTTAGTTTTGGTTCAATGTTCGAATGCCAACTGACATTCGAATGTTGACTGCTTCCAGTACTCTACTTCTGATGAACTCAAAAGTACTGGGAGCTCAGCACGTTCGAATGCCAATAGACCGTTCGAACGTGACTCAACTTTCGAACGCCAATAGAATGTTCGAACGAAGAGAGCTTATAGTACTTTGGCCTCTGACAGAACTCAAAAGTACTGGGAGCTCCTAACGTTCAAACGAACATCCCCATTCGAACGATATTTCAAAAATCCTTCTACAAACATTTGAACATTGGTGACATTCGAACGTTGCCACTCAGAGTATAAAAGCCTGAACATCTGATTCATTTCGAAATCCCCAAAATCCCTCTAAATCTTCAAAATCCTAGAGCTCGTTTTTCACTGCTTAGACCTCAATCCACCCTCAGAACCCAAGAAAACTTAAATTCGACCCTCCCCAACTTATTTCCACCTCAAAAACTTCCATCCCACACAGAAATTTCCAAGTTTTCAGCACCCTCTCAACCTCAAAGACGTTCGAACGCCATGCCTAGGGTGAAACTTCCTGGCAGACGCGATCCACCAGCAAGTCAGGAGCCAAACTTTGTTGAGGAAGTGATAGTGGAGAGAAAGGGAAGGCAACGAACAAAAAGATATGATCGTACTCAGTTCCCAAGTGCCTTAAAGGCTGAAAGGTATGAAAACTTCTACTATAAGCATTCTATTGTTTGCGAAAGGGACGTCGTACTTTCTGATTTTGCTGAATTGGAAATAGAGGAGGAAATAGAAAGGAGGGAATGGGTTTGGTGTTTAAGAAATGGTGCCTGTGAACAGTAAAAATTGGGTTTGCTGTGTTTAAAAATCCATTTTCATCCCATTCTTTTCATTCCACTCTCACCCCCACACCTCTTAGAACCTTAGAGGAAGACTAAGGAAGGAAGAAAAGGGAAGAAGGAGGTCACTAGAACTTGGGTTCTTACTTGGAAATTTGATTCAAGTAGGAGTTTTCTTCTATTCTCTTACATTGAGGCTAGGGTTATACATATATGTTTTCTTTGAGTCTACATCATATTAATATGCTATGAAATCATGGATTCTTGATATTTTTGTAAATGTTAGCATGTTTTAAACAATGGGATGGGTGGGTAACCATAAAAGTTCTTTTCTCATATTCAAAACCCTAGATTTCAAGAGAAGTGGGTTTTTCTCTTGATTTCTCCTTTATTCTTGATTTCAAAACTTTAGTGTTTCGTATTGAACAACACAATGGTATTTATGATGATCTCTTGTTAATTTTTCTTAAATTGTTCCATTGTGAAATAAATATGGATTTGGATGTGAAAAATTGGGAATTTATGGAATTGAGTGTATTTGAGAAATTATTGGTGATTGTATCTCATGAAGGTGTTTGGATGACCATGGGTGGCCATTGATCGGGTATTGTAGAGTAGGTAAATGTGTGTAGTTCTTGCTCCGTGTGGGTTTGAACTTTTCCTACCACTCGTAGTAGAGTTGGTGCCTTGCGAGGACCAAACCACTATTAGCTCATTGGTGCCACATCAGAGGATTAGTATACTTTCGTTATTGCCGGTGCATTGGTATGGGACAATGCATCGATAGCCACCCCTCTCGAAGTTGATATCCTTGCGAGGAATTATGTGTGTGTGGGCCAGGATATTCTCTATGTGTTTATTCATGCGATTATCTTACATCAGACTTGAGATACATTATGGTTATTATTTATTGTGTTATCTTTTGGATATGATTATCTTGAAAATTGTTGTGGGAATAATTACTCTTTGGAATGGTTATTTATGGTGGGATTGGTTTTACTCTTGCACTTAATTATTGTTAATGTATAAACTTGAGATCTTTGAAAATGTCATGTTTTCTTTCAAAATTTACGTATGCTATTTGTGAAATGAGACTGACCATTTTCTATATTTTCCAAACCTTTTTAGATTTTGGGAGGATTTTCATATAGTGCTTACTGCTCACCCCTTACCAATAATATTTTTTTTAAGATTTCGTGCTAGAGGAAGATCTCGGCATTGACGAGCCGAGAAATTGGGAGGTTCCACCAGGGGGAAACCTAGATCCCGAGGTGTACATCTAGTGCTATAGTTTATTTTTGTGCTAAACTAAGAAATTTATTTATAATCTTGTATAGTCTAGTATTTTGTTTTTTCCGCTACTAAGTTTGAGTGCAATTCTTTTAGAATGTAAGTGCTATAGCTTGGCCTACTCTTTTGGGATGATATGGTGGATATTACATGTGGTCAATGAAATTTTATTATTTGATGTTGTTGTCGATTTGGTGCGGGAGTTCTACTCCAACACCGAAATCATCAACGGCACGATCCATACTTACGTGAGAGGTATCCACATTGACGTGGACGAGGCGTACATAAAATAGATAAGAATAGAGTTGCCTTAGGTAGACAAACCCACATACCCTCCAAAGAAAGATGTACCAATGGATAGGGTAGGAAAAGAATTGACTAGGGTAGCCAACTTTTCTTGGACTGGGAGGAATTTTCTAAAACAAGGGGAGTTGACAGATAGATATAAAATGCTAAACCTGATTGATGTCTCCAACTTCTCTCCCATAAAAAGATCAAATCAAATTTTACCGAAAATGGCTCGCTTGCTCTATGCAATTGGAAGGGGCCATAGTATTGATCTTCCCTCCCTCATTTTGAGTGAAATGAAAAAAGGATGTGATGTGAAAAGAAGCGCACTTCCGTTTGGCACTTTGGTGATGGAGATGTGCATCGACGGTGGAGTGAAGGTAAAACCTGAGATGGAGGTGCAAACACCAATGGGGCCACTCAATAAGGGATCTTTCAAGGGAAGCTGAGGTCATAGTGGTACCCCGGCTGCTAGGCAAGAAGTGCCCCCTCCCCAAGGTGTTGATGAGGTGCAGGAAGAGTTAGATCGAGAGGAAGAGAGGGAGCTAGAGAGAGAGTACATGCAGACTCAAGAGTAGCATGATCAGGCAGGCCCCAGCACAACCCCTTGGCGGACATTAATGGACGTCATGCTTAGCATTGAAGCTAAGTAGGATAAGATCTTGAGGCTTTTGAGGGGTGGTACTGGTGGTGCTAGTGGTGTTGGTGGAGCTAGTGGTTCTGATGGAGATGGGGGAGAGGATTGATTATTTCTGTTCTTGAGGGGGAGTAGTTGATTTCTGTTCTTGATTGTTTGTTGTTTGTAATTTAGTTTTTGGGAGATTTTTGTACTGTTGTGAAGGAGTTTCTTTTGATAATTCTTGTGGATGTTTTGTCATACTTGTATATTTCTTTTTAGAGTTGATTGTGGATAGTTGAAGTTATGTTTTGAATGGATGAATTGCATCATTGACATTATTATAAACAGGTGTCCTTTATGCAATGAATGATTCAGTTTATCACTTTTATTTGTTTAAAATGCATGTATAGGATTAGCACTCTAATTCTTGTTAATAATGAAACACATGTGGATGTTAAGATTGCTTTTGAAAATGACTAAGCACATGATCGGTTTGACACCTCAACTTAACAACCAAGACATAAAACCTCATTTTTTTTTTTAACATTGATGCTATCTCTATGCTTAAATTGTTAAACGTACATAAGTATTTGTTATTCTTGAAGTACAAGGTGATCAAACTCAAAAATGGAATCGTTATATAACTAACATTCCTTGAAACACCCGACATAATCAGTGAAGATGACAAAGAAAACCATGGTAAGTCTTGAGCTTTATGGTGGTTTTTGAGAGGATATCAACAATTACTCAAGGTAAACTCTTTCACTTCTAATCTCTTTCAATAATTCCATTAAACTTGTTTTGATTGATACAGCTAAAGCGATCTATTTTCATAACCCACGGGGAATTTTTGCATACACGTACATATGCACATACTTGAGAAAGGATCTTAGGCCATCTTTGGATCGATTTTGAGCCTTAGCTAATTCTTTCATAAAGTATATCCCTAGTCAGCCATGCTTGAGCCTTCAATGAATGAATTCCTTTTCGACAAAACCTGTGTGATGACCGAGCCACAAAAGCATTGATTTACCATACCTTGTTATCTAATTTCTTGCACCCTTTTACAAATCAATATGATACAGAAAGGCAAGAAAAATAGAAAAGAAAAAGGTGGTCATTGTTCAATGACAGAAAAATCAATGAAAACAACCAAAAAAAGAAAAGATACAGTGAGACAGGGAATTGCCAAGAAAGTGAAAAATGAAAAAAATGAAAGAAAGAAATCTCATCCCCAGGCAAAGTGTCAAAAAGTTAGAAAGAGGTGTGCTTTACTGCATAAAAAGATAGCTTTTGATTACCTTGACGTCATTTCATTAGCCACTAACCTCTGGCCCCATTACAACCTACAAAAAGTCCTAGGTGATCTCAAGAGTGATACATATGTATGTGATCTTCTACAAGTGGGGTATGTTAACTAGAATTTCTTTATTTACATCAATATTCTTCCATGAGATTATGCCAAAGTAAAGCTTGTTTTCCTCAAAACTTCACTCTTATACTAATTATGCATGAGATTTTTTGACTGGCCATCTTCTGATCACATGCCCTTTTGAGAGATATGTCACTATAATCGGAGCGATTTGTTTTGCTAAGAGCATTCCTAGAAAGGATTGTGTAATCAAAGCTATCCATGGAAGGTGGAAAAAGGGGAATGATTGTTATATACCAATTCTCATTTACAGTATAACCATCCTACTACTCGGGGAATTTCAAATGCTAATGTAACAGGTGCTAATTTTTGCATAAAGTAAGTACCAATGGAAAAGAAATGCAGGGGATAAGTCATGATTGAGGGTTGAGTGTCTCAACGACCATCATCCTTATTCATTTTTTTCAACAATCTCACATACACACTTGTTCAACTGAAGTTTGTGGGTAGCTTCACTGAAAACCCTCACAAGACAACACTCTTCCTCTAGGGTACACCTAGCGATTCAACGGCTTGTTGCATAAGCTAAATGCAATCAAATGACCAACGAAAAAGGCATTAGGAATAGCTTTACCTTTCATTATTATTGTATTACTAGAGACTAGCAATATTTAGGTTGGGGAGTGTGATTCGTGCATAAAGTTAAGAAATTTTACTATGCCTTTTTAGACTAATTGTGATTTGATGGAGTTTAAGTAATGACATTTCAGGTTCTAAAGTGAACAAAGGCTCAAAAACAACAAAAATCACACTTGAATGTAACACCAGCACAATAGAGAACAAAATTGCAGAAGGTTGGAACAAAGCAAGAATGTTCGAACGTCAACCCACATTCGAACGTCCTCTGAAATCCTGCTAAGACCAGCTGCTAAGACATTGCGTGTTGCAGTCAACAAAAGAGAAATGTTGAGGTACTTGAGTATCACGTTCGAACGTCCTCTAGAATCCTAAGAAGACTACACCACTAGAACCTGACATGCTGCAAGAACCACAGAATAGAAGTACTTGAGTACAACGTTCGAACGTCAATCCACGTTCGAACGTTGTCTTGAGTGACTGAGGACCAAGTTGCTAAGTGTAAAGTCAAGGTTGTTCAAGATGTATGGAAGTAACTAAGTCAGAGACCAAGTCAGTGACCACAAGCCACTTGAGTAGAAGAAATCAAACGTCATCTCACGTTCAAACGTCCCCCTGCAGACTGCCTACAGAATAGTTGATTCCCATGGGCAGCAAACACTATTCACTCATCCTCACCTATCTCCTACCCCCCTTACTTGCCTATAAATACTCCCATGTTGGGAGCTTAAAGAGCATTCTTCCTCTTGTAGAGTAAATGAGGGAGTAATCTTTTCTCTTGTAAAGTAGAAAGTTTTAAGTAATCTAGTTCTTGAACATTTCTTATCTATGTCTATGTTTTCATTTGTATCAAGCATGATGGAGGCTTAGACTCTCCTTGTATTTGAAGTCTTTTATTTACTCATGCTAAGTCTTTACATTCGTATTGTGACAACCATGATGGAGGCCTTGTAGTTGTACTTTCTTTTATTAACAAGTATCAAGAGACATAGCTCAACTTTTGGTTGTGGTGGAAACCCTCCAAAAGTAACTAGCTTTCTTCTACTTTCGTTATTTATGTCTTTCACTTCCAATGCTTGAGCTTCCTTCTTTCTTAGAAGAGTGAAAATCTTCCACTTCTCTAGAGCTCTACCAAAGTTGTGAAGGGTGGGACATGATTCACTTATTTTTCATTGAAGTTTAGCTTTTTGTTTATTGTACTCTCACTTAGTAGCTCCTCCACTTGGAAGGATGAATATCACTCACTTGTCTAGCATGACCAAAGTCATGATGAGTGACTAGTTCTTCATTCACTCTTTAGTAAGAGGAGATGAATATGTAAAGATTACCCGAAAGTTATGTTTGTGCAACTCCTTTATGCTTTAATGATTTATATTCCACTTGTTCACTGGATGACTGAATGCATCTAGAAAAGCTAAGGTACTTTGTATAACTAAGGGTTCCTTCTATGATACGGATGACTCCTACATAGAAAGACCCAGTGGTTCAAGGCAAGCACCCCGACTAGCTCTTCATGACATCTTTTCAATCTCCAACATTATTGCACTTTATTCAAAGACTGGACCATTAATACCATGGTTGGATGCCTTGTAGAAACACTTGTTTGTAGACGGGTTAAGTCTCGGCACAAACAATTCTTGTAAACTTCTAGAAAGGCATCGGAATCATGTGCTTAATCCTTACAGTCCATCTTTATCCTCCGATTAACTTGTTGTTGACACGGGAGTTAATTGAGTCATAAAGCACAAACATAATAAACCAGATAATCAATTACATGTTCTAATCCTCGAGCTAAAGGGTGGCTATTACATTTTGAGAATCTTATATTTTGTCTAGAAAACTCTTGGTAAGAATTTGATATTCTATTCAGGAAATCCCACAACTTCAAATCGTCAAGATTTTCAGTTACTTGGTCTCTATCACTGCTTACTTCTAAACACTAACCATAGTTCCATGTGGATTCGACTTCGGACTTCACCAAATTCTTACCACAACTTGACCGCCTGCACTTGGGTGTACACATTTCGGATCAAGTCACCAATTAAGGAAATTTTTACTGTGAGCAATCTTTGCCATAATAGAGGTACCATGGTATGTAGATATAGCTAACTATTTGGCTACAGGTACCTTTCCTTTTTATTATCCTTGACCGATAAATAGAAATTCTTAAGAGGGGTATGCAATTTTTTTGGCAAGATCCCTACGCATTCAAATATTGTAAGGATTAGATAATCAGGTGTTGTGTACCCAATCATGAAATGGGTTAGTTTATTTCTTTTTGTCATTCTACAGCTTGTGGTGACAATTTTTCTTCAAAGAAAACTATTGCAAAAATTTTGCAATGTGGATTTTATTGACCCACTCTTTTTAAGAATGTACATGCTTTTTTTTCTAAATTGTGATCGATGTAAAAGGTTGAAAAATATTTCAAAAAGAAACATGATGTCTTTACACCTTATTTTGTTTATCGAAATTTTTTATTATTAGGGCATCGATTATATTGGGCCATTCTCTCCCTCCTTTGGACATCTATACATTTTTGTTACTGTTGATTATGTTTTTAAATGGGTTGAGGCAATTCCTTGTCGAAATAATGATCACCACACTATGATCAAATTTTTAAAAGAAAATATTTTATCTAGATTTGTAATTACTCGAGCTATTATAAGTGATGGGGTGCATATTTTTGTAATAAATTTTTTAAAAATTTAATGAAGAAATATTTGATTTCGCACAAAGTATCTAGCTCTTATCATCCTTAGACAAGTGGATAAACTGAATTAGTTAATAGGGAGATAAAGTATATTTTGAAAAAAACAGTTAATCCAGATCGCAAAGATTGGTCCTTGAGGCTAACTAATGTGTTAAGGGCTAACTGCACTATGCTTGTTATTTTCCATTGTAAATTCCTATCCTCTCAACATCTTCCCTCAATGTGTATGTATGATGTGTGTAAAAAGGGGTGTCACTCTCCTTTGGGATGATATCAAAAGAAAGGTAAAGGGAATGGTGAAAATGAAATGTGCAAGTGAGCAAAAATGCTTCCCAAGCTCAAGAAGACTTTTGTGTGTTGTGTTTTACTTGGAGGTATTCCAAGGTCGTTTCCTCGAGGAAGGTTGTGGATCGTTTGAAAGTTATTTTTGTGAAAAGAAAGTGTAAAATCTTTTGTAGTTGAAGTTTGGTTTTGTGAGTTGTATTGTGATGAAAATGAGTTGGAAAGCAAGTGTTGGTCAATCCGAAGGGTTCACTCCAATGGGAATACCGAGTCAACTCGAAACCTTCCTCCAATGGTGCATAAGTGAACGATTGATTCGTGGGAAGTGAGGGACATAATGGAAATGAGGATCCAAGCATAACCTGTGACAATGCCTACGGGATATCAAGGATTCACACTCCCGTCCACACTCAACCTAGTCAAATCGAACCACCGTACACCGAGGGGAGGAGAGAAGGATGAGTTGAGATGGTATACCCAAGTAGAGGTCTCCCTTGGATTAACCAACTTAAAGATTTAGCTACTCATGATTAAAGGAAAACCAACAATGTAGTGAGAATGCATTACATGGAAATGAAAATGCTTGGTGCAGTAAATGCCAGAAGCATAAACTAAATGAGAATGTATTTAATACCCATTTACAGCTAAGAAATTTAAGAACATAGAAGCTTTAATGGTAGAAAAATTAATGGAAGACTAGACTTGAAAACACTTAGAGATTAATGACATTCAAAGCATTAAAGGAAGCTTGGAAGATTCTTACATGAAATTAAAAGACAATAAATGGAAGAAAATGGAAAAATCTCAACTTCTCTCTCTAACACTATTCATCTTCTTCCTAGAGCTTCTCTCTCTATATTACAATGTATATCTTGCATAATAATCCTGGAGAGCTTCTTCCTTTGTCAAAAATGTCCATGGTGTGATGCCCCAGCTAGGTGATGTGATCTCCATCCATAGGCTATCAAGAACGTGGGTTTGATAGGGCTGAACAGCGTGGTACAGGCATAGCCTGCACACCCAGTCTCTCTCCTCTCTCCTCATTGATGATCAAAACTCCAAAATTCCAAGGTAGAGGACATTAGGGATGTTCATGGTGTAAGACATGTCAGGGATATGTAGGAGGATGAGTGGTGGGACCCTGAAGACAGTAGAGCCTGATATACAGAATCTGGGTTGTGTCAGCAGAGAGTACTGGTACTACGAACTCCAGTAGCATAAGGGTACCAGTATTGAGTTTCGGTACTGCGAACTCCAGTAGCATAAGGGTACCGATACTGAGTATCGATACTGTTTCTCCTATTTTTGCTGGTTCTTTGGTTTCCTCTCCTCTCTTCCATAGCTATCTTCAAGCCATCCTTCCATTAGCATTCACCTCAAATCACAAGAGAAGGCTTTAAGAAGCCCCACTTATCACCTTTTTTCTGCAAACACCACAAATCTTCATTAATAGCTCAAATAGCACAAATCCACTCATTTAATTCCCAAAAGCAAGTGAAAAAAGAATGTATTAGCACATGAAATATGCAATGTTTTGTGCTAATCACACTACATATTAAACCATTTTAGGAATGTCTCCTTATCGGCTGATTTATGGTTAACCATATCACTTACCTGTAAAATTAGAATATCGAGCATATTGGACAATCAAAATGATGAATTTTGATATAGACAAAGAAAGTGCATCCCGCAATTTTCAGATTAGTGAATTGGAAGAATTGAGAAATGAAGCACATGAAAATGCGAAAATTACTAAAGCTAGAATGAAGATTTTTCATCCTAAAAATATAGTGCAAAAATTTTTTTTACCATCTCAAAAAGTCATGTTATACAATTCAAGGCTCCGCCTATTTTCTAGCAAGTTAAGGTCTAGGTGGATAGGTTTATATATTGTTAAACAAGTTTTTTAACATGGGGTAGTTGAAATTGAAAATTCATTAAGTGGGAATGTTTTTAAAGCCTTAACCCATATTATAATGGATTTGTTTAAAATGTGGACTCTATTTAGCTAATGGAACTAGATTATGTGCCCTGAGAGTTATTATGTGTATTTGTGACGCCCCTAAAACTGGGGGGTCCCGTTGACAATCCGTCAACCCGCGAAAATGCCCGTGAGTACCGCTTGCTCCGACATCATGCTAATATTATTCCCTTTTTATCGGAACTTTTCATTACACGAAACACCCATGTTCCATTAATCATTTAATGCTATCGATGTTCAATATACCTCAATATATCTCATTTAAGGTCAATTTATATCATTGGAACTAAAGGTTGCATAGCCCAAGGCCTTGGAAGAAAAATAAAAAAAAAACTTTAAAATCTGCCAAAAACGTACTGGTACGAATTGCTCACTGGACCACACTGTATCGATACGCTGAGTCCATTTTATCCCTGTTTCATCAGTTTTCGATTTCCAATCCAATCAAAACCTTTCCAAATTCATCCCAAACATGTATAAAGATAATTTTTACATTATACATGACTCACACAAGTCTATTACACCCCATTCCATACAATTTACATGTCAAAATAGAATTAAACCAAAAGTTTTACACAAAATTTGTTTTCAAAAGCCACAAACCGGATTTTCTTCACTTTCAAGGCCCCGAATGTGTGTCATCCACCGGAATATGCCCCGTACCTGAAATGTGTTCCCATATAGGGTAAGCCAATGCCTAGTAAAATATTTCTTACAGAGGCTACTCCCCACCTAAGTGCATATGAATATATACATGCAACAACACACAACTAATATCCATTCCAATGCAAGAATATGCAATTCATGTTAGAATCTATCATGTCATGCCATGAATGAGATGAGATGAGACTCATGCACAGCAACCCGAGCCCTCATCGGCTCTTACCACACTATGCAGTGCAAGTGTAAAACCCTTGTCATTGATGAAATACATCCAATGATCATCTTTGAAACAAAACTCATATGTTCATAAAAACCAATTCATTTTTGGATGTTTCCCATCAAATGAATTATTATCTAACCAAAATCATGTGTTTTTATTTGGGTAGTGTACTTTTGGTGTTGCACCGCCGACTCCACACACCGATACACTTTTTGGACTTGCACCATCGGAAGTGTATAAACCAATAGCCGGGCCTTGCACCCGAGGGGGATCTATCCCTTCTTGCAATACCCGACACAAGTTTTCCATGTATGCAACCATGCAACTCAGTAGCATATTCAACCCCACTTTTTCGAGCGCACTCATCAAACACCAAGCATGGTGATTGATTTAACCATGCACTCACACCTATAAATGCGATGTGTTCTCAATGCATATGCAATGTAATGAATCATTGCACTATCAACATCTTGTTCAATGAAATGAATGCCAATGAGCCAATTTAACCACATATCATGTCTCATATGTAATGAATGTCATATGAACAAATTAAACCACACATATCAACATGAGTCATGACAATTTATATCAATGCATATAATTACCACTATTTATCACAATGTTAATATATCAACATTTGTATCAATTAATTCCCAAGTATGCTACCACATAATCCATGTCAATATCACACTTAAATCACAAGGCACATTATAAACACATAGCATACCCACATAAACCCAATTTTCAAGAGTTTGCATAAACACATCCACATACCAAAATCAAGCTTCAAGGGATTTCACAAATGAATCCCCCATGCCAAACCCAACTAGGAATTAGTATAGGCCAATTCCGTACCCATTTCCTCATTTCAATAGCCCTAGTCAATTGACCTAGGTCATTATACACCCTTACCCATTCCATAGGACAACTTAGGTAAGAAATAAACCAAAGTAGGAGAAACCCTACCTCTTGGAGCGTGAGATGAAAGGTAGAAAGCTTATAAGCCCTTTCTAGCCCCAAAACCCTTGATTCCACAAAATTTCCTCCTTCGATCTTCAGTGAAATCCTTCATTCTTGGTACATAAACGTTACCCTCATCGCATAGACCAACTTTAGTTCTTGGTCCAAACAATTCCGATCGACGGAACTTCTTAGACCGGAAGAAGAAGTCTTGAAAAATAATTTTGCTCTCTTCTCTCTTTTCTCTCTTCAACATCTTAGCTTAGCCGGCCAATGGGTGAGAAAAATATCTTATTTTTCAGATATTAAACCCTATTTATACTTTTTAATTGCGCGGTCCACATTGTCCCGCACATTTATCACTTACGGGTCCGTTTTTAACCCGAAACGACTTAATTAAATTTCGCTTTCAATTCAAATTAATTTTATTTGAAATTTTATCCAATTATAAGGAATTTTTATAATTTTCATTTTTGGGGACCTTTGAAAGTTCATTCGTCACCTAATTGTCTCGAAAAATATGTAAAATCTGACTATCTCGAAATTTGACGAAAATTGACGTGATAACTCAATTTCACGATACGAGTCCAACGGTGAAGTCTGTTGTTTCTTCCGAGCTCTTTAGAAATTTATATTTTAAACCTGCATAATAGTGACAAATTATTATTTTGCCCTTTTTTGAAAAATTTTAAATTTACCCAGGTTTTACAATCTTCCCCCCTTAAAAGAATTTTGTCCCCAAAATTCACACACACATGCACATACAACTACATGCATATGTAGCAGTCATATAGTGCAAAATGAGTACAATACTATAATATAATAATGTACCTCCATCCTTGAATAGGAAAGGATAACTGGTACCTATGGTATCCTCACCCTCCCATGTTGCCTCTTCCACTCCCCGGTGCTGCCACAACAACTTCACTAGCCTCACGGTCTTGCCTCGCAAAACCTGATCCCAGCTATCCATGATGCGTACCGGTCCCTCCTCAAAGGTCCCATCAGCATCAACCACAAGCTCTCCGCAATCCACCAAATGAGTCAGATTCGGGGTGTATTTTCGAAGCATAGAGACATGGAATACCTCATGAACACCTGATAGATTTGGCGATAACGCTAACTGGTAAGCAACTGCACCAACCCTCTCAAGTACCTCGAAGGGCCTGATATACCTTGGCGACAGCTTTTCCCACTTACCAAACCTGACCACTCCTCTCTTAGGTATCACCTTCAAGAAAACATGATCACCCACCTCAAACTCTAGAGGTCACCGTCGTCTATCAGCGTAGCTCTTCTGCCGGCTCTGAGCCGTGAGAAGATGCTTCTGAATCAAATCCACCTTCTCAGAGGTGTCTCTAATCAAATTCAGACCCATAGAAGGTCTCTCTCATACCTTCATCTAACAAACCGGAGATCGACACGGCCTCCCATATAATGTCTCATAGGGTGTCATCTATATACTCGTCTGGTAACTATTGTTGTAGGCGAACTCTATCAAGGGTAGGTGATCTTTTCAGCTACCCTTGAGATCTAGGACGCATGCCTGCAGCATGTCCTCTAACATCTGGATAGTCTTCTCAAACTGACCTTCCGTCTAGGGATGAAAAGCAGTGCTCATCATCAACTGTGTCCCTATAGCTCGCTGAAAACTCTCCCAAAAATGAGCTATGAACTTGGGATCCCGATCCGATACTATAAATACGGGCACCCCATGCAACCAAACAATCTCTCGTATATACAACCTGTAGAATTTCTCTAAGGTGAAGGTCATCTGCACAACTAAAAAGTGTGCCAACTTCGTAAGCCGGTCCACAATCACCCACACCGTGTCATGTCCCAACGATATCTGTGGCAAGTGGGTTACAAAATCCATCGTGACATGCTGGCCTCTAATGTTCAACCTTAATCTACTGACATGTGAGACATCATCTGACAAAGTCTCCAACGTCTCTCTTCATCTCGCTCCAATAATATTGGCGACGAAGATCATGGTACATCTTCGTGCCACCTAGATGTACAGTAAATCAGAAATAATAAAACTCTCTGAGAATCTCCTCTTTGAGTTCCATAGACTGGGGAACCATAATCCTCCCCCTAAATCGAAGACTACCATCCGAGTGAAGGGCCCAACCCTCATCACCTGTACCTGACTATACTCGGTCCCTGATAGATGATAATTCTGCATCTTGTCCTTGGAATTCAATCACTCTGCTCAGTAGGGAAGGTGTAGCCACTAAACTTTCCAAAGTACCTTGAGTCCAATCTCTATAGTGTAGCCTGAACTATCCCACAATCTCGAGCATTTGCCACTCTCGGGAAGCCACACTAGCCGAGACTCCCATGACTTCCTGCTGAGTGCATCAGCTACCACATTTGTCTTACCGGGATGGTAATGCAAAGTGAAGTCATAGTGCTCCAGAAACTCCATCCACCTGCGTTGCCTCATATTGAGGTCCCGTTGTGTAAAGATGTACTTCAAACTTTTGTGGTCCAAAAATACCTCAAACTACTCACCGTATAAATAGTGGCGTCAAGCCTACAAGGCAAAGACAATGGCCGCCAACTCCATGCCATGTGTAGGATAATTCTGCTCGTGGTTCTTCAACTGCCGAGAACCATAAGCCACCACCCTCTTGGACTGCAACAATACACAACCGAGTCCGTCCTTTGAGGCATCACAATACATTGTGTACCTTTGTCCCCTTTCCAGAACTATTAGAATAGGAGCTGATGTAAACCTTCTCTTTAATTCCTAGAATGCCTTCTCGCAAGCATTATTCCACTCAAACTTGACCTCCTTCTGGGTCAACTTGGTCATAGGTGCAGCTAATCGAGATAAGTCCTCAATTAACCTCCTATAGTATCCCGCCAATCCCAAGAAACTGCATATCTCGAAGACTAACTTTGATCTCCTCCAATTCATAATTGTTTCCACCTTTTCCAGGTCCACGGATACGCCCGAAGCTGACACTACAAGTCCCAAAAATTTCACCTCAGTAAGCCAAAATTCACATTTGCTGAACTTGGCATACAACCGATGATCTCTCAACATCTGGAGAATGATCCCCAAGTGACCCTTGTGCTCCTCCTCAGACTTGGAGTAGATCAAGATGTCGTCAACAAAGACTACAACAAACTCATCCAGGTAAGGCTGAAACACCCTATGCATGAGATCCATGTATATCGTTAGAGCATTCATTAATCCGAATGGCATTACTGTGAACTCGAAATGCCCATATTGCGTCCTAAACGCTGTCTTAGGGATATCTGTCTCCCTAACCCTCAACTGATGGTAACCGGTGCGGAGATCTATCTTGGAGTAGACTCGCGCTCCTCTCAATTGATCAAACAAGTCATCAATCCTCAGCAAAGGGTATTTATTCTTGATACTAACCCATTCAACTGCCGATAATCTATGCATAGTCAAAGGGTTTTGTCCTTCTTCTTGGCAAACAACACCGGAGCACCCCTAGGTGAAGTGCTCAGTCTAATAAAGCCCTTGTCCAATAATTCTTGCAACTGGACCTTGAGTTCTTGCAACTCAACTGGTGTCATCCTATGTGGAGTCATAGAGATAGGAGATGTACCCGGATGCAACTCAATGGTAAAGTCCACATCCCTATGTAGAGGCAATCCTGGTAGTTCATCTGAAAAAATATCCTCATACTCACATACCACCCGAGGTAGATCTAACTCCTATCTTGCCTCGTCCTCCAGGGTAAGGTTTGTAAGCCAACCCATCAACAATCCGTGTCATCTAGAGTAACACATAGCTTGGGATAAAGCATCATATTTTTTCCCCTGGAACTTAAAACAGACACCATCAGGTGTGTAAGTAGTGACCCTCTTCCTATCACAATCAATGATGACCCGATGTGCCGCCAACCAATCCATCCTGAGGATCACATCAAACTCCGACATGTCCATAACCCTAAGGTTCATGGTGAGTAGAATCCCCGAGATCTCTAACTCACAATCCTGACTTATCTGACCAACTCTCACCCTAGCTCCTGAGGGAAAACTCACATGCAGTGACTTTTCTAAAGTCTTAACCTCTAAGCCTAAGTCTTTCACTCATGATGCAGTAATAAATGAATACGATGCACCCAAATCAAATAACACTCTAGCCCATAAGCGAGAGAGTAGGAATGTATCATGTATCACTGACGGATCTGCCAGCTCAGTCTATGGCACCATGGTGTAGACACGCCCCTGGGTTCCCAAAGTCCCAGCTTGTGAGCCCTGACCTCAACCTCGACCTTGACCCATGCCCTTGCCCATCTGGCCTAATTGCTGAGTTCTCGCACGAGAAGTAGTAGGGGCCTGAGTAACACCCTGGAACTGATACTGGTTCCCCTGGCCCATGGTGGGGTAGGGAGGAATGTACTGTGTCTGTGGTTGCCCCACCGAAGTCTGGGACTAAGATGACCCGTAACCCTAAGATCCCTGCCTCTGAGGGCAATCCTGTTTCATGTGACCCAGTTGGTGGCAATGAAAACATGCTCATGAGCCTGCCTGACTAGAAGTCCTGAAGTGTCTCCCGCCTTGGGAGGATTGACCCTGGCCTTGGCCTTGATAGCCACGGCCCTGTCCCTGGAATCCTTGAGGAGTAGAAGTCCTCTACTTCTTCCCCTAGCTAGAAGAAGATGATTAACCCTCCTTCTTCTTGTCTTTAACACCCGCTTCCTGGATGTTCTGTGCATCTTTTACCTTTCTCTCAATGGTCATAGTTGTCATGACCATCAAATCCAAGTCTTGCAGAAGAAGACCCACAATTTTGCCTCGGATGGACAACTTCAACCCATCCTCAAACTTCCTCACCTTGGCCACATCTATAGCCACATAATCATCGGTGAAACGTGCTAATTCTATGAACTTAGCCACGTATTCCATCACCGACATTGTTCCTTATCTCAAGTCTAAAAACTCCCAAGCCTTTGCATGTATGGCGACCGCTGGGAAATACTTGCCGATGAAGAGTTCCTTGAACTCTACCCATGTCATCGCTCCCAAGTCCTTGGAGTTCTTCACCCAATCCCACCATACTTGGGATTCTCCCTCTAGTTGGAATGTAGCTAGGGTTATCTTTGTGGCATTAGAGGTGATCTTCATAGCCCTCAAGATCTTGTCCACTTGTCAGAACCAATGGTGAGCCACCATAGGATCCACCCCTCCCATAAAGATCGGAGGCTGATGTGCCTTGAACTTCTGGAGGTTACTTGAGCCTCCTTGTCCCCCACTTGCACCAGTTTGTGCAATAGTGGTTGCCATAGCACTAGCCTGTGCTATGGTAGCATCCGTCTTACCAATAGCCTCCACTAAGATTTGTTGGTCAAAAGCTGGTGGTGATTGGTTATTGTTCCACCCACCGCCTCAGCTTCCTCTTCCTCGATTTGCCATCTACACACATGTCAAATAGCAGTAGAACATTTACATAACATCCCAAGGTAGGGATCAAACTTGAAACATTGAGATTTATCTCCTTGTTTCTCTATTAGAGTCTGTGCCACCTACTAGTAAATATGTATACCTTGAACTATCCCGTTCATTTCCTTTTCGACTCCCAAGGTTATGTTTTCTAACCCTAGTGTCCCTTTCCATTTATATTTTACCATGTATATCATTCACATAATCACATAGCACGTAATCATGTAACAAAATGTAAGCACATAAGATGAAATGTACAATGTATGCAATGGTCTAAACTCAATGCCCATCAAGCCCTTGGTAATTCGTATACCCTGGCTCTAATACCAAGCTGTGACGCCCCTAAAACTAGGGGGCCCATTGAAAACCCCTCAACCCACGAAAATGCCCGTAAGTGTCGCTTGATCCGACATCACACTAATATTATTCCCTTTTTACCAGAATTTTTCATTACATGAAACACCCATGTTCCATTAACCATTTAATGTTATCGATGTTCAATATACCTCAATATATCTCATTTAAGGTCTATATTATATCATTGGAACTAAAGGTTGCATAGCCTAAGGCCTTGGAAAAAAAAAAACCTTAAAATCTGCCAAAACATACCGATACACGTACCAGTATGGGTTACTCACTGGACCTTACCGTACCGGTACGTTGAACTCTCTGGACCTCGACGTACCGGTACACGTACTAGTATGCTAAGTCCATTTTTTCCTATTTCATCAATTTTCAATTTCCAATCCAATCAAAACCTTTCCAAATTCATCCCAAACATGTATACAGATATTTTCTACATTATACATGATTCACACAAGTCTATTATAACTCATTCCATACAATTTACATGTCAAAATGGAATTCAACCAAAAGTTTTACACAAAACTTGATTTCAAAAGCCACAAACCGGTTTTTCTTCACTCTTGAGGCCCCGAATGTGTGTCATCCACCAGAATATGTCCCGTAACTAAAATGTGTTCCCATATAGGGTGAGTCAACGCCCAGTAGAATATTTTCTACTAAGGCTACTCCCACCTAAGTGCATATGAATGTATACATGCAACAACACACAACCAATATCCATTCCAATGCAAGAATATGCAATTCATGTTAGAATCTATCATGTCGTGCCATGAACGAGATGAGACTCACTCATGCACATCAACCCGAGCCCTCACTGACTCTTACCACACTATGCAGTGCAAGTGTAAAACCCATGTCAATGATGAAATACATCCAATGATCATCTTTGAAACAAAACTCATATGTTCATAAAAATTAATTCATTTTTGGACGTTTCCCATCAAATGAATCATTTATCTAACCAAAACCATGTGTCTTTATTTGCGTAGGGGACTTTTGGTGTTGTACCGCCGGCTCTACACACCAATACACTTTTTTGGACTTGCACCATCAGAAGTGTATAAACCAATAGTCGGGCCTTGCACCCGAGAGGGGATCTATCTCTTCTTCCTATACCCGACACAAGTTTTTCATGTATGCAACTGTGCGACTCAGTAGGATATTCAACCCCACTTTTCTGAGCCCACTCATCAAACGCCAAGCATGGTGATTGATTTAACCATGCACTCACTCCCATGAAATGCGATGTGTTCTTCATGCATATGCAATGTAATGAACCATTGTACTACCAACATCATGCTCAATGCAATGAATGCCAATGAGCCAATTTAACCACATATCATGTCTCATATGTAATGAATGTCATATGAACAAATTAAACCACACATCTCAACATGTGTCATGGCAATTTATATCAATGCATATAATTACCACTATTTATCACAATGTCAATATATTAACATTTGTATCAATTAATTTCCAAGTATGCTACCACATAATCTATGTCAATAACACACTTAAATCACAAGGCACATTATAAACACATAGCATACCCACATAAACCCAATTTTCAAGAGTTTACATAAACACATCCACATATCAAAATCAAGTTTCAAGGGATTTCACAAATGAATTCCCCATGCCAAACCCAACTAGGAATTAGTCTAGGCCAATTCCGTACCCATTTTCTCATTTCAATAGCCATAGTCAATTGACCTAGGTCGTTATACACCCTTACCCATTCCATAGGACAACTTAGGTAAGAAATAAACCAAATTAGGAGAAACCCTACCTCTTGTAGCATGAGATGAAAATTAGAAAGCTTATAGACCCTTTCTAGCCCCAAAACCCTTAATTCCACAAAATCTCCTCCTTGGATCTTTAGTGAAATACTTCATTCTTGGTACATTGACGTAGCCCTCGTCACGTAAACCAACTTTAGTTCTTGGTCCAAGTACTTCCGACCGACAGAACTTCTTAAATCGGAAGAAGAAGTCTTGAAAAATAATTTTTCTCTCTTCTCTCTTTTCTCTCTTCAACATTTGAGCTTAGCTGGCCAATGGGTGAGCAAAATATCTAATTTTTTCAGAAATTAAACCCTATTTATACTTTTTAATTGTGCGGTCCACATTGTCCTGCACGTTTATTACTTTCAGGTCCGTTTTTAACCAGAAACGACTTAATTAATTTTTTTTTTCAGTTCAAACTAATTTTATTTGAACTTTCATCCAATTATAAGAAAATTTTATAATTTTTATTTTTGGGGACCTTTGAAAGTTCATTCATCACCTAATTGTCTTGAAAAAATTCGACTATCTTAGAATTCGACGAAAATTGACGTGGTAACTCAATTTCGCGATACGAATCCAATGTTGAAGTTTGTTGTTCCTTCCAAGCTCTTTAGAAATATGCATTTTAAACCCACATAATAGTGGCAAATTACTATTTTTCCATTTTTCCAAAAAAGTTTAAATTTACTCGGGTTTTATAGTATTTGTTTGTAAAAAGTAGTACTAACTATTTTGTTTATTATTTTATTGATTAGGATTTTATACTATGGATTTGTTTCATTTTCTGACGTTATTAGCGATTATCTTTAAATTTTGCTTTATGACATTATACATTGAGGACAATGTCATTTTAGGTTGGAGAAGGAAACAATTTGTAATCGTCTTTATGACTAGCAGATGTTAAAGAACTGAATAGTAATTTTTTTAAAATACATTTCAAAATTTTCAAAAAAATTTCAAAGAGAAAAGGATGAAAAACTCTTTGGTTTAGTCTTGGTGTGTTAAGCACTTTTCCCAAGGATGTACACTTTTTGATCATGGCAAAAGCAAAAGTTGTGTACAAGGTAGAAACCTTCGGTAGTCAAGAAAAACCTATGTGTAGAAGAAGTTCATATGCTAAATGCTAACAAGTAAATCGACTCAGTGGTTGTGTAAAGTGTGATTAATGGACATGAGAAAATTCAATCAATGCTCTGAACCAATTTTGGGTCGTATGTTAGATCGTCTTAACAGGATTAAGTATGGGCAAAACAAGGATTATCCTTAGACATCATCTTATTCTAGTCCAATGCTTACAAGATATGTGCGACGCGAGATTAATAAGTTCAATAATATTCTCAAATTAAAAAATTTTGAAGAATGTATAGTTTTAGGATTTTTCTATGGAGTTTAAGCATTTTGGTGTGTTATTTTATGTGTTTTTGTGTGTTTAATTTTAAATTATTGAAGTTTGCATTTTTATTAGTATTTTAATGATGATTTGAGTTAAGAAGGCTGTTAATTGAGGAATTTTGAATTAATATGAAGATTTATGACTATAGGAAGCATAATTGAAATCAGGAAAACCGCTGGAAATCAAGAAGGTGAACCGCTAGAATTGCCAGACTGCTTGTCTACCAGAAAAATAAAGACAGCACCGTTTGGACAGTGGTGGCGGCGTCAGGACGTTACTACCTCCTATAAAACCTATCAATTTGCAAACCAAATCCATTTGTCTTCCCTAGTAGTAGATTTTTCAAAAAAACCCAGTGAACCAAGCTGCCTTTTCTCCTCAAATCTACTCTATCCATCAGTTTTTTTCAATTATGCTTCAATTAAACACTTACCTATCCTATTATATAGAATTTTATCGATTTAAATCTAGTAAAACTCTTTTTTGTTAATAAATTCAAGATCTTCATTATGGATCCAAGAAGAAAATCAAGGGCTCGCAAGGGTGGTTCATCTTCAAGTTGTCCAAGGCAAGGAGTCTTTCCACCACCCCTAGCAATGCCATAAGAGGAGGAGCAACCCTAGGTTCAAAATCAATTTGATAATAAAATTTTTGAGAATATTGAGGAACTAGTTTGGTATGACACTTATTTTTTATCTAAAACTATCATTTCGGAAAGACCAATTATATATGAAAATTTTGAGCACATTGGGGTTAAACAAAATTTAGCAGCACAAGGATGGTTGAATTATATGAAAACTTTGGGTATTGCTTTTGAATATTTGGTACACGAATTTTAATGCTAAAGTGGCTAGGCCAATGAAATTGCTTGCATATGTTAGGGGAATAAAATTTTAAGTTATGGTATTTTCCATTGTCGATCATTTGAACCCTATTTCGAGACACTCTCATCCCCAATACCCTCTTACCACGCTACCTGGTATGTCTAATGTTGAAATTGAGTTAACTGGGAATCCAAATTATATCTGGGTAGGCCCAACAAATACATTAAGTTGGGAGACTTAACTAATAAATATTGAATTTTAAACAAGATTAATGTGAATAATTTGTTGTCCCCAATCCCAAAAAATCAAGTCTTCACTAAGAAAACATATTTTCGGTACTCTTCTGGAATGAGACATATTATTGACCTGCCAACTCTAATTATAGATCAAATGATACTGACAGTGGAAAATAAAAAAAAATGCTCACTTCCTTTTGCTATTTTAGTATTTGAATTATGTAGACATAAGGGAGGGATTTCATATCCATCATGGCCTATTGTGGACAATCTAGCACCCCTTAACAAGATTTCTTTGAAAAAAAGCCAGGGAATCTAGGCAGAGGCACAAGAAGAGATACCACCCGAGCCACAAGTAGACCAATTTCTAGGAGGTGCAGATTTCCAGCCACCTGAAGAGCCACAGCAGCAATAGGAGGAGTTGTAGTCGTATATCCCAGTGGATGATCGGACTGATAGGCAGATTTTATTGGGTCTCAAGATAAGGATGACTTAGTTTGATTAAAGGATAACCCAGTATGAAGAAAAACAAAGAGAGATCCTAAGGTTACTTGGGAGGAGATAGTCCGCCGGAGTCTCCTGCATTTTTCTACGTTCTTTCTTGACCTTCTTAGACTCTTTTATTTACTTTCCAATTCATGCACTGTGTTTTCTTAAGTACTTTGGATGTTTTTGCAAATTTAATTTTAAGTTTAGGATGTTGGTTTAATTTTAGTTAATTCAGTTAGTTTGTGTTTATTTCATATAATTTTTCTATGTTAAGATAATTAGTTCATATTATTCACAGTGGGATTACATTGTCATTCTGTTGATTTGCAAGTATAACCCAAATCAAATCAACAGAGATTTTCATACTCTATTTATGCATTATCTTTATAATTCCATAAAAAACTTACTACTTTGAGTATGTAAAGATTTCTTATTTTGAAAACCCTTTGGAGATAACATAATCTTTTGTGAAGCTTACATACATAGTGGAAATGTGAAACCCTTGTGCAAATTTTGAACCTATCCTTCTTGGAGAGATTTTAAATGCTTACTCGTGTAAGAATTTTAGTTTAGTGCAAGATTTCTTTGAATAATCTCATTAATCTTGTTTTAATTAGCACTGATTGAATGACATGTTAGCATTCTCCATTAAAATTCTTATGAGAATCATGCAAGTGTATGAGTTTCTGGAAATGATCTTAGGTCATTGTGATCTTATTTTGAGCATTGATCATTTCTTTTACAAAACTATATCCCTAGTAAGCCGTGATTGAGCCTAGGTAAAATTTATATTCTTAAACCCACATGTTAATTGAGCCCATGAAAATATATTTATCCAACCCTTGCTATCTAATTTTCTTGCACCCTCTCTTAAAGAAGGCATTATACGGGAAAAGAAAAGGAGAAATATGGTTGGAAAGGAAGAAAAAGGAAAGGAAAGGAAAGAATGTCTAGGAAGGAAATGAAAAATAATGAAAGAAATTTTTGCGAAGAAAAGAACGGCCAAGTAATTATAGGCCTGAGATAGAAAATATGTAATTGGAGAGTGAAAAAAATTGATAAGAGAGATGTGTTCTACCAAAAATGGAAAAGATAGCTTTTTAATCCCTTAGATGTCGTTTCTTAAGCCCAACACCCTTAGCCATGTTATAACCCAAATAAAGTTCTTTTTGATCCCAGAAGTCATGCATATGTATTATTTTCAACTATTCATTATAAGGGAGAGTGTTGATAATGTTATTTGATGTAGTGTTAATATTCTTCCATGAGATTATGCCAATTTCAAATTTTATTCAAATAACATTCTTTTGAAATATTACATGTGCTATTACTTTGCTTTGATTTCAATATTCTTATCAAATGTAATTTTTGAGTGGTAGTCACTAAAACTTCAATGTGTTCTTTGTTGAGTGATTTTCAAGCAATGATTGACGTCAAAGCTAATTTTTGTACAACTTAGCAAAGGGTTGTGACATTTCTTAAGTGTTTTGAGATAAAATAAATCCACACACACAAGTTTTTCTGAAAATATACTGAATAGTGTTACAAATGGTGTGTGTTACTCTTACAGTAATAAGGAAGGGAGAGTATTCTAGCATAAAGATGGAATGATGATTTAATTTTATATGTGAAAAATATAAATTATTTTATCTTAACTATTGAAGTTTATAAGTACCTTCACTGGAAACCTGCACGAGACAAAACTCGTCCATTAGAGATCACCTAGGGGTTAAATGCTTGTTGCATAGGCTAAATGCAATAGTAAAATCTATGAATGTGATCGTATATATTTATTTTTTTGTAATACTAGGGACAAGTAATGTTTGGTTGGGGGTGTGATTAACCCTAAAAATTGTGTAAATGAATTAGGGCTTAGGGTTAAATATGTGCGCAATTGATTTAAAATGCTTAATTGAGATTATATTATGATTAATATTTGAATTATATATTTTGTAGGGTTTCATGTGTAATTAAGGAAATTTGGAGGGTTAAAGCATGAAAGAAGAACAAAGGAGAGAGGCAAAAAGAAATTCAGCAAGAAGCTCACCATCCGGATGGTGAAACCACCATCCCAATGGCAACCAAAGTCAAAAAAAGTCAACAAAGGAGGCTGCAAGGCAAAATCCAGAGTATAAGCACTATCCGAACGGTGGTGGTGGCGTTCGGATGGTGGCCCTAACTGCCTCACCTTCTCTTTTTCTCCCATTGGTCCATTGATGAAACATTCATCTCCTATTGGTCCTTGTGGGTGTCTGCCGCCTTGACCCTTAATCAGAACCTCTAAATAGGCATGCTTGGGTTCATTTTGAGGAGGGATCAACCACCTTTTGAAAAAACCAAAGTCTTAGAGAAAAACACCCTACCCTAAACACTCCTAGCCAAAATACTCTCCTCTTCACATTTCGTTTACTCCTTTTTTACTTCAAGGGGTGAACCTCTCTCACTTTTTTGCCCTAGTCAATAATAAAGGTGGGGGTGTATTAACTATTCCTCGGCGAAGAACTCTTTGTGTTTGTTTTGTATTTGCGTTATATTGTAATGGGATTGTCTTACCCTCCTTGTTTGTCCATAGCAATGCAGAGTGAGTGATTCGTCTATACTCTTTAGGAAAGGGAGAAGACATGTGTAATATTGTTTAAGTAATAGAAATACAAATGTTTTATCTATGCCTTAATGTTTACACCTCCCTTAAATGATAGATGGTTTTCATTTATGTTTGGTATCGTATTATAATATGCTCAAGGTTACTAGTACTGAGCTAGACTTATTACTATATATCATTTCATCTATGCATTATTATGTACTTCATGTGTGATTCAATGATGTACATAGTTAAGATTTATGTAATAGTCGTGAGATTGGTTATAGACAGGTTAAGTCTTGTCATAGCCAATGCTTTTGATTCACTCCATAAATCAGAACCTTGTCTTCATTGAATAATAGACCAGTTGATCAATTGGCTATAGTAAACCTTTTAAATGGTTCACCTTTGGGTTTACTAGAGTTATTTGGTTATTGCAAGGTGCATAAACCTTCCGGCTAACTTAATAGTTATTGTGATATGGTTCAATAACATAGGAGTTAATTGTTGTAAGGTGGTATTTTCTTAATCTCAAGCAATAGAATGCATGTTGGATCCCTGAACTAAAGAGTAGGGTTTTTTATTGTTGTAATCAAAGTTGGTTTTAAGTGTTTATTTATCAGTTCTTAAGCTCACACCACAAGTTGTAGTAATGCACACTACACACAAGCCAATTTCACCATTTTCTATTTTACGTTCCAATAGATAACTCCCTATGAATTCAACCTTAGACTTCACCAAGTAATATTACAACTTGACCACTTATACTTTGATGTATGATTAAGATCTAGTTAAAGCTCCCTATCAGGTCTTTGAACATCCCATTGACCAACCTTTGGTAGGTTGCTCCTGTATTTTTCAGACCAAAGGGCATCACTTTGTAGCAATAGATTCCATCTTTTGTGATGAAAGAAATATTTTCTTGATCTGGTTTGTGCATCATGATTTGATTGTAACTAGAGAAAGCATCCTTGAATTTGAGTATCTCATATATTGTTGTCGCATCGACAAGAACATCGATTCTGGGCCATGGAAGCAAGTCATTTGGACATGCCTTGTTCAAGTCTATGAAGTCCACACATATGCGCCATTTTCCACTAGTTTTCTTAAATAGAACTACAATAGCGAGTCATTTTGGATACTGAACTTCCCTTACTGAACTAGTTTTGAGGGATCTTGATTACCTCATCCCCAATTGCCTTATTCTATTCTAGAACAAAATTATGGTGCTTATGTCGCATAGGATTGGAGGTGGTATTGACATTCAACCTGTGCTCCATAACTGGTGGGTCAATTCCCTACATATTTGAGTGTTTCCAAAGACATCTCTGTTGGAGCACATGAATTCCACGAGCAAATACTTCAAAAAAATTTGGAGCATCTTCCCCCATGATTAACCTTAATTAGTAAATAAATACTAGTTAATAAAGTAGAATTATTGTGATAAAATAACTAAAAACTAGTACTTAAAGATAAGTAGGGTTTGTGCATAATTAGGGTTTTAAGCGTGTTATGTTTAAAAAGTTTCAAGTTTAATGCAGAATTACCACACAATGCAATGAGCAATGTATAAAAGCATAAAAAAACAAAATCCAAAGTGAAATTTCAACAAAAGAGGAGTCAGCATACAAAGCAAGTGGGAAATTTCAACAAAGCTACACCGTCTAGACGGTGGAGGGGTGCCCGGACGGTCCCCTTTGGAGGCTCATCATCATCTTTCCACCTCATGCTATCCTGGTTACTATATGTATGCATGCCTTGATGCATTTAGAAGGAGGCCGGAACCAACAGAGCTCCAGAGAGAAACCCAATAGAAGAGAGAAAAAAGAGAAAAGAGAAAAAGAACAGTTGCAAAATGATCCGGTCCATGATGCACTTCAGTCTAAACTCTGTACTTTTACATTCCTGTTGTATCTTTCTATTCGGATAGTTGAATTGCCGTCACCTTTTTGTCATAATTGATAATAAAGGTGATTGTGTTTCAGTTGTTCTTTGTGAAAGACGTTTTAAGGTTTATATTTTAATTTCCATTGTAATGAAAACTGGCCAAACTCCTTGCTTGTCTATAGCAATGGGGCGTGAGTAATTATTTATATCCTCTAGCGAGAGGTAAACATATGTATAATACTGGTTAAATTCTGGAAATGTTGATGCTTTATATATTTATATATTTATGTACTATGCTTCATGCATGATACAGTGATGTACGTATTTTCGGTGTTGTGCCTGGAAGTATGTCATCAATGCATCATCAACCTACCGATAAAACAACCACGGCATTTCTATCGGTATGGTTTTTCCTCCATCGGAACACTGAGGATGTTAACTAATGCATGGTACAAAACCTAAATGATCCTCATGAATGACTTGTCCTTCTGGGTTATTAGGGTTTAACTTATATGTATGTATATATATATATATATATATATATATATATAACTATCAGATGAATGACCTAAGTGATCCTCATGAATGTCTTATTCTTCTGGATTACTCAGATCATTTAACTAGTATAAAGGATAATATTGTCAGTATAACAACCACGACATTCCTATCGGTATGGTTTATCCTATATCGGAGTGCTGATGATGTTTAACTGATATATATATATATATCACAGATAGAGTCAAATGAATAATTCAAGTATTCCTCATTAATGGCTTGTCCTTCTAGTTTTCTTGGATTAGTCAATTGATACATCTACCACTAGCTAACCTAAGAAGTTACTGTGTTGTAACTACTACCACCAGTTGACCTAAGAAGTGACTATGTTATGGTTTATTATGTATGCACCTACTATTATGAAGACAAATGAATAATTCAAGTATTTCTCATGAATGACTTGTTCTTCTAGTTTGCTTGGATTAATCAATTGTCATGGATACCACCAGCTAACCTAAGAAGTTGCTGTGTGATGGTTTATATACATCAGACCTAACATGGAAGTTGATTGTTGTAAGGTAGCATTTCCAGTATTTAACCAATATAACACATATGGGATCCTTGAACTAAAGGATACTTTTTATTATTATCTTACTCTATCTGCACATAAACGTTTACTTAGACTAGTTATCAATCTAAGCTCACATCAAAAGCTATCACATTGTCCTATTCAAATTAGAAACTTAACTATTTTATTTCGTTTCCAAATTATTAAAACTCTTTGTGGGATCGATACTTGGACTTAAAACCTAGGAAACTACAATTCGACCATTTATACTTGGGTGTATAATATTAATCCGATCACTAAAAAGTACGAATCAAGTTTTTGGCACCGTTGTCGGGGACTTACGGTAATTTAAAATTAAATAAAATACAAAAGTTATTTATTTGTATTATATGTATATAAAGTGTGTTTTCTTTTTAAATAGTTTATGTCTGTTCATTCATCCGTAGGATCTGTAAATCAATCATCTCCTTCGTCTTCATCATCTTCATCTACACAAGAATCATTTGAACTAAGTATGGCTAGAAATGTACCTAGGGAAGAACAACCTAGAGAACAAGAGGTAGTTCAAAATGTCTGACCATTAAGGGAATATCTACATCCTACAAGAATTAATGTCCCATCATGTTTTGCTTTTCCAACAAATGCTCCAAATCTTAATATTAAGCCAAAAACAATACAATTATTACCATAGTTTCATGGTCTAGAAACTGAAAACCCTTATGTTCATATGAAAGAATTTGAAGAAGTCTATGGAACATTGCAAGATAATTCTGAAATGGTTAGATTAAAACTATTTCCTTTTTTTTAAAAGATAAAGCAAAACAATGGCTTAGCTCTTTAAGAACCAATTCAATCATAAACTGACAAGCTTTACGAGTTGAGTTCTTTAAAAAGTTTTTTCCTGTACATCGTACAAATATGTTAAGACGTCAAATAATGAAAGATTTAAAGATCTTCTCCAAGGCTATCCACATCATGCATTTGAAAATTGGACCTCAGTTGATTTTTTCTATGATGCTCTTCCACTTGCAATGCGACAATTTGTTGAAATGATGGCGTAGGGGGAATTTATGAGTAAAAATTCTAAAGAAGCATTTCAATTTTTTGATACTATTTCTGAGAGTTCCCAAATGTGGGACTCAACTTCTTCAAACATAATAGAAACTAAGTCATCTGCATCCGAAAGAGGAAAATATGTGTTAAAAGAAGATGATGATTTAAGAGCAAAAATAGCAAGTTTATCTCGAAAACTAGAAGCTTTAGAGATGAAAAAAATTAAGCAAGTATCTGTTGTATCAACTACTGATCAAATCAGTGAAATTTGTACGTTGTCAGGACATCCTGCAGCAGAGTGTCCAACTATACCTGCATTTAAAGAAGTGTTAATTGAATAACCTAATGATGTTCCAACTTATAATAATAAGTCTTATTTGAATCCATATTCTGAAACTTACAACTCATGATGGAGAAATAATCCGAATTTTAGTTGGAGAAATACACAACCTACAAATCAAACACAAGGTCCATCACAACCACAACATCAACAAAGTTATCAGCCATATCAACCTCCTCAGAGAAGAACTCTGGAAGATACTATGAATCAATTTATTCAAAGTCAAATGAATTTTAACACTCAAACAACTCAAGCATTTAATGATTTTAAACTCAAACTTGTCAGAGTATTGAAGATATTAAAAGTCACCTAACTAAATTAACTTAGTCTCTCAGTATGCCGAAGAAAGGAAAGTTTTCATCTTAACCTAAACCTCCATAAAGTCAAAGTCAAGCTAATGTTGTGTCATTTGAAGCCTTTCTAAGTCAATTACAAGCGACCACAATACTAAGAAGTGAAAAAATCATTCACAAAACTATTAAACCTAAAATTCCAAAGAAAATACAAAAGGAAATTCCTATTAATGAACCACTTGAATTTGAACCTTTAGTCAAAAAGGAATCAAAAATAAAAGATCAACCATGTCCTATTCCTTTACCTTTTCCTCCAAGGATCAAGAAACTTTCATCTGAAAAAGATCAATCAAATATTCTTGAACTTTTCAAACAAGTCAAAATCAACATTCCTTTGTTGGATGCAATAAAACGAGTTCTAACTTATGGTAAGTTTTTAAAAGATCTTTGCACAATAAAGAGAAAAACAAATGTACCAAAGAAAGTATTCCTAACTGAACAAGTTAATAATATAATAATACTCTTCTTAAGTAAAAAGATCCGGGTAGTCCTACAATCTCATGCATCATTGAAAATTTTCAAATTAAATAAGCTCTGCTAGATCTTGGATCCAATTGTAATTTGATGTCATATTCAGTCTATACACAATTAGGATTAAGTGAACTAAAACCTTCAATATCACATTACAATTAGCAGATCGATCATTAAAAATTTCACGAGGAACTGTGGAAGATGTTATTGTCCAAGTTGATCAATTCTATTTTCCAGCAAATTTTATTGTTATAGACACAGAACCAATTTATTATGAATCTGCGTATATACCTTTGATTCTAGGTCGACCATTCCTAGCTACATCAAATGCTTTGATTAATTGTAGAAATGGAATCATGAAACTTTCATTTAGAAATATGACCTTAGAATTAAATGTTTTTAATAGTGCTAAACAACCTAGAGAAGAAGATGAAGTGCATGAAATAAATTGTATTGAAACATTAATCCAAAATTTTTTTGAAAATGTTTTTCTGGAAAAAGATTTAGACACAGCAAAATCTGTATCTGAAGATAAATCAGAAAATCTAAGAAATCCATAATGTGAAAATATGTTGCATAAATCTATAGAATCCAATGTCAAGATCTTTAAACCAAATTTAAAATCACTTCCAATCAATCTGAAATATGTTTTTCTGGAAAAAAAATGAAATTCATCATATAATCATATCATTAAATTTATCTGAAAGTCAAGAAAAAGAATTAACAGAAGTATTGAAAAATCATCAAAGTGTTCTTGGATGGACAATAGCTGATATAAAAGGTATAAGCCCACTGCTGTGTACTCATTGTATATATTTAAAAGAAAATGCTAAACCATCTCATCAAATGCAAAGAAAAATAAATTCACACTTGAAAGAGATAGTTCGCAATGAAATACTAAAACTATTAGATACAAAAATTATCTATCTTATATCTGATAGTAAATGGGTTAGTCCTACACAAGTAGTCCCAATGAAGTCTGGTGTTACTATAATACAAAATAAAGAAAATGAATTAGACCCAATGCGAACAGTCACAGGCTGGCATGTATGTATTGACTATCGGAAGCTAAATTCACTCATAAGAAAAGATCACTTTCCATTACCTTTTCTTGACCAAATCTTAGAAAGAATAGCTGGTCATGCATATTATTGCTTTCTCGATGGATACTCTGGTTATAATCATATTGAAATTGTGATAGATGATCAAGAAAAAACTACATTTACATGTCCTTTTGGCACATTTGCATATAAAACAATGTCTTTTGGACTATGTAATGCGCCAGCTACCTTTCAACGTTGTATGTTAAGTATATTAAGTGATATGGTAGAACAATATCTAGAAGTCTTTATGGATGATTTTTTAGTATATGGGGATTCATTTCATATATGTCTAGAAAATCTAGAAAAATTGCTCATTCGATGTGAAGAAACAAACCTTGTTTTAAATTGGGAAAAAATGTCATTGCATGGTTACACAAGGTATTGTTTTAGGTCATATAGTATCTAAAAAAGGAATTTAAGTGAATAAATAAAAAATTGATCTGATAGCTAATCTACCTTCACCAAAAATAGTAAAAGATATTTGCTCATTTCTAGGTTATGCAGGATTTTACAAAAGACTTATAAAAAAATTTAGTTTAATAGTCAAGCCTATATGTAATTTTTTATGTCAAGATATACTCTTTGAATGGAATGAAGCATGTCAAGTAGCTTTTGATAAATTAAAAAATATGCTTATTTCTTCACCTATCATGCAACCTCCTAATTAGTCGTTACCATTTGAAATAATGTGTAATGCAAGTGATTATGCGATAGGAGTTGTACCAGGCAAAGAAAAGAGAAAAAACCTTATGTTATATACTATGCGAGTAAAACTCTAAATGATACACAAATGAACTATTCAACCATAGAGAAAGAATTATTTGCTGTTGTATTTGCATTAGATAAATTTTGTTCATATCTAATTGGATCATCAATTATTGTATTTACCGATCATGCAGCTTTAAAATACTTACTTACTAAGAAAGATTCTAAACCAAGTCTCTTACATCGGATATTTTTACCACAAGAATTTGATTTAATAATCAAAGATAAGAAAGGAGTAGAAAATGTGGTAGCTGATCACTTGTCAAGACTAAACTATGAAATAAAGGAAGAACTAACTCCAATTAGAAAAATTTTTTTAGACGAACAACTGTTAGCAGTAACAGAATTACCATAGTATGCAGATATAGCTAATTATCTGGCTACTGGTACTATTCACTCTAATTATACCTGGTCTGATAAAAATAAATTTCTAAGTGAGGTATGTAACTTTTTCTGGGAAGATCCTTATGTGTTTAAATATTGTAAAGATCAAATTATAAGGCATTGTGTACCTAATCATAAAATAGATCAGGTAATTCAATTTTGTCACTCCGAAACTTGTGGAGGTCATTTTGCTTCAAAGAAAACCGCTGCTAAAATTTTACAGAGTGGATTTTATTGGCCAACTCTTTTTAAAGATATTCATATCTTTTGTTTAAATTGTGACAGATGTCAAAGAATGAGAAATGTTTCAAAAAGAAATATAATGCATTTAAACCCTATTTTAATTATCAAAATTTTTTATTGTTGGGGCATCGATTTTATGGGTTCATTTCTCCCATCTTTTGGATATCTGTATATTTTGGTTGCAATCCACTATGTCTCTAAATAGGTAGAGGCAATTCCCTGTAGAAATAATGATCACAGAATAGTGATCAAGTTTTTGAAAGAAAATATTTTGTCCAGATTTGAAATTCCTTAGACCATTATAAATGATGGTGGATTACATTTTTGTAATAAATTTTTTGAAAATCTTTTTGCATATAATATCCACTCCATACTATCCATAGACAAGTGGACAAGTTGAATTAGCTAATAGGAAGATAAAATATATTTTAGAAAACAATAGTAAATCTAGATCGTAGGGATTGATCTTTAAGGTTGACTGATACGCTTTGGGCTTACCGTACTGCATATAAAACTATTCTAGAGATGTCTCTTTATCGGTTAGTATATGGAAAATCATGTCATTTGCCTATAGAATTAGAATATCAACCGTATTAGGCAATCAAAATGATGAATTTTGATATAAACAAAGCTGGAATAGCTTGTAAACTTCAAATAAGTGAATTAGAGAAATTAAAAAATGAAGCTTATGAAAATGCACAAATTGCAAAATCAAGAACAAAAATTTTTCATGATAAAAATATCATACAAAAATCTTTTGAACCATCTCAAAAAGTGTTATTATATAATGCAAAACTTTGTTTATTTCTTGGAAAACTAAGATCAAGATGGACATGTCCCTACATTGTTAAACAAGGTTTTGACTATGGAGTAATTGAAATTAAAAATCTATTAACTGGAAATATCTTTAAAATCAATGGTCAAAGACTTAAACCGTATTATGATAGATTTATTCAAGAAATAACTGTTGTACAACTTTTTGATCCTGTTTATATGTTCTGAAAAGTAAATTATTGCTTAAGTTTCAATGAAATTACTAATGAATTATAATTTATTTGACAAAGTATCTCCTGAGTATAGCCATATATTCCAATCGGTGAAATGACAAAAGATTGTCGGGTTTCCCTATCAATATTAACTATCATTGATGTTACATTTCAGATAATGTTTAAATTAAGTTGGGGAGATAAGGATTTAACTTTAGTATTTATATTTAAAGTATTTATTTTATTTTAATATCAATGTTAATTTTGTCTTTGTGACTGACAAACGTTAAAGAACCGAATAGAGAGTCATAAAAAAAAACTATTTTATGTGTACAATGAACAAAAAACTATTTTGGTTAAGTTTAATGCTATTGCGTCATCTTCCAAAAGATATCCATTCATTGATCATGAAAAAAGCCAAAAAAAGTCAGAAATTTAGAAATTTTTGAAAGTCAATCAAGACCTTTATGCGAAAAAAGTACATTTGCAAAAAACCGATAAGCGGATCGTCTCGGTGGTTGTGTAAAATGTGGTCGTTTACAATATTTAAGACAATATAATCAGTGTGCGGAACCAATTTCAGGTCGAGCGTTAGATCGTCTCTAGTGGATTAAGTTTGGCAAAGTAAGGACTATCCTGAGATGTCATCCTATTCCACTACAATGTTAACAAGATACGTACGAAATAAAGTTAACTGTGTCACTAGTAATATTGATCCAGATAGTTCCAACTCTGAATCAATATGATCATGATTTTTGGAAGAATTGTACATACTTGTAAATATTATAAATACTTGTAAATAAATGTAAATAACTATAAATTAATTAGGAAACTCAGTAAATATGAAATAACAAATAAACTAAATAAAAACCCACCAATTTTTGTGACAAGAAAAAAAGAGTGGTTAGCAAAGTTTTGTAGAATATAAAATTATTTAATTTTGTGTATTGAAGGAATTTCAAGGAATAAAATACAACACAACAAAATAACAAAATGCAGTCAAAAGAAGCAAAAATTGAACTATTGGACCGTCCTAACGATGGGACCTTAATATAAATATTTCTCCATGCAACCAATCAGTTGCACTCCATCAACTAAAAATTTCAAACATAGCCAAAATTCTCAAGGAAAAACTTCCTCAAATCTACAATTTTCAGCCTTTTTTGTCAAATTTGTTTCGATTATTCTCTTACCCATCATATTTTGAAGGTAACTACCGATTGAAATCAACTGAAACGGAGCATTTGCGAAGAAATCAAGAAAAAAAATAGATTCGAGACGAAGAACGAGAGGATCCTCAAGTTGGGTATAGAGAAATCAACCCAAACAACCTCAAGCACCTCCACAACAAATAGGAGCGAAAAATATCTTCAAAGAGGTGATGTTTGAAAATTTTGAGCAGCAAGTCTAGTACAATGAAATTTTTCTAACTAAAACTATTATTTCTGAAAGACCAGTCATTTACAAAGATTTTGAGAACATAGGAGTACGTCAAATTCTTAATGCTAGAATATGGTTACAGTATGTTAGATTGTCTGTTCCTGCTTATGATTGTCTAGTTAGAGAATTCTATAGTAATGCTGAGATTATTGGGGAAAGACAATTGCGGGTATTTATATGAGGTATTATTTTTCAAGTTACACCAGCTACTATAGCCGAATTTTTTTAGCTCATGCAAAGACCTAAAAACTTGCAATATTTGTATACTGATTTACCTGATTTAGATACTATAGGGAGAGAGGTGACGGGTAATCCAGAATTTGGTTGGGGTAGACTGAATAAATATATCAAGCAAGGAGACCTGACTAAAAAATACCGAATTCTAAACTAGATCACATTACACAGTTTATTACCTCGTGCCCAAAAGAATCAAATCTACACTGAGCAAGCTTATTTTCTATATGCATTCAGAATGGGGCATACCATCGATCTATCGAATTTAATCTTGAGTCAAATGGTACTTGCTATGGATAGAAAGAAATTTTTGCTCCCCTATGCACTTGAACTTTAATTTGTGTTTTGCACTTGTTTGCGTTAGACTTAGTTGTCTTGAATTTATGTGTGTCTTAAATTTGTGTGTTTTGAACTAATGTGTGTTTAAGTTTGTTTTTGTTAAAATTAGAACCTATATTGTTAAAGTTAGGAAGACTAATTCATATGATTCATAGTGAAATTAGGTTAATATTCCTATGTTTTGTGACAACATTCTTAATCTGATCACGCGAGATTTTCATATTTTAGTTGTGTATTATCTTAATATTTTTGTTTAAACTTAGTCTTAGAAGCACAATTAGATTTCTTTATTGTTAAAAATCTTGTGAAATATTACACTCTTTGCATATATAATGGAGATGTAAAACCTATTACAGATTTTGAACCAATCTTTCTTGGAGAGATACTGTACATCTACTCAAATACAAATCTTCGATTCAGCGGTAAACTTTTTTTGAATAATCTCCTTAACTTTGTTTTAATTAGCAATTATTAAATTGTATTATTAGCATTATCCTTAACTTTCATGTAGAAATTGTACATATATATGATTTTTTGAAAAATGATCTTAGGCCATGTTTGATTAAATCCTGAGCCTTGACCATTTGTTTTACAAAATTATATCCGTAGTCAGCCATGATTGAGCTTGAAAGAAAATAAATTCTTTTCTTGAAACCCAAGAAACACCCGAGCCAAATAAAAATATATTAAACCTACCTTGATATCTAATTTTCTTGCACTCTTTTTTTAAACAGTAGAATATTAAAAGGCAGAAGAAGAAGAAGAAGAAAGGTAGGAAAAAATAAAGAAAAATAAAAGAAAGATCTCTGTCAAAGAAAAGAAATTCTAAAAAAAACAAAAAAAAAAAGCTAAGAAAGTGAAAAAATGAGAAAAATAGAAAGAAACATGCAAAATCCTTGAAAAATGGGGTGTGTCACAATACTAAAAGATAGCATTTGAAATTCAATGACGTCGTTTCATAAACTTTAAACCCATTGCCACATTACAACCCTAATAAAGTCCTTTTTGATTTCAGAAATCATATATTTGTATTAGTTCTTTTAGTTCTAAAAAGGAAAATGTTAATAGTATATTTAATATAGTGTTAATGTTCTTTCATGAGATTATGTCAAAATTCATTTTATTCAACTAATTGTTCTTTTGATTATTTACATGTGAAATTATTTGATTTGTTAATTATATTCCAAACACATGTAATTTATGAGAATAGTCACTATAACAGGTGTGTTCTTTTTGCTGAGTGTATTTCAGGGAAGGATTGACATCAAAACTAGCAGGAAAGAGGGTAACATTTCTCAAGTGATTTTTGAAAATAAAGAAATCATTACACATACACACACACACAAGTTTTTATAAAACTATATAGATAATATTACAACTAACGTGTGTTACTCTTATAGTGATCAGAGAAAGAAATATCTTGACAAGATAGATGGAATATTGATTTCATTTTACTTGTGAAAAATATAAGTTATGAATTGCTAATTACTGAAATTTGTAGGTAGCTTCACTGAAAACCTTCACGAGACAAAACTCGTCCACTAGGAATCACCTCGGAGTTTAAAGGCTTGTTGCATATGTTAAATGCAATCGTGAAAAATCTACGAAAATAATTTTACCTCTGTTTGTATTATATTTGTTAATAGTTTTTTTTTAAAACTTTTACTAGGGACTAGTAAAGTTTAAGTTAAGGAGTGTGATTAACCTTAATTAGTATATAAATACAAGTAGTTAATAAAGTCGAATTAGTGTGATAAAATAACTAAAAACTAGTACTTAATGATAAGTAGGGTTTGTGCGAAATTAGGGTTTTATACTTGTTATGTTTAAAAAGTTTCAGGTTTAATGCAGAATTACTACACAATGCAAGGAGCATTGTATAAAAGAATAAAAAAACAAAGGCCAAAGTGTAATTTCAACACAAGAGCAGTCAGCATACAAAGCAAATGAAAAATTCCAGCAAAGCTCCACCATCCGAACAATGGAGGGCTGTTCGGACAGTCCCCTTTGGTGGCTTATCATCATCTTTCCACCTCATGCTATCCTGACTACTATATATATGCATGCCTTGATGCATTTGGAAGGAGGCCGGAACCAAGAGAGCTCTAGAGAGAAATCCAAGAGAAGAGAGAAAAAAGAGAAAATGTAAAATCCCGGTAGATTTAAACTTTTATGAATAAAGGGTAAAATGGTAAATTGTCACCATGATTCGGGTTGTAAATCTGAAATTTTTTGTAACTCGGATGACAAAATGGACCTCACCGTTGGATTCGTCTCGCGAAATCGAGTTACCACGTCAATTTTCGTCGAATTCTGAGATAGTCAAATTTTTCACGTTTTACGGAGCGATCGGGCTTCGGGTGACCCTGTACACGAATTTTTTTATAAAATTTTAAATTTTGGGCAATAAAATAAGATAAATTGAAATAAAATATTTTAGATTTAAACCGGGGCGAGATTTAATTGTTCGGGACAAAAACGGACCCGGAATTAAAAATGGACATGTGGCCAATTGTGGGCCAAGTGTTCTAAAGTATAAATAGGGGGAAAAATCAGATTTTTCCCCCATTGTTCAGCATCCTCTTCAGCCGATAGAAAAGAGAGGGAAAGGAGAGGGAAAGCTTCAACTTCTCTCTATGATCTACATAATTCTAGTGCTCAAATCCGCTTGGACCAAGAACAAAGATCGTTCTCTTCGTCAAGGGCTACGTCTACGTACCAAAAGGAAGTGATTTCACCGAATAATCAAAGGAAGAATTTTTGGAGATCAAAGCTTTTGGGTTGGTTTTGGTGTTTTAGGGGTTTTCTACACTCCTAAGAGGTAGGGGTTATTCCTACTTTGGATCATTCTTACCTTAGGTGTTGCTAGACTAAGGGTGAAAATTATGTATATGCATATGTATTGTTATACATATATGTCTATGGGTATGAAAGTGAAAAAAATTAGCATAGGAATAGCTTAGGCTAGCTTCTAGCTTGAATTTGGTATATGGAGGTTCCATGTGATTATTTTGTAACTTGGTGAAAACTTAAGGCATGCTATGTGTTTTATAAACTATGCCTTGGAATGTGTTATGTGAATACATGACTTGAATGACTATAAGATGTTTGATAAAATGCCCTAGTGAAATTGAGTGTGTTACTTGCATGATGCTATGTTATAACATGCTTGGGTGATTGTGAAATCATATGCTTAGGATATGGTTTTTGGATGAAGAGTGTTATTGACATATGCATGAAATGATATATTGAGCATAATGAGATATGGTAGTTATATACTTATGATACAATTGCATTGATGTATGAAAATGTTTATATGTTTGTCATAAGCATATTGAGCATTATTTTGTGTGCAATGGAACATCACATTGCATTTGCACGGAAGTGTCTCATTACATGAGTGAGTGCATGTTTGACGTCAATACCACACTTGGTGATTGACGGAAGGCTTGGGAGAGTTGGGTCGAGGACTTAGCTAAGCCGCTTGGTTGCATGATGAATTGGGTTGGGGTAGCAAGAAGAGGCATGACGACCTCTCGGGTGCAAGACCCGGTGATTGGGCTACGCACTCCCTTGGCTCGGCCCATAAAGTGTGTGGGTGTATTCGGAACCCTCGGTCGAAGTCCGTAAAATTCGTGTGGGTTGGAGGCCCTTGGTGTAAGTCCATGAACATCCACCCCTATACAAGACCCTAGAGTGATTAACGCCATTGTGTGTAACATAAATGGTGGTTTCGACTAAATTGACACTTGCATGTGTTGGGGAGCCGGAGAGAGCTCGGAATAAAGTTGCATGGGTGAGTGTCACTTCATTCCATGGCATAGCATTGTTGCATTCCATCATAGGATGCATAAGTGTGAGAAATGCTTGGTTGTATGTTTGTGTGATGATTACATGAGCATGTGCATCTAGGGGAAGAGTAACCTCTATAGGTTTATCTCTATTGGGCGTTGTGCTCACCCTATACGGGAAACAATTTCAGGTACGGGACACGTTCCGGTGGATGGCTCTCATTCGGGGGCTCTTGGTTGAAGAAAAGCCGGGTTGTGGCTTTTGAATTTAGTTTTTGTAAAACTTTTGGTTAATTTCCATTTTGGCATGTAAAAGTATGGAAATAGTTGTATTAGAACTTGTATTGACTATATTTGGTATCAAATAGATGTTGTATAAGTTTTGGATAACCTTGGATTGATTTGGGGTTGAAATCATACACAGAAATTTCAGACACTGCTTAGTGTTTGAGCCATAACTTTTTATTGTGACGTCCAAATGATCTGAAATTTTTACAGTAGGTAGTAGACACCTAGGGCTACAAAAGTGTTTTTATGAAATTTTCTCAATTCCACTTCTAAACAGGTCAAAACCGCACTGGAAGTTGCAGCAGAACAGAAACTGCATTTTCTGTTCGAACGTAAAGTGACGTTCGAATGGTGCGAGTTTTGAACAGCAAAACCAGCAGAGAACCAAATGTACTGGGAGCTACCTATTTTTCAAAACCAAGGGACGTTCGAATGTGAATAGTGCTGTTCGAACGGTGACTCTAAAACCGAAATTTTTCAAACTATGCACTAAGCTTCCAGGCTTGGATTTCTTTGATTTAAAGAACACCAATGGACTTGGATTTCTCTAGTTCCAAGGATACAAATGGACACTAATTGAGGTATATTGAGGCTTATTAGACCTTGGTGGATTTAAATGATAACTATTACATATATGCACTAATGTTAAAGTAACCTTGCATGTTTTGCTATAAATATGGATAATTGGACCCGGTGTGGTCAATGTTTACTTATAAATGGACCCGGTGCGGTCATTGTTTATATTGGGCCTCAGATGGGTCATGTGAGTTATGTTGCACAGGTTGGGTATTGGGTAGAGTTCCCTGTACAAAGGAGACTCTGCCCAAATTTTGTTAAGTTATGGACCTCGGTAAATGGGACATAACGGTGTGATATCGAGTCACTCGGTATTTACGGGTATTCCGCGGGTTGATGGGTAATCAACGGACCCCCGGATTTTGGGGTGTCACAGTTTGGTATCAGAGCCTAGGTATGCGAATTACCTAGGGCTTGGTTGGGCATGGGTCTAGACCATTACATTCCATATGCATTTCATGTTAAGTTCTCTACTTACTATATGCTATGTGCTACTTGTTATGTGAATTATATGCATGGTAGAATGTATATGGAAAGGAGAAACACTAGGGTTAGAAAACTCAAGATTATGTTTTAATGTGTAAATGTTTACTAGTAGGTGGCACACGCACTACTAGTAAAACAAGGAGAAAAAAAAAATCGTCAAGTTTAAATACTTGATGCCTAACTTGGGATATTAAGTAACTGATCTATTGCTATCTTATGTGTGTGTAGATGGAAAATAGAGGAAGAGGAAGAGGACGTGGCCGAGGCCGAGGCGGTGGCCGAAACAACAACCAACCACTTCCGGCCTTTGATCACCAAGCCTTTGTAGAGGCTATTGGTGAGGCAGCGGCGACGATTGCACAGGCTAGTGCTACAGCCGCTACCATTGCACAGACTGGTGCAAATATGGGACACGGAGGCTCGAGTAACCTCCAGAGGTTCAAAGCCCATAATCCTCCGGTCTTTTTGGGAGGGGCGGATCCAATGGTAGCCGATCGTTGGATTCGACAAGTGGAGAAGATCTTGAGTGCTATGGAGATCACTTCCGATGCCACCAAGATAACTTTGGCAACTTTTCAGCTGGAGGGAGAGTCCCAGCTATGGTGGGATTGGGTCAAGACCTCAAAGAACTTGGAGATAATGACTTGGGTAGAGTTCAAGGAACTCTTTATGGGAAAGTATTTCCCGGCGACCGCTCGACACGCTAAGGCCAAGGAGTTCCTAGAATTGAAGCAGGGGACTATGAGTGTGCTAGAATACGTGGCCAAATTCACTGAGTTGGCCCGTTTTGCTGATGATTATGTGGCCTCAGACAGGGCCAAAGTACAGAAGTTTGAGGATGGACTGAAGTTGTCTATTCGAGGCAAGATTGTGGGACTTCTCCTGCAAGACCTTGATTTGATGGTCAAGACTGCAATGACTATCGAGAGAGAGGTGGAGGACGCGCGCAACATCCGGGAAGCGGGTGTTAAGGACAAAAGGAAGGAGGGTCAATCATCTTCTTCAGGTGCAGGAAAGAGGCAAAGGACTTCTATTCCACAAGGGTCTCAGGGGCAGAGCCGCGGCTATCAAGGCCAAGGCCAGGGCCGATTCTCTCAAGGTGGGGGAAACTTCAGGACCACCTTCCAGACGGGTCAGAAGACTTGCTATTTTTGTCACCAGCCGGGTCACATCAGAAAGGAGTGTCCTCAACGGCAGGGATCCCAGAGCTATGGGACATCCCAATCCCAGCCTTCTGTGGGCCAGTCGCAGATACAGAGTGTTCCTCCTTACCCCACTATGGGTCAAAGGAGTCAGTACCAATCTCAGGGTGCTGCACAAGTGCCTACTACTTCACGAGCAGGGACTTCACAAACAGGCCAGATAGGCCAGGGCATGGGTCGAGGTCGAGGCTCACAAGCCGGGACATCGGGAACCCAAGGGCGTGTTTATGCCATGGTGCCACAGACTGAGTCGACAGATCCGTCGGTAATACAGGGTACATTTCTACTCTCTCGCTTATGGGCAAGGGTATTATTTGACTCTGGTGCATCTCATTCTTTTATTGCTGCATCTTGTGTGAAAGATTTGGGCTTAGAGGTTGAGACCTTAGAGGAACCGGTACATGTGAGTTCTCCCCTAGGAGCTAGGGTGAGAGTTGATCAGATATGTCGGGACTGTGAATTAGAGATCTCGGGGATTCTACTCACTGTAGACCTTAGGGTCATGGACATGTCGGAGTTTGATGTGATCCTCGGGATGGATTGGTTGGCAGCACATCGGGTTGTCATTGATTGTGATAGGAAGAGGGTCACGGCGTATACGCCTGATGGTATTTGTTTCAAGTTCCAAGGGGAAAAGCACGATGCTTTACCCCAAGCCGTGTATGACTCACGATGGCACGGACAGTTGATGGGATGGCTTGCGAGCCTTACTTTGGAGGATGAGGTGAGACAGGAGTTGGGTCTACCTCGGGTGGTATGTGAGTACGAGGATGTATTTCCGGATGAACTACCGGGATTACCTCCCCATCGGGATATGGACTTCAGTATCGAATTACATTCGGGTACATCGCCTATCTCCATGACTCCGCATAGGATGGCGCCTGCCGAGTTGCAAGAACTCAAGGTCCAATTGCAGGAATTGTTGGACAAGGGGTTCATTAGACCGAGTACCTCACCTTGGGGCGCTCCGGTGTTATTTGCAAAGAAGAAGGACAAGACCCTTCGATTGTGTGTAGATTATCGGCAGTTAAATCGGGTTACTATCAAGAATAGGTACCCTTTGCCGAGAATTGATGACTTGTTTGATCAGCTGAGAGGGGCAAGGGTATACTCCAAGATAGATCTTCGCACCGGTTACCATCAGTTGAGGGTTAGGGAGGCAGATATCCCTAAGACGGCGTTCAGAACGCGATATGGGCATTTCGAGTTCACAGTGATGCCATTCGGATTGACGAATGCCCCGGCGGCATTTATGGATCTCATGCATAGGGTTTTTCAACCCTATTTGGATCAGTTTGTTGTGGTTTTTGTGGACGACATCCTGATCTACTCCAAGTCTGAGGAGGAGCATGAGGGTCACTTGAGGATTGTTCTCCAGACCTTGAGAGACCATCAGTTGTACGCTAAATTCAGCAAGTGTGAATTTTGGCTTACGGAGGTGAAATTTTTGGGACACGTGGTGTCGGCTTCGGGTGTATCTGTGGACCCGGAGAAGGTTGAGGCAGTTATGAATTGGGAGAGGCCGAAGTCAGTCTTCGAGATACGCAGTTTCTTGGGATTGGCAGGGTACTATCGGAGGTTCATTGAGGACTTCTCTCGACTAGCTGCTCCTATGACCAAGTTGACCCGAAAAGAGGTCAAGTTTGAGTGGAATGACGCTTGTGAGAAGGCATTCCAAGAGTTGAAGAGGAGGCTTACATCAGCTCCTATTCTGATAGTTCCGGAAAGGGGACAGAAGTATACGGTATACTGTGATGCCTCCAAGGACGGACTTGGATGCGTCTTGATGCAGTCCGGGAGAGTGGTAGCTTATGGTTCTCGGCAGTTAAAGAACCACGAGCAGAGTTACCCCACACATGATATGGAGTTGGCAGCCATTGTCTTTGCCTTGAAGGCTTGGCGCCATTATCTATACGGTGAGCAGTTCGAGGTATTTTCAGATCACAAAAGTTTGAAGTACATCTTTACACAGCGGGACCTCAACATGAGGCAACGCAGGTGGATGGAGTTTCTGGAGGATTATGACTTCACCTTGCATTACCATCCCGGTAAGGCAAATGTGGTGGCTGATGCACTCAGTCGGAAACCACGGGGAATCCTGGCTAGAGTGGCTTCCCGAGAGTGGCAGATGCTCGAGACTGTGGGACAGTTCGGGCTATGTTATATGGGTCAGGCTCAGGGTATTTTGGGGAGTTTGATAGCTACGCCTTCCCTACTGAGCAGGGTTATTGAGTCCCAGAGTCAGGACACAGAGCTATTGTCTATCCGGGACCGTGTACAGGCAGGTACAGGTGACGAGGGCTGGGCCATTCACTCGGATGGTAGTCTTCGGTATCGAGGAAGGGTTGCGGTTCCTCAGTTGGCGGATCTGAAAGAGGAGATCCTTAGGGAGTTTCATTGCTCCCGTTTTGCGGTTCATCCAGGGGGCACAAAGATGTATCATGATCTTCGTCGCCAGTATTATTGGAATGGGATGAAGCGGCAAGTTGGTAATTTTGTTAGTAGATGTCTCACGTGTCAGCAAGTGAAGGCTGAACACCAGAGACCAGCAGGGTTACTCCAGCCATTGGAGGTAGCTGAGTGGAAGTGGGAACATGTTACGATGGATTTTGTGACTCACTTGCCACGGACATCACGGGGACATGACGCGGTATGGGTGATAGTGGACCGGCTTACTAAGTCGGCACACCTTTTGGCCGTACGGATGACCTTCACACTGGAGGAATTTTGTAGGTTATATATACGGGAGATTGTCCGGTTGCATGGGGTACCCGTATCTATAGTATCGGATCGGGATCCCAGGTTTACGGCTCATTTTTGGGAGAGTTTTCAACGAGCCATGGGGACACAACTGATGATGAGCACTGCTTTTCATCCCCAGACGGACGGTCAGTCTGAGAGAACCATTCAGACATTAGAAGACATGTTACGGGCATGTGTCCTAGATCTTAAGGGTAGCTGGGAAGATCATTTACCCTTGGTAGAGTTCGCCTATAACAATAGTTATCAGGCGAGTATACAGATGGCACCCTATGAGGCACTATATGGGAGGCCATGTCGATCTCCGATTTGTTGGACAGAAGTTGGAGAGAGACTTGTTACGGGTCCGGACTTGGTTAGAGACACCTCAGAGAAGGTGGGCTTGATACGGAAGCGTCTTCTCACGGCTCAGAGCCGGCAAAAGAGCTACGCTGACAGACGGCGACGACCTCTAGAGTTTGAGGTGGGAGATCATGTCTTCTTGAAGGTGATGCCTACGAGAGGAGTGGTCAGGTTCGGCAAGCGGGGAAAGCTGTCGCCAAGGTACATTGGGCCCTTCGAAGTACTCGAGAGGGTGGGTGCAGTTGCTTATCGGTTGGCGTTACCGCCAAATCTATCGGGTGTTCACGCGGTATTCCATGTCTCTATGCTCCGGAAGTATATCCCAGATCCGACTCATGTGGTAGATTGGGGCGAGCTTGTTGTTGATGTGGATGGGACCTTTGAGGAGGGACCGGTGCGCATCATGGATAGCAGGGAGCAGGTTTTGCGGGGCAAGACTGTAAGGCTAGTAAAGGTGCTGTGGCAGCACCGAGGAGTGGAGGAGGCGACATGGGAGCGTGAGGACACCATCCGTACCAATTACCCATTTTTGTTCGAGGATGGAGGTACATGTTTAAAATTTTAAGTATGAGGTTACTTATTGCATATGCATGTGTCTAAGTGTGCATGTGTGTGAGAATTTCGGGGACGAAATTCTTCTAAGGGGGGGAGAATGTAAAATCCCGGTAGATTTAAACTTTTATGAATAAAGGGTAAAATGGTAAATTGTCACCATGATTCGGGTTGTAAATCTGAAATTTTTTGTAACTCGGATGACAAAACGGACCTCACCGTTGGATTCGTCTCGCGAAATCGAGTTACCACGTCAATTTTCGTCGAATTCTGAGATAGTCAAATTTTTCACGTTTTACGGAGCGATCGGGCTTCGGGTGACCCTGTACACGAATTTTTTTATAAAATTTTAAATTTTGGGCAATAAAATAAGATAAATTGAAATAAAAATATTTTAGATTTAAACCGGGGCGAGATTTAATTGTTCGGGACAAAAACGGACCCGGAATTAAAAATGGACATGTGGCCAATTGTGGGCCAAGTGTTCTAAAGTATAAATAGGGGGAAAAATCAGATTTTTCCCCCATTGTTCAGCATCCTCTTCAGCCGATAGAAAAGAGAGGGAAAGGAGAGGGAAAGCTTCAACTTCTCTCTATGATCTACATAATTCTAGTGCTCAAATCCGCTTGGACCAAGAACAAAGATCGTTCTCCTCGTCAAGGGCTACGTCTACGTACCAAAAGGAAGTGATTTCACCGAATAATCAAAGGAAGAATTTTTGGAGATCAAAGCTTTTGGGTTGGTTTTGGTGTTTTAGGGGTTTTCTACACTCCTAAGAGGTAGGGGTTATTCCTACTTTGGATTATTCTTACCTTAGGTGTTGCTAGACTAAGGGTGAAAATTATGTATATGCATATGTATTGTTATACATATATGTCTATGGGTATGAAAGTGAAAAAAATTAGCATAGGAATAGCTTAGGCTAGCTTCTAGCTTGAATTTGGTATATGGAGGTTCCATGTGATTATTTTGTAACTTGGTGAAAACTTAAGGCATGCTATGTGTTTTATAAACTATGCCTTGGAATGTGTTATGTGAATACATGACTTGAATGACTATAAGATGTTTGATAAAATGCCCTAGTGAAATTGAGTGTGTTACTTGCATGATGCTATGTTATAACATGCTTGGGTGATTGTGAAATCATATGCTTAGGATATGGTTTTTGGATGAAGAGTGTTATTGACATATGCATGAAATGATATATTGAGCATAATGAGATATGGTAGTTATATACTTATGATACAATTGCATTGATGTATGAAAATGTTTATATGTTTGTCATAAGCATATTGAGCATTATTTTGTGTGCAATGGAACATCACATTGCATTTGCACGGAAGTGTCTCATTACATGAGTGAGTGCATGTTTGACGTCAATACCACACTTGGTGATTGACGGAAGGCTTGGGAGAGTTGGGTCGAGGACTTAGCTAAGCCGCTTGGTTGCATGATGAATTGGGTTGGGGTAGCAAGAAGAGGCATGACGACCTCTCGGGTGCAAGACCCGGTGATTGGGCTACGCACTCCCTTGGCTCGGCCCATAAAGTGTGTGGGTGTATTCGGAACCCTCGGTCGAAGTCCGTAAATTTCGTGTGGGTTGGAGGCCCTTGGTGTAAGTCCATGAACATCCACCCCTATACAAGACCCTAGAGTGATTAACGCCATTGTGTGTAACATAAATGGTGGTTTCGACTAAATTGACACTTGCATGTGTTGGGGAGCCGGAGAGAGCTCGGAATAAAGTTGCATGGGTGAGTGTCACTTCATTCCATGGCATAGCATTGTTGCATTCCATCATAGGATGCATAAGTGTGAGAAATGCTTGGTTGTATGTTTGTGTGATGATTACATGAGCATGTGCATCTAGGGGAAGAGTAACCTCTATAGGTTTATCTCTATTGGGCGTTGTGCTCACCCTATACGGGAAACAATTTCAGGTACGGGACACGTTCCGGTGGATGGCTCTCATTCGGGGGCTCTTGGTTGAAGAAAAGCCGGGTTGTGGCTTTTGAATTTAGTTTTTGTAAAACTTTTGGTTAATTTCCATTTTGGCATGTAAAAGTATGGAAATAGTTGTATTAGAACTTGTATTGACTATATTTGGTATCAAATAGATGTTGTATAAGTTTTGGATAACCTTGGATTGATTTGGGGTTGAAATCATACACAGAAATTTCAGACACTGCTTAGTGTTTGAGCCATAACTTTTTATTGTGACGTCCAAATGATCTGAAATTTTTACAGTAGGTAGTAGACACCTAGGGCTACAAAAGTGTTTTATGAAATTTTCTCAATTCCACTTCTAAACAGGTCAAAACCGCACTGGAAGTTGCAGCAGAACAGAAACTGCATTTTCTGTTCGAACGTAAAGTGACGTTCGAATGGTGCGAGTTTTGAACAGCAAAACCAGCAGAGAACCAAATGTACTGGGAGCTACCTATTTTTCAAACCAAGGGACGTTCGAATGTGAATAGTGCTGTTCGAACGGTGACTCTAAAACCGAAATTTTTCAAACTATGCACTAAGCTTCCAGGCTTGGATTTCTTTGATTTAAAGAACACCAATGGACTTGGATTTCTCTAGTTCCAAGGATACAAATGGACACTAATTGAGGTATATTGAGGCTTATTAGACCTTGGTGGATTTAAATGATAACTATTACATATATGCACTAATGTTAAAGTAACCTTGCATGTTTTGCTATAAATATGGATAATTGGACCCGGTGTGGTCAATGTTTACTTATAAATGGACCCGGTGCGGTCATTGTTTATATTGGGCCTCAGATGGGTCATGTGAGTTATGTTGCACAGGTTGGGTATTGGGTAGAGTTCCCTGTACAAAGGAGACTCTGCCCAAATTTTGTTAAGTTATGGACCTCGGTAAATGGGACATAACGGTGTGATATCGAGTCACTCGGTATTTACGGGTATTCCGCGGGTTGATGGGTAATCAACGGACCCCCGGATTTTGGGGTGTCAC
>CAUOFW020010391.1:0-264090 GCA_963454935.2 Ilex paraguariensis | reverse complement strand
TTTGGTCACGCTTAATAGAAGTATGATACAATCATGAAGATGATTAGAATTTTTTTCATGATTAAAATGAAGGGATCCTAATACTTTATATTTTAAATTTTATTAATTTGATCAAATTCAATCTTACACCGTTATATTTGTCAAATCCCAATTAAGGGATTCTACGAGTATTTTTAGATGTTACTAAACGACTCAATAAATTTAAAAATATTAAAATAATTTAATTGGAAACTATCCATATTCACAATGAAGCATCATTATATGTGGGTTCAGCAGTTGGTCCAAGGCTGCTGACCTACTGTGGGCCCATGTTGCCAATGTTCCAGGTGGTGGACTTTGAATAACCAATCCTAACAGACAAAAATCTAACACTAAAAAAAAAACTTAAACTAATAATTGATTGTTGTCTTGATTGTTACAGGTTCTATGCATCAGAAGTGGTTGCTGCTCTAGAGTACCTCCACATGATGGGGATAATCTATCGTGATCTAAAACCTGAAAACGTACTTGTAAGATCGAACGGTCATATCATGCTCACTGATTTTGATCTTTGCATGCAATGTGACAACTCGATATCAACGGCTCAACTTGTCTATCAAAACCAACCAGCCACAAATTCGAAAAACAAATACCTAATCAAAGCATCTCAGTCTTCCACATCATCATGCATTCTTCCTAATTGTATTGTGCCAGTTGTCTCTTGCTTTCTCCCCATTGGTAAGAAGAAGAGGTGGCCCGGTCGCCGTCGCCGCTGCCGCGAAGGCCTTGATTTTGTAGCAGAGCCAATCGATGCTCGATCCATGTCATTTGTCGGGACCCACGAGTACTTGGCCCCAGAGATTGTATCAGGTGAAGGCCATGGCAATGCTGTGGATTGGTGGACCTTAGGGATCTTCATATTTGAAATGATCTATGGGGTGACACCATTTAGGGGAGACGACAATGAGTTCACCCTTGCTAACATTGTGGCTCGAGCACTTGAATTCCCTAAGCAGCCCACCGTGGCGGGCCCCGCGAAGGAATTTGATCACACAACTATTGATCAAGGACCCACAAAGCGAATGGGATCCACAATGGGGGCCACAGCTATCAAACACCATCCATTTTTTGATGGTGTCAATTGGGCACTATTGAGATGCACAACACCACCCTACATCCCCCGGCCGGTCGCTTGTCGGAAGAAGAAAACAGTGGATGAATGTTGTGATGATTTCGTAGAGTGTTATTAGTAAGGACAGAATTATTACAATTTGACACATGTATTTCTACAAATATACATATCGGTTTGCTTATATTAATTGGTATCTCAACAGTCTATTTCGATTGACATATTTAGATCTCATTAAGCCTATTGTTCTAAAGGTGTTACAATGATCTAACCCTCTCCCGTGTAGGGGTGGGGGTCCCCGGACTAAAACTCATTTTTTGCTCATGTAACATGTGCATTGTTTGGTGGATTTGTGAAGAAAGAGAGAGCTTTAGTAGAATATTTAGTGTAAATTCAACATTATTTCTCAAGAATCCAACAATGTATGCTTTTCACCAATTTTGTGTGTACTATTGTTGGCATGAGAGGACATCAATTATTTTTTATGATACACAAATTGGTTTGTTCACCACTTATTAATTAAACAGTATAAAATAAAGTAAAGTAGAGGGACATAAAAAATCAAGTTTATAGTGGTTCGGTCAAAGTAACCTACGTCCACTTGGAATGACAAGAGTCGTCGAGAATTTTATTAATTTTGGTGTAGAGGGAGAGCAAATGGTTTCAAGCTTTGGAGAGAATTATGCTCAAACGAGTTTAATGCCCTCAAATGTTTGTGTGGCTTACAATTTATAGTTGCTCAGCATATTAATTAAATAGCTAGTCTGGCGGTCATAACAGATTGAGGTGACTTTATGGTAGTTAAGTAGCTGATCCGGCAGAGATGCACCTTTTCTCAACGGGCAAGGCAGTTATGGTGCTTGAGATTTGGTTTCTAAGGTGGCGAAGGTGAGGCTCCTGGATACTCCCTTGGTGACATATCTTCCTGATGAGCTTTTCCGAGTTGATCACATTGAGCTGGACTTAGCGGATCTTTTTGAGTTTGGATTTTCAACTGACCAGCATAGCTGGAAAAATTTCGAGAGGCCAAAACTTGTGCTTTTAGGCTTTTTTTGAGCTTTTAACAACCTCAATCACAACCAAAGGCTGTGAGTCTTGTAGGGCTTGCTGAGTGTTTCGATTTAATATATTATTGGCCCTATTTAGAGTAACGGAGCAAAAGTTAGGATCAAAACAGCAAGCAAGGAGCTGGGCACCCGGTTTGGGTGAGTAGGCAACCTCTGGGCAAGCAGGCAATGTCCTGGGCGAGCAAGCAGTTGAACGCAAATTTTTTTTTTTTTTTTGAAAAAGCTTCGGGAGGCCAAAACTTATGTTTCTAGGCCTTTTTTGGACTTTTTTCTACATGGCTCATTGCCAAATGATAATGAGTTTTGTAAAGCTCATCGAGAGTTTCGATTTGATATATAATAAGTCCCGTTTGGAGTTACGGTCAAAATAGCCTACAATCCTTTTTAAATCCGAATTTAAAAAAAAAAATTCTTTTGATTGACAATTTCCTCCCTTTCAGTAGACTCCTCTTGTCTGGGGGAACTCCATTAGTTATATAAACTCCTTCTTTCACTCCCCCTTTTGCATTCTTGAAGAGCCCTAGGTTGTAAATTGGGGTTTTTTGCTATTTCCATGATTTCAAGAAACCTTAGTTATAAATAAAAAGCTTTCTTCTTCATTCTTGCCCATTTCATTCATCTTAGGATTGAACTCCTTCCTAAAACCCTTAAGAGCCCATGTTCCACCCATTCCATAGAAGCTTGAGGGAGTGTTCTTCTAGAAATCTTTCAAGAAATTTCTTGAGTTTAAGCATTTCAAAGAGCTATGGTGATTGATGGAGAAGATGGTCAGAGGTCTTCGAATCTCGGTGTAGAGCCTGGAAAGGAAGGGTAGGTGTTGGGCGCCGGTGTGGAGGCGCCATGGGCGCCCATTCTACAATTGCTCGTAGGCGAAAGAGTGGGGATAAAGGGGGCTCTCGCTGTTAGGTGTGCTGGGGTGCGCAAGGAAGAGGCGCTAGGTGCTAGGTTGGTCGACTTGGGCGAGTAGATCGGGTTAGGCGCCCACCTAGGTGCTAGTTTGGCCAGCTTTGGTGAGCAGATCAGTGTCGCTAGGCGCACAAAGTAGTTTGCAGATGTTGTTTTCATGACTGCTCGTGCAATAGGTGAGGCAAGGGAGGAGCTGTCCTTGGGCGCCTCGATTGTGCGCAGAGATGAGGCTAGGCGCACTGATTTGGTGAGTACCAGTGGACGCCTAGATCTGGCTGTTGGGGGCACTGCTGGTTTAATGAGTTTGGCACCTGCTGGAAGGGACATGGGAGCAGGCGAGCAGGCCCAGGGCAGTGGGAGAGCCGCCCAACCCAGCGGGTGAGCAGCCCAGGCCAGTGGGCAAGCAGCTAAGGCCCTTAGGCGAGTAGCCCCCACAGCGGGTGAGCAGGGCGAGGGAGTTTCGGGGCCACGGACTGCTGTGCACGCATGGATGGGGCCACCTTTCATTATGTCCCTGGTTGGAGATGGTTTGGGCGAGCATGGAGGTGCCTCAGATGAGTCTGGTTCTAGAGTCAAAAGATAGAGTACGCCGAACACTTTTAATGACGATCTGGCTCCTCTGTGTGGTTGTTACTTCTCAAAATCAAATTCCTCAGGGCCTCTCTGGTAGTGGCTCAGGAAATTCTTCACACCCCTGCAACAAAAGGCGTAAAGGCAAAGTAGCTCTTGACGATGATGGGTCCAAAGTAAGTACTCTTTATAGTTTGTTCAACACTGATGATGATATTCTAAGGATTGTTTCTGCTTATCACATAACCCAAACGGTTCTAAGCTGTCAAGCTGAGATGGGTGAGCTCGCCTCTAATAATTCTTCTAGGGATATTGTCATCTATGAAGAGATGCTTGAGGTTGGGCTCAGGTTCCCCATGTCTCTTTCTATTTGTCGCATTCTCTATTATTTTTCACTCACCCCAGGGAAATTGTCCCCAACAATTGGAGGATTTTGTTGAGCTTTCTCGTGTTGTGGAGGAAGGTGCATCATGAGGATGCCTCTCCGATGGAGTTTCTTAGAGCTTATACATTGAACAAGACCCCTGCTCCCAATCGGGGTTGGTATTATTTTACCACAAGAGATAAGTTGATCACTGAACTGCAATCTAACTGTCATAGTTGAAAATGTCGTTTTATATTTGCCCAAATGACCTCTCCAATGATGCTGCCCTAGGTGAGCTCTCCTCAGTTAACCCCTCCAGTGGTATTTCGGGCGCGCTCCCCTCAAGTGACCCCTCCAGTGGTGGATCCTCAATCGAAGACTCCCTCAGTTGCATCTCCTGCTCTAGAATCCCACTTGTTGCCCACACCTTCTGTTCCCCGCTCATCTACTCCTCCTATGGGGACTTCTAATGGGGCATCTTCTCAAACTAGCTCCATGTTAGGTAATGCGTAGGTCATCAAAGATCGACTTGGGAGGTTTGTGTTTCCCAATGATGTGAATAAGATTAGTACCTTAGGCACCGAGAAAATCCTTAACTCTATTTTGGAAGGCTGGGATCAAGTAAGGGTTTTTTATCTCCCCTTTCGCCCGTCTTTTCATAAGTGTTTGACATTTTTTTTTGTTTTTCTTCAGGCCTCAACCGCATCTATGTGTTTAATTTCAAGGACCCTCCTTTATCACTAGTTGAAACACAATCATGAAGTCCTGTAAAATGAGCTTCTAGCTGCTCAAGGGAGGATCGTCGAGCTTGAAGTCACTGGCAGGGCTTCTGATGCTGACCTTGTGGCAACCCGTGAGAGGGCAACTGGTCTTGAGACTGAGCTTTTGGCAACCCATGGGAGGGTGGCCAGGCTCGAGACTAAGATTGCTGAGGTCTGTGAGAGGGCCACGCTTAGTGAGGCTAATCTTTTGGCGACCCATGGGAGGGTGACCAAGCTCGAGGCTGAGCTTACTGAGGTCCATGAGAGGACCATGCTCAGTGAGGCTAAGCTTGTAAAGACCAGTGAGAGGGCCATGCTCAGAGAGGCTGCCACAGAGGCAGAGGTGAATACTGCTTAGTAGAGAGCTTTTTGGGCTGAGGCGGATCTGGAGAATGACATTGTAGATGCTTTCAATGACGGTTATGAAGAGCTCTAGGGAAAGTTTTTTACTACTTTCCCCAATATTGATGTCTTAGGCTTCTTGTCGACTAAGGCGCCTAATGATAGTGATGGAGGCTCTGACGATGCCGAAGGTGATGATGAGGAGGAAGATGATGATCATGAGAGTAGTTAGAGTGCTAGGGACTTTTTGATTTTTCTCTTTCTTTTTTTTTTTAGGAAAACATTTTGTAGCCCTACATTTGTAAAAGTTGTTTTTGCCACTGATGCTCCTTTGAAGTTGAGAAATTGAATACAAAAATGTAAAAATTATTTTGTAGTAAATCTAGAAAGTTTTATTCATTTCACTGCTTATGTAAAAGCAATATTAGGTAATAGCCCCACAAAAAGTACAAAAAATAAAATTAAGTTCCCAACTTTTCTACTTTGACTCTCTCAAGGCATCATTGGTAGTGCCTCTTTAAGTGCTCAATATTCCATGGATGGGGCAAAACCTTACCCTCAGAACTCTGTATCTTGTAGGTGCCCGACCTCATCACTTTTGTTGTGAGGTAGGGTCCCTCCCAAATTAGTCCCAGCTTTCCTTCTCGTGAATCTTTTGTAGCATGGATCACTTTCTTGAGGACCCAGTCTCCTGGTTGGAAAGAACAAGGTTTCACCCTCAAGTTGTAGTACTTTGCCAAGAGGCGCTTGTACTCCGTGTTGCGGACCACAGACATCTCCCTTGCCTCCTCTACCAAGTTGAGGTTCATGCAGAGTTCTTCTTTGTTAGTGATGGGGTCGTGGTGTTGGACCCTTAGAGAATGCACCCCAATCTCTACAAAGATGACCGCCTCAATTCCAAAGGTAAGGGAGAAGGGGGTTTCTTCAGTTGAAGTTCTTGGTGTGGTTCGGTAGGCCCATAATACGCCTAAGACCCTTCGCCTTTTCGAGCTTTGTCTTTAGGTTGCATAGCACCGTTCTCACTATAACCTCTGCTTGTCTGTTTTCCTGTAGGTGCACCGGGCTCAAATAAGGCTATTTTATTTGAAGGTCAGAGTAGAAGGAGTTCAGGAGCTTGTTGTAGATCTGTTTGGCGTTGTGGCTGACAATGGCGTGGGGTATCTCGAAGCAACAGACTAGGTTTTTTCAGATGAAATCTTTCACCTTTGCGTTTGTTATCTTTGTTAAAGGGTTCAGCCTCTTCCCACTTATTGAAATAGTCCACTGCTACCTACAAGAACTTACACTGTCCTCTACTAAAAGTTAGGGGGCTCAGGATGTCGATGCCCCATTTGGAGAAAGGCTACGGACTTGTGATAACCGTGAGTTCCTCTGGCAGCTACTTGGGCACAGTGGCGAAGCGCTGACACTTGTCGCACTTCTTGGAAAATTTTTGGGCGTCCCTCACCATGCTAGGCCAAAAGTAGCCTTGTCTAAGCGCCTTATGGGCGAGGGAGCATCCTGAGCATCCCACAAATCCCTTCATGGATCCCCCTCAGAACATAGTTAGCTTCTTCAGGTGAACAACGACAGGGAGTAGCCTTTTTTGTATGAGGTATATTGTAAAATAGTAAACTTGGAGGCTTTTATCCTGAGCTTTTTGACCTCAAGGGAATCTTCTAGCAAATACACCCTCATAGAGGTATGTCCTTATCGGGGTCATCCAATTTGACTCAGCAGACGCACAGTTGATGTTTGTGGCTTCTACGTCCAACTTGCTTGCTTCAAACTAAAGACCAATAAATACTGGTCCTAGAGGTCCCTCGAAAGATGAGGCGAGCTTGGTGAGTGCATCTGCAACCATGTTGTCCTCCCTTGGGACGTGACAAATCCGAAAATATTGGAACTTCACGATCAAGGCTTTCACCATACTGAGGTATTCCTGCATTTTGGCTGCTATTGCTTTGAACTCTCCCCTTACTTGGTTAACTATCAACTGTTGAATCACTGTAAATGATCAAGTGTTGGGCTTCCATTTCAATTGCCAACCTTAGGTTAGAGAAGAGTGCTTCATATTCTTCCTTATTGTTAGAGGCAATGAAGTGGAGCTTCGCATCATACTTGATGGGGGTGCCTTTGGGGCTGATCAGGATTAAGGCTATTCCACCTCGTTCACTAGTTGAGGAGCCATCCATATAAAGGTTCTAGAAGGGCAGAGAGGAGGGCTCGAAGACGGTTATGGGAGCAGGTTGGGGTGCCTAGGCACCAAGTTGGAGGGCTTGGGTGCCTAGCATGGGTGCTTGGGTGCCTGGGAGTCCTTGTCGGGCATCTGGTTGTCCTGGTCGGGCATTTGGTTGTCCTCGCTGGACGTCAGATTGCTTTGCACGTCTAGGCTCGATGTCTAAAGTGTGGAGAGCTCATTGGTCTTCTCCCTTGCTAGTGTAACCTTAATAATAAAATCTGTCAATACTTGCGTTTTGATGGCTGCCCTTGGCTAGTACTGAATATTGAACTCCCCTAGTTCCACTACCCACTTAAGGAGTCTCCCAGATACATCCAGTTTTTTCAAGAATCTCTTTAGAGGTTGGTCTATGATCACAACCACGGTGTGACTTTGGAAATAATGTCATAGACGCCTAGTTGTTGAGATGAGAGCAAGCACTAGCTTCTTTAACCCCAAATATCTAACTTCTACTTCTCAGTATGTTCCACTCACATAATAGATGGCTTTTTGCACTCCATCTTGGTTTCTGATGAGGACGGAGCTTACCACCGACGAGGAAGCAGAGAGGTACAAATATAATGTTTCGCCTGGTGTAGCATATGAGAGGAGGGGAGGTGTAACCAAATAGGCTTTGAGCTTTTGAAAGGCCTCCTCTGCCTTAGATCTCCACTCGAAAGCTTTTCGGAGAATCTTGAAAAAAGACAATCATTTGTCTGCAGACTTGAAAATGAACCTGTTGAGTCCTACAATTCTTCCATTGAGGTACTAGAGCTCCTTGGTCGAGGACGGTGACTTCATATCTAGGATGATCTTGATCTTGTCGGGATTCACCTCAATTCCCCTCTAGTTGACCATAAAGCCAAGGAACTTTCCTGAGCCTACGCCAAAGGCACACTTCTCAAGATTCAACTTCATGCGATAGGATATGAGAAAGTTGAAAGTTTCTTGGAGGTGGTCAATGTGGCTTGTTGTTGTGAGACTTTTTATCAGCATGTCATCCATGTATACCTCTATTGTTTTTTCGATCTGTGACTAGAACATCTTGTTCATTAGTCATTGATAGGTTGCTCCTACGTTCTTCAACCCGAAGGGCATGACCTTGTAGCAATAGGTCCTATTTGGAATGATGAACGATGTCTTCTTCTAATCTGGGGGGTGCATGCTGATCTGGTAATACTTAGAATATGCATCTAGGAAAGTGAGCAATTCATGTCCTGCGGTGGCGTTAATGAGGAGGTCAATTTGTGGTAGTGGGTAGCTATCTTTTGGGTATGCCTTGTTGAGCTCAGTAAAGTCGACGGAGAGGCACCACTTCCAATTAGCTCTAGTTACCATTACCACATTTGAGAGCCACTCATGATAGACTACTTGTCTGACCGCTCCGTTCTCTATCAACTTTTTCACGTCCTTTTTCATCGCTTGGACCCTTTCAATGGAGACACCCTTTAGCTTTTGACGAACAGACTTGTTGTGAGAGTTGACATTGAGGCAGTGGGTGGTGACCTCAGGATTAATGCCCTCGAGGTCTGCATGTGACCAGGCAAAAACGTTCATGTTAAGCCTCATAAAGTTTATTAGCCGGCAGATCAAATATTCAAAAAGGGAAGAGTCAATGTTTACTCTTATGTTTGGATGCTCCTCATCTAAGACCACTAGGGTGAACACCTCAACTGGTTCTCCTCTTTCTACGTGTGACAACCCGTATATAAATTAATTATCGACACGCTAATTAGGTCGTTAATTACGATTTTATATTAATAAATAAAAAAAATAGATTTTTTTTAATGAACAAATGGATCTCAAATATAGGATTTTCGCGTGAAAATGAGTCAAATGACTATAATATAGGTCAAATATCGTAACCCTATAATAAAGTGAATATATTCATATCTATATATATAAAGATATTTATAAAGCTACTATTCTAAATTCTAGATTTTTACAATCACAGTAAGTGCAAATGTGAAATGTGCAAAGAAAAGAAAGGAAAAAAAAAAAGAGAAAGGGAGGAAGAGAGAAAGGGAGAAAGAGAAGAAAGAGGGAAAAGGGGTCAAAAATTTTATTGACCTAAGAGTTTGTGGTTACAATCAAAACTTTGGGTAAGAGTTTTTAGTTATTATTTAGTAACTTTTATATGTTCGACTCACTTAAAGTTGATCTGCATTAAATATTTTTAGATCAAATTTAAGTATTATTATCTTTCGTTACTTATTCCAAAACTTATTTTAGGTTAATTAAGCCCTTAGTACCTATTGTTATTCTAAAATATTATTTTGGTTATTTTGTTACAATACACGGTATCGAATAGAAGTCAAGAAGGAGGTAGGGTTTCTTTTATCTTTTACTATCATTGATGCATTTTATGCATATTTGGAGGTTTCATATCAACTTTATTTTTAATTATAAAATGTAATGTTATATCATGGGGTTAGACTGGAGTTTTATAAATAAATCGTTATCATGCGCATATTGTATTTTTTTTTTATTGAGACCCTAATTATCTCATGAAACCATGTTGCATAATAAATGTCTATTTCATTATTAATATTTAATGTTTGATTTGATGTGGGGTCTGACTACAATATGATTTTATTTTTTGATTTTGATGAAATTATTATAAATGCACATAATCGAGGGTAGAGGGTTAGTAAATGCGTGATCCTTGCAAGGATTCACAGGATTCCTACTAGTCATTGAGTTCACCGGTTAGTAATATCGGTTGTCATGGTAGCCTGTGTGGCACCACATAATTTTTGGTATTGGTGTTTTCAGAAAAGCAAGAAGGGCATTGGGTTCCCTAGGGTGCAAGACCCCAAAGTTTTCTCTGGAGGCGGTTCATGTGTGGACCAGAAAATTGACGGATTGATATGATCGATATGTGCTGAAATTTATTTATTTGATTCATTACTTTGCCCTATTCCTGCATTTATTCGCGGTTTAATTATATTATTCATTGTTTTAAAACCTCGGTAGTCATTGATAAACGTTATCCTACTGAGCTGGTGAGCTCATCCCTATTTAATATTTTTCAGATATATGAAGTCAAGTTGGAAGATAGGCTGAAAGGATAGAGTCTGCTATTATTATTTCTCTTTATGTTGTATCAAGAATATTTGAAATGATCTTGTGAGGATTATGTACTCGTACGAAAAATAAAATAATATAAGGAAGATTATTGTAAGTTCAGTAAATTTTATTCCTTAATCACACCCGGGTATTTTTTTAAAAAGGAAAAAAAACTTTTGGGGTGTGACACTATGGTGGTGTCATCTCTTGGGTTGAGGACCACCACTTGTAGGGCCTTTTGTGGCTTCCTTGTCTTCATAGAGGAGACGTAGCATTCTCTTGCAGCAACTTGATCTCCTCGCATCTCTTCAACTCCGTTCAAGATTAGAAAACGAAGGATGATATGGTAAGTGGAGGGCACAACTTTTAGGGTGTTGAGAGCTGGTAGCCCTAGGATAATGTTGTAGGCTGAAGGGCAATCTATCACTAGGACGTTGACCATGATCGTGAAGCTTTGGGGTGCCACTCTGGCAGTCATAGGTAAGGTGATGGACCCTAAGAGATACACTTTCTCCCCTGAGAATCCAATGAGGAGCGACCTAATGGGCTGGAATCTTTCTCACCCAAATTGAGCTTAAGCCTCTGCGAACAAGATATCCACAGAGCTACTACTGTCCACGAGAATCCTTTGCACTTGGAAGTTGGCGACGGTTATGGTGAGCACCAGAGGGTCATCTTTGGGGTTCTGGATTCCTTCCAAATCCTTGTCTGAAAAGGATATGATCTCACTATTGTCATGCTTGGGTGCCTTAGATGGGCACAATTCGCCGAGGTGCCTAGCTTTCCTAGCATGAGCCTTCATAGTGGAAAGGGATTCTCCTCCCCCTGCAAGCCTTTCGGAGATGGTGTGAATTTTTCTAATAAGCTGTTGGTCTTCCTAATTACGAGGTGGTGTTGGTGCCTATCCTCTACCGGCAACATATTGGCATAGGTGACCCCGTTGGATGAGCTCCTCAATCTATCTTTTGAGGTCATATCAGTCGTCAGTGTCATGACCATGGTGGTGATAAAAGCGACAATATTTGTTGGATTTCTACGATTTGGGGGAGACTTCATTCTCCTAGGTCACTTTACTGCAGGGTTATCCTGGATCTGCAATAGGATGTGCTCGATAGCAGCATTGAGGGGAGTGAAGGCTTGTTGATCTCTCTACGGAGCAGGACCGAGCCGGTCTTTTGCAGGTGCCCTCTCTGTCCTGCTACGTTTGTTACTACTCTCCTTCTTGTCATCCCTGTCTCTTTATTTTCTTTTTTTCCCAATTTTGGAGGACTCACCTCGTCTGGCCCTTGTAATGTTCTCAGCATTCATGTATTTCTAGGCCTTCGCTAATAGTTTTGACATGCTCTTCGGTGGGCACTTCATCACGGAGAAGAGAAAACCTGACGATTGGAGGCCTCCTAGGAAGTCGGTCATGCTGACCTTATCATTGGGCTCCTCGACCTGAAGAACCTCCTCATTAAAATGAATGAGGTAACTCCTCAGGCTCTCATCTCAATCCTGCTTTTATGCGGAGCAAGTGGGTGGTAGGCTTCTGATGGCAGCGTCCTCCAATGAAGTGTGACAAAAAGGAGCTGCTCAACTCAGCAAATGAGCCAATGGAGGCTAGAGAGAGTTTGGCAAACCATTGTAGAGCGGATCCCTTCAAGGTGGTTGGGAACGCTCTGCATGTGATTTCGTTAAGGATATTGTGTAGTTGAATCAAGGTTTTAAAATTTTCAAGTTGGTTCAGTGGATCCTTCATATCGTCAACGATTTCGACGAATGACATCTTAAATTTTTAAGGGAGTGGGTAGTTCGCCATGTCAGATTTGAAAGGCGTGTTGATTCGACTTACGAGGTAGTCCACTGTCTCTAGTCCCTATGCCTTAATAGCGTTGAAGACGTCACCCAATTGATTTTGCACCTTTTTAATTTTTTTGTCCTAGGGATTGGGAGGAGGTCCTCTAGAATTATCACGAAAATGGCTCCCATGCTCCATGCTTTGGTTTTCATCCTCATCCTCTTAAAAATGAGGGTCTCTACCATGGGGAGCAGGAATAGGGGCTGGAGGACAAGGTCCCTCGTGGTGGGCCCTCCTAAGTGGGGCACCCAAGGGAACTCCCAAAGGTGGGGCGCACAAGGGGGCGCCTGGATGGAGAGCACCTAGGCGGGGAGCTCCTTGATGACCAGGGAGTGGAGCTCCCTTGGTTTGAGGTCCAAGCAGTCCTCCTCCTTGTTGCCCGAGCATCAATTGCAGAATTTACTAGTTTTGGGCTATAAGCTATTGCATTGTGTCCAACATCTGTTGTGCATTTGGGACGGGATTGGCAGGTGGAGGAACAACCTCCTCCTCTTGTAGTGGAATGTCTTCAGGCTAATTCATAGATCCCAGTGGTGATTGCCTTTGATTCAGCAAAAAAAGTGTTTATGTGAGAATTTTGTCATTTCAACAGACGGTGCCAAACTGATGATGCAAAAATTGGTTTACGCACCACTAGTCAATTAAGTAGTATAAAATGCAGTAAAGTAGAGGGAGATAAAAGACCAAATTTATAATGGTTTGGTCAAAGTGACCTACGTCCACTTGAAATGGCATCGGTCGTCAATAATTTTATTAATTCCGATGTGGTGGGAGAGAAAATGATTACAAGCTTTAGAGAGAATTATGCTTAAATAAGTCTGATGCCCCCTAAGCGTTGGTGGGACTTACAATTTATAGTCGCTCAACATAGTAATTGAATAGCTAATCTGGCGGTCATAACGGATTGGGGTGACTTTATGGTAGTTAAGTAGCTAATCCGACAGAAACGTACCTCTTCTCAACGGGCAAGACAGTTATGGTGCTTGAGATTTGGTTTTCAAGACGGTGAGAGTGAGGCTCCTGGGTGCTCCTTTGGTGACGTAACTCCCTGATGAGCTTATCTGGGTTGACTACATTGAGCTGAACTTGGTAGATCTCTTGGAGTTAGGCCTTTAATTCGGACTGGGCTTATAACATGAGTTGGGCCCATTAATTTTATTTTTGGGTTAATCTCATTTTGCACACCAAAAATTCTAAAATTCTCAATTTGTACCTTAAAAGTTCAATTTTTTAAAATTGCACCCCCAATAAAACAAATTTATTTCAATCAATCCCACTAGATAATTCTCATCCCATGTTTTTGTCTATTTCACCCCATGTGCAAATCAGGTGACATAAGGAAGTGCTTTTTGGTTAAAAGACACCTATTTTGGGCATCAAAACCAACCAATTATCTACTGAACTATCCAATTTTTTCTCGATTTCACTCTCAAAGCAGACACGTTTTCAATAATAAGTTCATCTTTACTTCTCATGATTTGCACGTGGGTGGAACATAAAGCAAATGGAATGAGAATTATCTATTGGGGTTTAATTGGGGGAGAATCAATAGATTTCTTCGAGAACAATTCATCCTTTCTGAACGCAACATATACAACTCTTTATTGTACTACGCTCTCTAAATGTGCTTGTTTTCCTTTTCTTCTTTACTACGACAAGGGTTTGTTAAATAACTCCGATGAGAAGAAAAAAAAAGAAGTTAATTGATATTAATTAGAGACACCACGTATCAAGTGAAATAGACTCAAGTCATCTACTAAAATGAGGTTGTTGCCAAGGAAACGATCAGCATATCTAAGTTGATGACCTGATGTCGCTATCTACTCATTAATTTGCATCTAGATTGGGAGGGAATTGACAAACCATTATACGTGCAAGTACCGTATGATATACTAATTTGCGCTACCCACATCATTGTATGACTTACAAATTTGGCCTTAGTCAAGCCTGGAAGATAAACAAGCTAGTTTTTCTCCAATCTTCGGCCAACCACATCTCATCAAACTCATTTCCTCCTCCAAAATTCTTAGTCTTTGAGCACTACAAATACCCATTGATCCATGCTCTTCTTGCCCAACAAATTCAGACTAACACAACTCCATCAATCTTCTACTCCAACCCAAAAAACAATGGTTGCTTCTAATCACTGCTTCCTTCTTTCTGTCATCGTGGCATTATCACTTTCAAGCATGCCCGGGATCTTTGCAGCTCGCCGCCTTTTCAAACCTCTCCACTTGTAGCACTAGCACTCCCCACACTGCCTACACTACCACATTTGCCTACAACCATAGTGCCACCATTGCCAACTATTCCATTGCCTAGACTACCGACTGCCCCGACTCTGCCAAAGACAACAATCTTACCAATTCCAAGCACCATGCCAAATCCAACTCTACCCACCATGCCAACAATTCCAAAAGCCACATTGCCTCCTCTCCCAGCTGCACTGCCCACGATCCCAACGATGATTCCTTTCATTTCAACCATTCCAGTGACAATGCCTACCTTTCCTTTCCTATAACCACCCCTATCCACAACTAGCCCTTGAGATGCTACTGCTAGTATACTAAATTTTCTGTGCATTGGCTGCTGGGAGTATTTTTTTTTTTTTTTCTGTCTTCAGTATTGTAAAGTTCCATTTCTGTGGAACTTTTTTCTTTGTATTTCAACTTGATTGTTTTTGTATATGATTATTGAAGTTCTGTTTGAACAATGATTTCTTTGTCCTGTTTCTCGTCGTAACTAATATGAATTTAACACAATACAACTCAGTTGGCATCATAGATTGAACGATATAGCTGGTGAAGAACTAATCCTAAATACCACCTAGCAATCCAACAAATGATGTGAATGTAATTGGGATATCATTATACAGTCAAATTGACCTTTTCTATCTCCTTTTCTATTTTTTCACTACCAACATTGCCTTCCTTTCTAAAATTTTGCCAAAGCTCAACACAATTGAGACACTAAAAATTGGGCATACAAAATACAAGATGCCAATAAATTGGACAGTACTTAGATCATCATTTATTAAGTGACAATGCAGACTTTATTTTGTTTTTTTTTTTGGGAGAAGGGGGGTCCAAGGAGGTTCAATCTATAAATAATTATGTTACATCCTACTTAACAATTTAAATCTTTAGATGAGATGATAGTTTAGGATGATATTAAATCTGGGTTTGAGATGGTTTTGGGCACTTCTGTTGGGAAAACTAGTGACTTTCCTTCTGTGTACAAATTAATAGAGAATAACCAAAACCACAATCAAGCACAATAAGCAAACCAAACCAAACCAAACCAAACCAACAACAAGAAACACAAGAATTTTTTAACGTGAAAACCCTTCACGGCAAAGGGAAAAAACCACGGGACCAAACGTGGTCCAATCTCTCCACTATCAACGAAAATAGGATTACAAGTCTTCTAGTCACAACTAGAGATGTCAAACATAATTCTCCCCCTCTAGAATTATGTGGAGGACTCAACCAAACCCGCCGAAATTCTACATTAGTCTTTGGGTAAGCCCTTCGTCATCATATCCGATGCATTATCATCGGAATGGATTTTCACAAGATGAAACAATTTTGATTCCAAATCATCACGTATCTAGTGATATCACACAGCAATATGGTTTGATCTTGAATGGAAAGTAGAATTCTTACTCAAGTGAATTGCACTTTGATTGTCGCAATGGAAAACATACCTCTCTTGTTTCAAGCCCAATTCATGTAAGAATTTTCACATCCATAACATCTTTTTGCTAGCCTCTGTCACAGCTATATATTCAGTCACGGTGGTTGACAAAGTAATACATTTTTGAAGTTTTGATTGCCATGAAACAGCCCCACCTGCAAAAATGAGTAAGTAACTCGATAAAGATTTTCAGGAATCAACATCACTATCCGTGTCTGCATCTGCGAATCCTTCCAGCATAGACTTGCCATTTCCAAAGCATAAAGACACCTTGGAAGAACCCCAAAGATACCTCATAATCTATTTAATAGCTGGCCAATGTTCTTTCCTTGGATTAGAGAGAAATCTGCTAACCAATCCAACCGCGTAAGCTAAGTCTGGTCTTATGCAAATCATGGCATACATCAAGCAACCAACGGCTAAAGCATAAGGAATTTTTAGCATATCCTCCTTTACTTTCCCACTTGTAGGACATTGTATTGAAGTAAGCTTGAAGTGGCCTACAAGTGGAGATTTAACTGGCTTTGCTTTGTCCATTTTGAACCTTTCAAGCACTTTTTAATGTAGTTCTCTTTTGACAACCACAGCTGCTCACTCTTTTGATCACGAAGAATTTTCATACAAATTTGTTTTATTGGTCCTAAGTTATTCATGGCAAAATAATTGCTTAGCTCTATCTTCAATTTGTCAATCTTGGTAGAATCTTAACCCACAATAAGTATGTCGTCAACATATAACAAGAGAATGATAAAGTTACTATCCATAAACTTTTTCATAAACACATAATGATCGAAATTAGTTCTAGAATACTTATGATCCATCATGAAAGAATCAAATTTCTTGTGCCATTGCCTCGGCGCTTGCTTCAATCCATACAAGTTCTTCTTTAACTTGCAAACTAGATACTCATTCCCTTTGGTTTTAAAACCTTCAGGCTGCTCCATATAGATTTCCTCATCTAAATCTCCATGGAGAAAGGTGGTCTTCACATCAAGTTGCTCAATTTCCAAGTCCATACTTGCAATCATGCCGAGAACAACTCTAATGGATGACATCTTTGAATTTACCACGGGTGAGAAAATATCATCAAAGTCCACTCCCTTTTTCTGCCCAAAGCCTTTGACAACAAGCCATGCTTTGTAGTTTGGTTTAGAGCTCTTCTCATCATTTTTCAATCGGAATACCCATTTATTTTTCAACACTATCTTTCATTTAGGAAGCTTCACTACCTCATATGTGTGATTCTCCAGCAAATACTTCATCTCTTCTTGCATAGATATAAATCATTCATCTTTGTGCTCATGCTTTCAGGCTTCTTGATAAATCTGAGGCTCTCGCCCATCGGATATCATTACATACTCATTTGAAGTATAATTTTTGGATGGTTGCCGCTCTTTTATAGATCTTCTTAACTCGAGTTGTGGTGGTGGCTCTTGAGTTGAAAACTCCCCCTCATTTTCTAGCTTAAACATCATTTGAAATCCCATCATCTACATCATCATCATGAAATGGCTGCATCTCTTCCCCATTTTCATCATGCACAATAGGTGAAGGAATCAAATCCAAGTCAATAAAATCATCAATATAAGACTCAGGCTGCTCAACATTTTCCAAGTCTTCAATTGTTTGATCTTAAGAAAGACAATATCCTTACTTCTAACATGTTTCTTGTCAGCTAGATCCCACAATCTATACCCAAATTCCTCATATGCATATCCAAGAAATATGAATTGTTTTGCCTTAGGATCAAGTTTAGACCTCTCATCTTTGGGTATGTGAATGAATGCCCTATAACCAAAAAATTTGAAGTGAGCATATGAAACGTATTTACCTTTCCAAACTTTTTTGGGCATTTCACTATATAGAGGAACCGAAGGAAAAAAATTAATTAAGTCAATTGTTATCCGCATTGCTTCACCCAAAAAAGATCTAGGTAGCTTAGCATGTGCAAACATACACCTTATCCTTTCAACAATAATGCGATTCATCCTCTCAGCAACTCCATTTTGTTGAGGAGTGTGAAGACCCTGGTCCATTACCGGACCCCTGTCTTCCAAGAGCATTCCTCCCATTACCGGGATATCCCGCTCTCCACCAAAGGATTTCGGCTAACCTGCGGGGCAAACCCCCACAGTAGCCTTTACCTCTGTCCCACATCGGGGAAAGAGTCGTCTCCCCACCCCCATATAAGCCGAAGCACCATATGAGAGCAGTACCCAAGTACCACAGTGTGCTACTTGGGTACTGCTCTCATATGGTGCTTCGGCTTATATAGGGGTGGGGAGACGACTCTTTCCCCGATGTGGGACAGAGGTAAAGGCTACTGTGTGGGTTTGCCCCGCAGGTTAGCCGAAATCCTTTGGTGGAGAGAAGGATATCCCGGTAATGGGAGGAATGCTCTTGGAAGACAGGGGTCCGGTAATGGACCAGGGTCTTCACATAAAAGGCGCCTTTTATGTGAAGACCCTGGTCCATTACCGGACCCCTGTCTTCCAAGAGCATTCCTCCCATTACCGGGATATCCCGCTCTCCACCAAAGGATTTCGGCTAACCTGCGGGGCAAACCCCCACAGTAGCCTTTACCTCTGTCCCACATCGGGGAAAGAGTCGTCTCCCCACCCCCATATAAGCCGAAGCACCATATGAGAGCAGTACCCAAGTAGCACAACTTGGGTACTGCTCTCATATGGTGCTTCGGCTTATATGGGGGTGGGGAGACGACTCTTTCCCCGATGTGGGACAGAGGTAAAGGCTACTGTGGGGGTTTGCCCCGCAGGTTAGCCGAAATCCTTTGGTGGAGAGCGGGATATCCCGGTAATGGGAGGAATGCTCTTGGAAGACAGGGGTCCGGTAATGGACCAGGGTCTTCACATAAAAGGCGCCTTTTGTGTGAAGACCCTGGTCCATTACCGGACCCCTGTCTTCCAAGGGCATTCCTCCCATTACCGGGATATCCCGCCCTCCACCAAAGGATTTCGGCTAACCTGCAGGACTCGCCCCACAGTAGCCTTTACCTCTGTCCCACATCGGGGAAATAGTCGTCTCCCCACTCCCATATAAGCCGAAGCACAATATGGAAGCAGTACCCATCTAGCACTAGTGCTATTTGGGTACTGCTCTCATATGGTGCTTCGGCTTATATGGGGGTGGGGAGACGACTCTTTCCCCGATGTGGGACAGAGGTAAAGGCTACTGTGGGGTTTGCCCCGCAGGTTAGCCGAAATCCTTTGGTGGAGAGCGGGATATCCCGGTAATGGGAGGAATGCTCTTGGAAGACAGGGGTCCGGTAATGGACCAGGGTCTTCACATAAAAGGCGCCTTTTATGTGAAGACCCTGGTCCATTACCGGACCCCTGTCTTCCAAGAGCATTCCTCCCATTACCGGGATATCCCGCTCTCCACCAAAGGATTTCGGCTAACCTGCGGGGCAAACCCCCACAGTAGCCTTTACCTCTGTCCCACATCGGGGAAAGAGTCGTCTCCCCACCCCCATATAAGCCGAAGCACCATATGAGAGCAGTACCCAAGTAGCACACTGTGGTACTTGGGTACTGCTCTCATATGGTGCTTCGGCTTATATGGGGGTGGGGAGACGACTCTTTCCCCGATGTGGGACAGAGGTAAAGGCTACTGTGGGGGTTTGCCCCGCAGGTTAGCCGAAATCCTTTGGTGGAGGGCGGGATATCCCGGTAATGGGAGGAATGCCCTTGGAAGACAGGGGTCCGGTAATGGACCAGTGAAGACCCTGGTCCATTACCGGACCCCTGTCTTCCAAGGGCATTCCTCCCATTACCGGGATATCCCGCTCTCCACCAAAGGATTTCGGCTAACCTGCAAGACTCGCCCCACAGTAGCCTTTACCTCTGTCCCACATCGGGGAAAGAGTCGTCTCCCCACTCCCATATAAGCCGAAGCACTATATGGAAGCAGTACCCAAATAGCACTAGTGCTAGATGGGTACTGCTTCCATATTGTGCTTCGGCTTATATGGGAGTGGGGAGACGACTCTTTCCCCGATGTGGGACAGAGGTAAAGGCTACTGTGGGGCGAGTCCTGCAGGTTAGCCGAAATCCTTTGGTGGAGGGCGGGATATCCCGGTAATGGGAGGAATGCCCTTGGAAGACAGGGGTCCGGTAATGGACCAGGGTCTTCACACAAAAGGCGCCTTTTATGTGAAGACCCTGGTCCATTACCGGACCCCTGTCTTCCAAGAGCATTCCTCCCATTACCGGGATATCCCGCTCTCCACCAAAGGATTTCGGCTAACCTGCGGGGCAAACCCCCACAGTAGCCTTTACCTCTGTCCCACATCGGGGAAAGAGTCGTCTCCCCACCCCCATATAAGCCGAAGCACCATATGAGAGCAGTACCCAAGTACCACAGTGTGCTACTTGGGTACTGCTCTCATATGGTGCTTCGGCTTATATGGGGGTGGGGAGACGACTCCTTCCCCGATGTGGGACGGAGGTAAAGGCTACTGTGGGGGTTTGACCCACAGGTTAGCCGAAATCCTTTGGTGGAGGGTGGTGATATCCCGGTAATGGGAGGTTAACCCTTGGAAGACAGGGGTCCGGTAATGGACCAGGGTCTTCACATAAAATGCGCCTTTTGTGTGAAGACCCTGGTCCATTACCGGACCCCTGTCTTCCAAGGGCATTCCTCCCATTACCGGGATATCCCGCCCTCCACCAAAGGATTTCGGCTAACCTGTAGGACTCGCCCCACAGTAGCCTTTACCTCTGTCCCACATCGGGGAAAGAGTCGTCTCCCCACTCCCATATAAGCCGAAGCACAATATGGAAGCAGTACCCAAATAGCACTAGTGCTAGATGGGTACTGCTTCCATATTGTGCTTCGGCTTATATGGGAGTGGGGAGACGACTCTTTCCCCGATGTGGGACAGAGGTAAAGGCTACTGTGGGGCGAGTCCTGCAGGTTAGCCGAAATCCTTTGGTGGAGGGCGGGATATCCCGGTAATGGGAGGAATGCCCTTGGAAGACAGGGGTCCGGTAATGGACCAGGGTCTTCACAAGGAGTCTTGCAAACCGTCCTCTCATGTCTAATCCCATGAGTATCAAAATAACCATCAAATGGTCCTAGGTACGCACCACCCTTGTCCGTGCGAATGCATTTCAATTTTCTCCCCGTTTCTCTTTCCATATTGACATGAAAATGTTTAAACACTTCTAGCACTTGATATTTGCTCTTCAACGCATATGCCCACAACTTTCTTGAATGATCATCGATAAAGGTAACAAAGTAGAGTGCACCACCAAGTGTTCTAACTTTCATCGGACCACACACATCCGATATATCAAATCCAAAACATTGGTCTTTCTAGATGCAAAGTTCCTATGAAAAATAACTCGATATTGTTTACCAGGCAAGCAATGAACATGTGTTTTGAAAGGTGTACCTTTCATATCCAGTAGGAGCTGCTTCTTGGAAAGAATTTGCAATCCCTTTTCACTCATATGTCCGAGCCGTTTATGCCATAGCTCAGTGGAGGAATCATTTATAAGTGCATTAACTTCACTTTTGCTAATTTTTGCTTCCATTGAGTAAAGAGTAGAGTTTTTCTTCCCTTTAGCCACAATCAAAGATCCTTTAGTAAGCTTCCATTTTTCATCGCCAGAGTGGTTGTTGTAGCCCTCATCATCAAGCTTTCCCATGGAGATCAAATTAAGCTGAATGTCCAGGACATGCCTCACATCTTTAAGAAAAAACTTGCAACTATTATTTGTCTCCAAGCAAATATTTTCAACACCCATGATTTTAAATAAGCCCACATTTCCCATTCGAATAATTCCAAAATCTCCTTATGTGTAAGATGTGAAGAAATTAGCTCGTAAAGTGACATGAAATGAAGCACTAGAATCAATCACCCAACTACTCTCTTGACTCATGAAATTAACAAAGCCGTCATCATGCACAACAATGATGTCACCATTGGAAGTGATTGTGGTAGTGTCTTCTTGCTTCTTTTCATCATCTTTTTCTTTCTTTTGATCTCTCTTGAGTTTTCTACACTTTTTCTTTATGTGCCCTTTCTTGTGGCAATAATGGCACTATATTTTTCCTTGAACTTGAAGCTTCCCATAATTTATCATGGTTGTGTGGTGTTCTACTCGGAATGAGAAGAACCAAATGACTTCCTTCTTGTCTCTTCAACTAGCAAGCTACTAGTCACTTGACTCATAGTAACAATTCCATCGGGGTGGAGTTACTAACCGTCACTACCAAGGTCTCCCAACTTTCCGACAAGGAACTAAGAAGCAACAAAGCTTGCAACTCATCATCAAAAAGAATCTTCATGGAGGAAAGTTGATTTACAATGCTTTTCATTTCATTCAAATGTTCCGCAATGGAGCTTTCCTCTTTATACTTTAGATTAACAAGCTTTCAAAACAAAAAAGTCTTGTTAACTGCCGTTTTCCTCTCATAAAGACTCTAATTTTTGCCAAAGAGAGTGTGCTAAATTTTCGGTAGAGACATGGTGGAAAACACTATCATCAATCCATTGACGAATAAATCTGACGGCCTTTCGATTAAGCTTGGTCCACTCACCATCTATCATACCTAGGGGTCGGTCTTTTTCACCTTCTATGGGTCCATAAAGATCTTTATAATACAAAGGGTCTTCCATTTTAGTCTTCCATGTCACCCAATTGGTTCCATTAAGCTAACCATATGCCTCACATTACCTTCCATGATTTACACAAGAAATAAACCGAAGCCAACCTGTGCTCTAATAACACTTGTTGGGAAACCTAGTGACTTTCGCTCTATGTGCAAATCAATAGAGAATAACCAAAACCACAATTAAGCATAATAAGCAAAGCAAACCAAACCAACAACAAGAAACACAAGAATTCTTTAATGTGAAATCCCTTCAAGGAGAAGGGAAAAAATCACGGGACAAAATTTGGTCCAATCTCTCCACTATCATCGAAAATAGGATTACAAGTCTTCTAGTCACAACTAGAGATGTCAAAAATCAAGAGAAAAATATCTTATTGACTCCCAAACATAAAAAATTCACCCTTAGGTGAATTTCAACACAAAAGCAACTAGAAAGATCTCATCGAAGTGACCGAACTTTTGTCATTCAAAATCAGTTGTAGAAGAGTCCGATTGATGACCTGAAACAATAGAAACCGGCTGTGGAAGTGAGGAATATGTCCCTGAATTTTCAGCTCGATCTGAGTAGAAATGAGTCTTGAACAAGAGCAAGAAATGAACTGTTGTCTTCCACTTTTCTCTCACAAAAGATGCTGTCCACTCTCAATGTTTTCTACAAATTTTTTTTTCACTCAAAGTGTAAGACCGGTTAGGCAACTTAGAAGACGAGGTCTTCAATTCTTGGTTTGTACTACACTCTTTCAATGTACGCATGCACATATCTTTAATTTGAGTTGGGTGTTAATGAGAAGGCATAAGGAGAGACACCCAACAGCTTCCTTAATTTTCTGTTTGTGATTTGTCAATTGATTGTCCTTTTATTTGTGCCAAAAGTGCACTTGTTTTATTATTTGGTCTTCTATTTACCCCTCCAAGTTTTGGTGGCTTAAACTTTTTGAATTATATCAAAATAGGAGGTCCTGCGTCAAAATCTCATCTATCAACACTATTTTAAAAATAAGAGTTCACGTATTTGGCACAATTATCCTGTATATAAAGGGATGTGTCAAAGTGCATTTAAACTTAGGTTACAATATCATCTCTAGCAATTTAAGCTTTTAAACGAAAATGAGAGTTTTCAAACTTTTTGATGGGCAATTTTCCACTTCAGCACCATCGATAATGAAATATCTGTAGCTTCATTACATACATGGTACACTTGTATGCATTTCTCCATGCAGAAACTCAGAAGTGTGAGTTACTTTTTTGATGCAGTGCTCTCTGACATGACATGCTGTGCAAGAGTGGAGTAGCTGGGCACACCACTAACTTCGTTCTCCCCTTCCACCTGTGCCAAACAGGTTATCCAAATAAAAGTGGTTAGCTTTCAATGCAGTCATGAGCTGGTGTATTGTACCACCCATTAAATCACCCGCATTAATTTCGAATCTAATCATCAATAACGGGAAGGGCTCATCTACTCACCCGGGTTCAAGTTCGGAGAATCCGCCTCCAAAATGAGAGTAAGACTATCAATGACTTCTCTTTCGCAGACCCTACTATATGCCGGGGGGGGGGGGGGGGGTTTGAATGCGGACCTTTGACAATAAACACAATAATGTAAGCATTATTGGTGGACTTTTACATATATGCCTAGAGAAAGAGGCTTGCAATTTACATAAAATGGAGCTTGAAAGCCAAGCCCTTTCAACCTCTGATGTGGAACCTTTGGCAGAAAGCGCTGGCTCTAAAACAACTACTGCTGCAGTGAAATTGCAGAAGGTTTATAGGAGTTATCGCACCCGGCGCAGGCTAGCAGATTCAGTGGTGGTTGCTGAAGAGCTCTGGTAGGCAGTAGCACCATTTTGGTTTATGTAGTACAGGCCTATATTATGACAAAAATGATTTGAATAAGTATACTGAATTACATGAAGGTGGCAAGCTATGGATTATGCACAATTGAATCATAGCACGGTATCATTCTTCAATTTCCTGAAACCTGAGACGGCAGCATCAAGATGGAGTAGGATACGGCTAAATGCTTCAAGGGTATGCATGTTTCCTGATGTGGCTCTGCCTACATATGGTAATAGAGTGTGTGTGTTTGTGTGTCTTTCCCCAACCCAAGCACCCAACCCATAGTTGGGTGCCCCATGTTTTCCAAACCCATCTCAACTGTCTCTCTGGGACTCGATGCCTGATCAGCCCAAATTGTTGGGGTGAGGTGGTAGGAGCTGATACCACCGAACCACAAAGGCCCGTGGTAACAACACCATTCAAGGACAAATGTGTTTTGTAGATTAGTTAACATATATATCTTCTGTCTTTGCTATATTTATTCAGAGTGGATGGTTGATCTTCTATTTTGAAGTGAAAAATTAATTATGGTGTGTTGTAAATTTTTGACAATTTTTTTGGTAGGTTGGAAAGGGCTTAGGTAGAAATGATAAGGCTCAGAAATTAGCTTTTCAACATTGGATTGAAGCTGTAAGCCTCTGACCGACTGTTCTATGCACTCTACTAAACATCTATTCTTTAACAAATAGGGTTAATTGCAGTTTACACCAGCAAGGTTTACATCGATTCTCACTTTAGTCCCTAACTTGCTAGTTTATCTATTTTGCTATCCAAATATCAACATAGCTACAATTCAGTCCAAACAGTGACAACCATAAAAAAAATTGACACAGCACATCACAGATGTGATGAATGCATGTTAAACAATGTGATGAATGCATGTCACGTTCTCTACCATTTTAGATGAACATAAGTTAAAGTAAAAATGAAGTTAAAAAATTATGTTTATAAAATCTTGTGTCAATTATAAACAGACTTTTCTAAATCAAAATTGCATGGCACGTGGACCACTATTGTAATTCTAAATGTTCGCTTGCAAGCCATTAGAATAATGTAGGGCCTGTATACAATCGATAAATATCCAATTACATAATACCACAAATATCTCATGCAAAGATACACAGATTAAAAAAATTAAATTTCAAACTGTAATTTCATTACGACTTTACATAATACTCATGTAACAGTCAGTTATGCTATTGTAAAGTACACCAAATCATTGCTGAATCGTGGTCATATGTACCTTGTACAGGTTGGACATTGGAGATGGCAAAGAGGTTGATCTGGAAGAATGCCCAAGATCAAAGCTTCGGCAAGAATGCATCAGATACCTTGGACCTGTAATGCTCCAAACTAAATAATTTAGATCAGTGCTCCAACTCACAATCATAAGCACACAGTTTTATTCAACACACTAAGGTTTCATTAGACATGACGGCGGTGTGCATATTAAATTTCCAGGGTATTTATTGGCATCTTGAAAGGAGTGCATTCATTTTTCTGTATTGAATCATTCATAAACAAATATATTCATTAAAGAATTTATGGGATGAGGATGCTACAAGTCTCAAATTTCTGTAATAGGAGCAATGTCAATAGCATAGATTTTCACTTCAAAGGATATGGCCATTAAAATGAGATAACTCCATTTTCATTTTCAGAGATCACAATAGGCCCTTATTTCCAATCCGTAAGGAAGTTCCTAACATTCCTGTTGGTTAGCCTTTGCATGCATAAGATTACACACAAGATCAGTTACATCATAGAATGACTGTAGGTTTGGATATCGGTAATGACTCCGATCTAGACTAGAAAGTGTGCAATGCTTACTACTGAAAGAAAACTTCGTGAGCCTCAAGTTGATTTCGAAGAGCCAATAACAGCAATCGTTTCTGTTTCCAATTTTCTGGATCTAAATGAAAATGCAATTCATTTGCACCATCTTTATAATGCTTCAATTGCACCATCTTCATCATGCTTCAATTGCACCGTCATCATGTCAACTCTAACAGAATGTCCCAAACCTTTTTTTTTTTTTTTTGTTTCACTGCAAATATTGCTGAAATAAGCAAGAAAGGGACCAGTTTGAGTACTTTATAGCTGGAGGCACAATGGTGCACAAAGAAAGTGGAGATCTTCTTGATACAACTCAAAGAGGCCAAGGCTCAAAATGGATATTTGTGATGAGTACTTCAAAAAATTGTAGGCTGGGGAGGTATGATAAATTTACCCTCCCATAACAGAATGGCCTTAGAATGGCAATGTTCACCTGTTTCTAGGGATTCCCCTTCATATAGCATATAATTAGTGTTCATTCTTCGTTTGTTCAGAAAAGGAAGGGATCATTTCATCATTCCAGCTTCCTTGCAGGAGGTGCCACTCTAGCCGCTGGACAACTTAAAGCAAAGGATGGAAAACTCAAGGTATAAAGCTAACAGTATACATTTGTGACACCTAGTGATTCTGCAAATACCATGAAAAAATAGTAGAATAACCCAACACCCAACACCCAAAACCCAACCCCCACCCACCAAAAAACAAACAAAAGATGATGGAATAATTACTGCTCACGAAAGGAGCCAAAAATCTTCATTACACAAGTATAGAAACAGAGAGAGACTGTTTCTTTTATTTGTAAATAGAAATGAAAAAAAAACTAAAGTAAACAGCTATCTATTACATATGAGTTGTTAGTCACTTTTTAGATCAAAAGTTTGCTCCTATTTTAATCCGCTATTAACTTTCAGAGAGGATTCGAATTGACACTATTTGCTCTTAAACATCAAAGGTATTGGATCACACAAGCATGTAACCACTTTGCCAAGTTGAATTATAGGAACTTTTCAGTTTGGAAAGTGTGCAGTCAAGTGTAACCAATCACATTCTGTAGAGAGAATTTTTCACAAAGTTGGCAAACTAGAAGCAAATTAAGATGCTCAGTCCCACTGGTATCTGTGACAACAGATTTTGTAATTACTCTTTAGTCTTTCGTTATAAAAGGAAAATTGCTCACCTTCAATCACTGGGAGACAGCTATGGAACCTTGTAGACGCTTTTAGATGATTTCAAAGTAATTTGTAGATGTCAACGCAGTTTTCTCACGTATCCTTTAATTATTGGGTCGTAACTCCACATGGGTTGAGAAGTACTGAAATCAAGATCATGCAGGTTGTTTATGCAACATTCCACGAAGCTACTTGTCAGACTAAATTCTCTTCTTTGGTGTAGTAAAACCCCTGTGCGATAAAGATCCTCATATAGGATATAAAGATGTAGTAAAGAGTGTGTGTATTTACAAACACATAAAGGTGTCCATACCAGATATACAGTTCTACTAGGATAAAAGAAAAAGCTTGTTCAATTGCAGATCATATGAAACAAGGACATAACTTTCTGGGATGTGATGGAGTAAAAGTATATGAACTATTCATTTCATCATATTCAATTACAAGAAGAAATAGAACATACCCACAACATCTGACCAGTATGTGTCTGCATATGGTGGACATGGCATGTCAAGGTAATTATAAAATATAATTGGATGAAGATGCTTCAAAATTAGCAACTGAACTTTGAATGTGTAACTCCATTTCAGTCAGTATCAGCATCTAGCGGACATTATCGTCCCACTGACAAGAACCTCGGGAGCTTCTTAGATTTCCTCAAGGACAATGGAGTACATCTTGAAGAAGTTGAGGTATACAACTCAATTGTTACACTCTAAAAAACAACTCGTTACACTCTAAAAAATGTGCACCTCAACATGCCATTTTCATGTCAAAACATATGCAATTAAATTACATTCGGGCCACAGAAGAACCTGTTCTTGATCTCCGGGTACTTGAGGCTGTGAATGACCTCAAATTATTTCATGTCGCTGCTCAAATTTAGTCATAATCCAGAATCTAGATGCAGCATATTTGATATTTGTTTGATAGCATACCTCAATGAGAAACATTATCTGAGTTCTCTTTCTTTTTGTCAGGTAATTTCCCATGCTGATGATTCTCAGACCTATATCAGCAGACATGATCAAGAAGGTAATAAGATTGGATTCTCAACTAATTCTGAACATACCGAGCTTCAACTTTCTAGTGGAATTGAGAAAATGCAATACTCCGAACCAATTAAACTTGCTAAGACTGAAAGAAAAGGTAGTTACAGAAGGGCATTATCTAGTAATCTCCAGAGCCCGAGGAAGAGAGATCCTACAAATGAAATACTGCAGAGAATCAATTCCAAGAAGATATCAAGCTCAAACCAATTAGGGCACCAACTTTCATTGAAATGGTCAACAGGAGCTGGCCCAAGAATTGGATGTGTTGCAGATTACCCTCAGAACTTAAGGGTACAAGCCCTAGAGTTTGCTAGCCTGTCCCCTACGGATTCCCCCACACTAGCAGGTTCCCAATTCTCCCCTGGTCTCACTAAATTCACAAATCTTTGTAAGGTGATGTGACCATAGATTTAAAGATTGTCAGCCGCATGCGAATTCCTTCTGTGCTCATATGTGGATGACTTGGCTTATATCAAATAAAGAACAATTCAATTAAAGTGCGAGGTTTATCGCAAAAAATATTATTAGGCAAATTTATTCCAAATAAAGTGAGCAGAATATGGCATCAGGTACATATCCTGCATCAAACAATTGAGCCGTTAACCCACCCAAAACTTCGAGCAAACTTTTTTCCTGAAAATGCACACTATGACCAGCAGAAAAATAATATATCTCATTCTTCAATTCAGTCCAACTATAACCGGTATCCTTTTTCAATTCCTTCCCCTTCATTAGTTTTCTGACTTGTGCTAATTCATTCCACATCTTTGACTGTGCATACATATTTGATAGCATGATATGGGCTGAGGTATCATCTGGATCAATACTCAAAATCTTTTCAGCAGCATATTTTCCTAGAGCCAAGTTTTTGTGAGTTTTGCAACTTGACAAAAGACAACGCCAAACCACCTTATCCGGTTTCACAGGAAAACTCCTTATGAAATCATAAGCTAGTTTCATTTGTCCTTTACGGGCAAAGAGACTGACCATACAAGCTAAGTGGTCAGTCCCTGGGGCAATTCCATAGTCCTTAGTCATGGAACTGAAGTGGCTTAGTCCCTCCTCTAAGAGTCCCACATGCCCACACGCAGACAATACTCCCACAAATGTAATATCATTAGGTTGCATGCCATTTTTTTGCATCAAATCATAGATATCTAAAGCCTCTTTCCCATATCCATGTTGAGCATATCCCACAAGCATGGTATTCCAAGCAACAATGTTCTTTGATGGCAGAGTATCAAAAACTATTCGAGCATCACCCAACCGTCCACACTTAGCATACATGTCAATGAGTGCACTTCCAACGACCATATTGGAGACAAACCCAGGTTTCATAATGCAGCAATGGGTTTGCTTGCCCCATTCAATAGCCGGACGATCCCCACATATGCTTAAAATGATGGAGTATGTGTAAATATTAGGATCAAACCCTTCAAACAACATCCTACGAAGAATTTCAATGGCCTCCTGATAATTACCTGCAGTTACACGTCCAGATATCAGTGCATTCCAACTAACAACATCTTGTTCATCCATTTCTTCAAATGTTCTCAAAGATTCATCGAGAAGCCCACTTTTTGAGTAAAAATCCAGTACTGCATTGCCAACAAATGTAAATGAATGAAATCCATATTTTAGAATCAAAGAGTGGAGTTGTTTCCCAGCTTCAGTTTCCATTATACCAGAAAAGGCTCCCAGGACAGATGAGAATGTTCTCTCACTTGGTTTGATACCCGAAGAGTGTATTTTACAGAAAAGATCAGTCGCCTCTCTATCCTTCCCTTGTTGAACACACCCTCCTATCACCGCAGTCCAAGCCGATACATGCGGATTGTCCACCTCTAAAAAAGCATCATATGCTAAATCTATTTTACCACACTTGACATAAAAGTCAATCAATCCAGTCACAACAAATTGGTCAAGTCTAATTCCACATTTGATAGCATGACAATGCACTTGCATCCCAACTTCCAGATTTCCCAATGCGGCACAAGTGCCCAATATACTCGCGCAGGAAAACTCGTTTCCTTTCAGTCCCGCTCTCAAAGACTGCAAGAAAATCCTCAGTCCCTCCACATTTTCTCCACACTGGGAATAACATGAAAGAAGCGAAGTCCAAGAAACCAAATTGGGCTCCAAAATTGCATCAAACACAAAACGAGCCGATTTCAACAACCCACATTTCCCATAAAAGTTCACCAAACAGTTACTAACAAAACTATTTACATCCTCCGCAGTCCTATAAATCTTTCCATGAATTTCTTTCCCAGTTCTTGCAACACCTAAGCTAGCGCAAGCCGTTATAGCACCCACATACGTGTAATGATTTGGGTCAACACCATCCTCTACCATTTTTCTGAAACAATCTAACGCGTCTTCTGGTAGACCCAATTGCGAATACGAAGATATCAGAGTGGTCCATGAAATCGTGTTTCGTTCAGGCATTTGATCAAGCAGTTTACGAGCGTCGTCCATGCAGTCGAATTTTAAGTACATATTGAGCACATGATTGTTTGTATAAATGTCTGAGTGGAATCCAGATGTGATGAGCTTCGCATGGACTGCTCTGCCTCTGACAATGGATTTTGTGCAGCGAATAAGGTTAGAGAAGGACATCGGGAGATAGCTGAATATATTGTGGGAGTCTGTTGTGTGTTTATGGAGTTGGTGGACATCTTCCTGCATTTAACATTGCCAGATGATTCAATCATTGTTCTGTATAAAGGGGTTATCATTGATGCTTCAGATCAATGGCGGATGGCCTCTGCAGAACGCTTTTGCTTTCGATGTGTTGGTCATGTCATGCTAAATGCAGCTTTTACGAATTGTTGTGGTTAAAAAAAAAGGGAGAATTACTTACAAGATTTGTCACTTAATTATTTAAATTTTTTAATATTTAAAATATTACACATAAATTCTTTAAAGTTTATCCACGCGTAACACCTAGATTCTTGTTTTAAATATATTAGTTAATAAATTATACTTAGAGTCCCCTAAAATTTGTAGTTATATAATACTTAGATCATTTAAGTTTAAAATATTATAATTAGAATAAAAATATTTCAATCAAATATAAATTATTAAATATTTTAAATTTTACAACTAAAATTTATATTCTATTGTATTATTTATTGAAATAAAATCAAAAATAAAAATTCAATTTTTTCTTAAACAATTGTAATTAATATACAATTATTTTGTCTATTATAATTTAATTTAGTCTTTTAAACGATCAAATTAAAATACCAAACTACCTCAATTAAATTTAAAAGATATTGTGTTCATTAAAGTTTGACTAATTGTTTAATCTTTTAGTTTTGATCTAATAGACAGCATAAATATATACTAACTATGTTTTTTTTGTAAAAAATAAATTTTTGTTTTTGATTTTATTTCAATAAATGACATAATAGAACATGAATTTTAGATGTAAAATTCACGTTCTATTATGAATGACTTAGACCAATTGTTTCATTTTTTAGTTTTATTCCAAATGATAGTATAATTGTATACTAATTACGATTTTTTTAAAAAAAATTTAAATTTAAATTTAAATTTTATTTTAATGAATGATACAATAGAACATGAATTTTGGTTGTAAAATTTAAAATATTTTATATTTTATATTTGATTATAATATTTTTGGTCTAATTATAATATTTTAAACTTAAAAGGTCTAAGTATTATATACTCACAAACTTTAGGGTAGTCTAAATGTAATTTATTAACGAATATATTTACAACATTAGTCTAAGTATTACGCGTGAATAAACCTTACGGGGTCTGTGTGTAATATTTTAAATATTAGGGGATCTGAATGATTAAGTGACAAACTTTAAAAGGTCTGGATGTAATTCTCCCTTAAAAAAACAAGCAACTTTAGGCTCTTTTGGTAATGATTTTATTTTGACATTTGGAGAAAATGAGGAAAAAAAAACTCATTTGATAACTGTTTTTTTTTTATTGTAATTGCTTTAAAAATTGGTCCCATTTTTGAAAACGTTAAAAAGTCATAAGGAAAAAAACAGAAACACGCGGCCACAATTAATGAGGTCTCGCTTTCAACTCTCACTAACAACACAATTTATACCATTTGTGTGCACATATAAAAAGGCAGTTTTCAGCCTTTTTTCTTATCTCACTTTGAACGACCCATGACTTCTCTCCTCCATCGAAATCTTACAAGGTCCCTTTATATGAAGAAGAGAATGAATCTGTCAGCAAACCCAATAAGAACACAACAAATCAGATGTTGTTTGCAACAAAGAGGTTCAATTTGTTTATCACAAACCTTTTATGTTCTTATCCGAAATTTTGATCTAGGGTTTTCTTTGTTCTTGATTTTTCTTGGATTATGTTAAAATCATTGTTAGATCTTCAATGTTTTATTTGAATTAGCTCTATGTTGTTTGGATATTGGCATTTTATTGTGTTTTGAACTCTCTATGGTTTGAATCTGTGCATAAAATCGATTTTATGCAAACCCGCCATTTTTCCTTTGAATTTGTGTGTAGATCTATGATACAATTCACTCACCAGTGTTAGTCATAACCTACTATTGATAAATATAGAATATTGCATATCATGTTTCTCTATTGCACCATTTTACTTGTTTTGTGGTGAAAATTGGGGAAAATGGTTCAAATTTATAATTAATGAAGATTTGTGTGATTGTAGGTAAAAAGCAGGTACGGTCATATATAAAGCATCCCATCAAGTGCTCAAAGTCAATGTGGAAGAAGAGACTACTTAACAGATGGCTCGGGACCTCAAATAACCAAGAAAATCCCAAGGCATGACAAAACCTATCGATAGAAGACATTCAAGACCTACCTGTAGAAGTCATTCAAGACCTACTAGTAGAAGTCCCAAGACCTACCGATAGAAAAGCCCACTAGAAATTGTCTACCTTTAACATGCAAAAACCTACCGGCAGAAAATCTTACTGAAAAAAATCTATCGATAGGTTTTCTACGTTCTACCGGTAGAACATGCCCAGATCTACTAGACACCTTTTTCACACGACTCCACCAACTCCGGGGGCCCACCTCTTGTCATTTAAACCATACCCTGACATGTTTGACACCCATGATGCTCTCCTAATCCCTAAAGTCAGATTTGAAGTAAAAGAGAGGAGAGAGGAAAGAGGGAGAAGAGAGGTGGTTGGAAAAGCATGGGAGGGCCATGCTTGAATTGAAATTGCTTATTCAAGTGGACTGCCTCTCGCCAATCATTCCAATTCAGCCACATAAGCTAAGGGAGAGAGTATGGATGAAATTGGGAAAGTTTTTACACCATTATTCAAATTTGATATGTTTTTAGAGAGAGAAGCTCCAAAGTTGAAGATGAAGTTATAGATAAAGAAGTTGGGTTTTTACATTTCTTTTATCATTTTCATTGTAGTAAGCTCTATTTTACTTGTAATCCTTATTTCTTACGCTCTAATCTCTTTTATTCAAGTTGTACCCAAACTTAGCTAAGTGTTCTTGTATTTCCATTTTTACATTTGGGTATTTTCTCTTCAAGCTTTGTATTTTGGTTATGAATGACTTTGCTTTTGTAGTTTAAACATTTTCTTGTACCAATACAAGTTTCATGTTTGATGTCACTACCATGTCTCTTTACATCACGTTTGTTCTTACCTTTATTACGAGTAGCTAAACTTTTAGTTGGCTAATCCAAGAGGAGTTTCCTCTTGGGTATTGAGATCGATTCTCTTTCATTCTTCCTCGTAGTGTAAAGTGTTTGGTTTTAACTAGGTTGAGTGTGGGTGTGGTTGTGGCTCTTGATACACTGTAGACTTATCACGAAGTATACTTTTGTCCAACACAACCACGTTAATCCTTTACTTCTTACGAATCAATCAAACACTGAGATTCCATTTTTTGGATGGATTGAATCAATTTGACATTTTCATTGGAATAACCTTTATAGATTAGCCAACCTTATTTTCTTAAATATTTTACAAATCACAAACCACCAAACTTCAAATCACAAAGATTTTCCAATTTTCACTTTGCACAAATCAACCTTCAAAACACAGACCTTTCCTCCCTTGAGGAGACGACCTTGGAATACTCATTCCAATTAAAACACAACATTGAAAGTTTTTCTATGCTTGGGGAGTATTGTTGCACACACATACACACACGTGTTTTTTTTTCATCCACACACGTTTTTTCTCATTTCTTGCATTGAACTTGAGGGAGAGTGACACTCACCAATTTCTATAAGCCATATACACATAATCCAGGTTCGAGGGTTGGAGACTAGGGAAAATGATCAAGCAACTATCACATAGATCTAGGATTTACCCAAGTTTTTCCCATAGATTTGGTGCTTTTTGGATTTTACTCTTTCTTGCTTTATTGATTCAACCAAAAAAAATTCGTTGTTGTGTTTGATTCTTATTTTTTTCGGTGCATTTGGGTTTAATTCTTTGTTGCTAAGGTTCGAGGGTTATCCCATGGATCAATAGGCTATGATTTTCCTGTTTCATTACCCTATGATTGCATGATTTTATTGTTAATAAAGTAATTGATGCACCATGAAAAGTTCTTCATCCAACACTCATTATTTTTTCTGTTTATTGCCACGGGATATTTGGGTTTTTTGGGGATTCTTTTTTTTTTTATCTATGGGTGAATCTGTTTATATAGTGACGATACCATTGTGTGCTTATAGTTGGCAAATACCAATGTCACCAATGTATGTAGTCATAATGTGATTGAGGTTCAATCCACCAAATCTGATGGCCCGTGCCTGCATGTAATAAGACCATGAGGATTTCTTCATATAGTTAGATCAATACCATCAGTTAGGGGTGTTCATCTTACCCTACAAATAGAAAATATAATCATTCATCCTCTTACTTGATTCGTTGCGAAATTTTTTTTCTTGGCTTACTCGAATTTTCTTACCCGAATTTTGTCCAAATTAATGGAGTAGGAAGTCGGGTAAGAAATATGATGAACACATTTTTGTAGTTATTAATTTTTGAATTATTTTAACAATTCAATTAAATAACATACACCAATTTAACAACACAATAAACCAAATAACACTAAAGTCTAAAACAATTACAATAGCAATTACAACAAAACACAAGAAAGCTTAAGTCATAAATATCAATACATCATAATTGTTATACAAATATAATAACAACTATTTTAGCTTTAAACCACATGAAACACATAAAAAAATCATAACTGCTCCAATACATCATCAAAAATCATGTAACCTGCACAAAAAATAAGTCGATGTTTTAGCAACTCAAACATCTACGACAAAAAAATGTTATAAATTATACCACACAAATAATCTTATAATTACTAAAAACATATGTAAAAGCTAAATACCATCTTTCTTGCTAGTGTAATTCACCTCTCTTCACTCGAGAGCAATTTCAATTTTCTTTGCAATTATTTCTGAGATAAAAAAATTTAAGGATAAAAATTAAATATGAAGAACTCATAAATAAAAATAACACAGTGCCCTAATCTCAGAAATCACGGACCCCTTTCTTGATCTGGATTGAAAAACATAACCACTAGTCAACTGTGTGTGTGTGTGTGAGAGAGAGAGAGAGAGAGAGAGAGAGAGAGAATTTGGGACATTGAGACTCGAAGATGAGGAGGCAGTGGGGTGCTAGCCTGCTAAGGTCACAGCAGAGAGGCGAGAGTGGCCAAAGAGCATAGAGGTGAGAGAGTCAAGCGAGGCTAGAGAGCAGAGACGCGAAAGAGTCGAGAGGAGGAGGCATTAGGATTTTTAGTTTATATATATGCGGGTGGGGTAGGGTAAGAATACTGAAATTTGATGGATATTCTGCATTCTTATTCGATTTTTTCAGAAGAACAAAAATTCTTTTGTATTCCTACCCTTTTTTTTTCGAGTAGTCGATCAATAGGGTTGAGTAAGATTGAAAATTACGGGTAATCAAAAATTTGAACGCCCCTACCACCAGCAAGAGAAGAGCCACTATTATATGCTCACGTGTTGTGGTTACAGTGTGGTCTCTATGTTGTACAGTATTTATGTTACTTTTTGTAGTTTTTATTTGAAATTTGCTCGAGTAATGGGGTATTAGTATTTGTAAGACTATAAAATAGAAGGTTAATATGTTTATATGGATTATTATTGTTTATGTTTGTAAATTATGGTACGTATTATGAATTATGTTATGACTTGTCTGTGTTCTTCTCATATCCTTTGTTTTTATAGTTAAAATAGCAGGAAAAAGTGTATGGTATAAACAAATTGTTCAAAAAATAATTTAGAAGTGTTTATCAAATGAGTTTTTTGTTTTTTTTTAATTTTTTCCCACAAGATGAAATATAAGCAAACAAGTTTTTTGTTTTTACCAAAAGAAAACAAAAACTTTTTTTTTTTTTTGAAAATTGAAAACCATAAACGTTTCCAAACGAACCCTTAATTTTACTACCACATGGTGACATTGTTTCACAAATTAATAATAATTCAACAACTAAACCAATAGATATATTTAATTTAGTAACTATCACTATATCTAAGAAAATAGCTTCTTTTTTTTTTTTTAAACATAGTTCTCTGTCCAGTTCTGTCAAAGGCAAGTCATTCACGTCGAGATAAGGAGTTGTCAAGAATTAAACTCAAGATATTTGAATTTATAGCTCGTTCCTGTTATCACTTGAGTTATCCTTTGAAATTTTAAGAAAATAACTACTATATATAAAAAAGTGAGATTCCTTTTATCTATGTATAAATTTGTTATTACATGATAATGATAATGATAACATAATATCACCGTTATACCCAATATTTAGAACATTTTACGTCTTATATTTCTCATATCTAAAAATAATCTCATGATGATTTGTAGACTAAAATGCATAAGTAGAGCCCGTGGGTATCACACTGCTAAAGTGAGAATGGATTTAGAAAGATCATTTTAAAATGACAACAATAATCTTACTCTGACTTTCTTTCTCCATTCTCTCCCTCAATGTCTGTCTCTATGCATCTCTTTCCCCATCACCCACCGTCTATCAACCAACAACCACCTCCAACCATTGGCCACTCCCACCACCCACCAGTTAGGCATAAATACCCACCCGCACATCACAAAACCCCCCATGTTGCTACTGCAGGACTCCTTTATGAGTTCAATCACCCCCATGAACTACACTCAGAATCAATACCATCAAAAAATTTGTTGCACCATCAATCACCAATTTATTCAAGAAATTAAACAAATAGCAGTTGATGGATTGAAATTGGAGCTTATTGTTCCATCAATGGACATTAATTTATGCATCTTCAAGTTTTGCGTTCATGGAGATAGATTCAAACTCTGAAAATTCTGTGTATATAAGCAAAAATTCAACAACAACTTTACTATTTATATCCCTGTAATCGTTGTTTTCATGTTAATTTTGTTGAAAAAAAAATGGTTATGAACAAGTTATTTTTCTTGTGCAAAAAAAAAAGTTATTTTTGAGTAACTTTAGATTAAATAAAAGTGAGACGCATACATCCAAATTGGTGGAACCAAGTATAAATGCATTGCCTGTACTAGAAGATCTACACGGTATATTTATTTATTTATTCAAAACTATTAAGTATTGAATGAGAAATTATGTTTCAAGGTGACCAACTTGCATAAATGGAAGAAACTAAGTTTAATAAAAGTGTAGTGTGTAAGACTTGTGACACATTAAAAAGAAACCAAAAATTAGTTGAGTACATTATGTTTGTACATTATTTTTCTTATTAATCCAACTAGGAGTATATTAACTCAACTGAGTACATTATGTATGTTAACTCTAGAGGTGTCTTTTCATATGTTATTGTTCATTTAACAGTGTGTTTGGTCAACGAACAATGACATCTCGTGCCTCTTGAGACAATCAAAATAGGCACTAAGGGTCTATAAATAGATTGCTATCAAGTCATTTTAAGATACGAAAAATAGACAGTAAATTTTTGCATACTGTTGAATATAATTTCTCTCTGTCTGCATTGTATTTCTATACGGTTCAAGTGTAAAACATAAAGTTATGTTCGTTGGTATTTGAAAATTGAAGTGCTACTTCTAAAAACGAGAAATCAGTTCTATCTTGGGAAATAGTTGTTTATTAACCTTGAGAGCACCAAGAAGAAGCAAATTTGTCCTAATGAAACTATGATTAGATAGGGTTTGGATTATTTTTGGATTCTTATTATCTTTCTTATTAATTATTGTTCTGCATTCAAATAAGTACATTATGTTTGTACATTATGCTAGTTTATTAATACATACTGTTTTACATAAATAGTTTACATATAACAGTATACTTAGTAATTTTAGATTTGCTACAGTAATTAGTATACAATTTTGATTATATATTAGATAATAATTTTAAGACATATTTCGTTTATTGTATAATTAGATTAATTACGGTTATAATCTAAATCAGAATTTTGTATTATGTTATATTATTGCAATACTTTGTTAAAACTAGAAAGTTATTTCCTTCTATCTATGTGACAGAAATGACTACAAAAAATTTTGCCCCTACAATCGTTGTTCCTATTATCGTGAATGTCTCATGGAGAGAATCTAAGAAATTTAATGACTCAGACTTCAAATGTTGACAACAAAAGATATTTTTCTATCTCACTACCCTTAACTTTGCAAAGTTTCTAAGTGAAGATGTCCCTACACTTGGTGAAAATGAAACTAACAAGGAAAATGTGGTTGTTTTTGTCACACCCCATTCCGAAAGACCCTATTTGGTTTCCCAAAGATGGAAGCGTAACTAACACGTGGAAATACAGGTGTCTATAATGCAATAACGCATTTAAAATTTATAGTGTCACCTAATAACACCAAAAGCATATAAACTATATAACAAAGTACACAACAGTGTCGTTTGTACCTAAACAAAAGATTAGAGATTCTATCCATTTGCAACAGATAATCGGGAAAACAAACACTCATGTACAATTTGTACATAAATTAGATTTCCTAGTTTTCTCTCATCTCTGCAATGCTAGTGCAGTAATGGATCTCACTCTAGACTTCGGCATCATGAAACCAATAATTTTATTGAGTGTACTGATCATAATCAAAGAAATAAAACAAAAATATGGATCAAATACAATTCTACCTAAAAGATACTCATAACTCGCAAATCATAATAAAAGTGAACTCAACTCACTTTGAAACTCAAATCAATCTCATATATCAAAATAAAAAATTTCCACATAAGCAGTGAGTCAAACAACAATACATAAACAATGTTAGACTATCTATAACATTTAAATAATGTCAAGCTGTCTCACGATAACTATGCAGTGTCCAAACCAAAAACATGTAAGCCATGTCAAGCTATTAACAACTTAGCATAGTGGATAATACTCAAATCTCAAGTTTTTCATAAAAACACATTTGATTCGTAGTTTAAGCAACACACCCCAAATCAATTCATCAAAAACTTCATTTTCACATAATGAAAAATAATTCATAGATCATATACTTTTATTTCCAATTATTATAAAGCAGTACACTTCCCTTTACTGCTGAAAGATACCCCTCATTGTTTTACAGTAGATCTCTATCTGTAACCGATGTTCTAGCTTCCGGCCCTAACAGTTAGCACATGAATGAATACAAATGAGTATCGACTCAAAAATAAAATAATTGATGCAATGAGTATCCTCTACAACCTCAAAGTAGAACATAAACCCTTATTGCCACTCATATTTTCACTTTCAATTAATTTAAACGGAATCTGTTATCTCATTTTATACATTCAAATCCATCGTTTCAGACTAATGTGCGTTATCGTACTCAAAACCCTAATCCGAGTCCATGATTTCTAGTCCAAATTAAAAAAAAAAATCATAAGTTCTAAAATATGTTAGACATTTATAAATAATGTAAGATATGATTTAAAAATGAATTTGAAAAGTTTTAACTGATCCGAAATTGAGAAACTCTACCCTACACTGCTTTTTGAACCGAAATAGTAAAAAATAAAACAATGTTATTTTTTAATGAAATTTTGTACACATACTCAATTATCCTACCTAAGAATGAATATAAAATTTATTTTTCCAAAATCACCTAAAAATTGGATCAAATTGGGCCTAGAGGCCAAAGTAGTTATTTCAATACTCATTTTGATCCAACCGTCGGATCAACTTAAAATTTTATCAGACCTCCGCACCGAAGTTACGAAATTTTTGGAACTAACCAGAGGTTGATCGGAAACTGAACGTCCCCTCATGTTCCGTCGAGGTGTCCAACTTTCCTCCAGTCATCTTCAACCTCTAGTCAGCTAGGGTTTCTTGCAAAAAAACTCAACCCCTTCACTTCTCCACCTTATTTCACTCACTACACTTCACAATTTGCTCCTTTCTAGTCCCTAAACACTCACCAGATAGTATCAAAAATTCAATTTTTAGAATTCAAACCGATGAGGTTTCTTCATCCCACCACCACACACAACGGCAACCCTTAAAACCACTCTCAAACAACTCTACAACAACCCAAAAACACAACTCAAGACTCAATTGAAGAAGAAAGACTCGTTTTCTATGAGACCCATTTCATGAAAACCTAAAATTCAAAACTTTAAAACTAAAATTCGAGTATAACCACTTACCCAAGTCAAAAATTAACAATAACAATGAATTCTTAGCATCCAAATTAGGCTAGAGGTATTCCTTTGAGTGTTCGAATAAGCCTCCAAAGCAACGCAAAAACAATTGACACCTAACACTAATGATGGCTTTGCATGTCATCCTTCGGAAATCCCAATGCCACCTCCTACTACCTCCATGTGAAGTGCTTGTGGGTGGGGCAATTTTGTAAATATGCATATTTTAATTTTTGAAAATTAATTTAATTTTCTTTAATTATGTAATATGAATGCATGCTCGGGTTTCACAATTGTGCATTTTTTGCAGCATTCAGATTTCTTGTGTAGAAAATATATCTTGAACGGACTAAACAATATGTTATACAATGTGTATAGTATTGTCAAATCTACAAAAGAACTTTGGGAGTTTTTAGACAAGAAATATAAGATTGAGGAAGTCGGCACGAAGAAATTTATTATTGACAAATTCTTGAATTATAAAATGGTGGACTCAAAGACTATTATAACCCAAGTTCAAGAATTTCAATTTATCCTTCTTCATATCCATTCCCAAGGTACATCTCTTAGTGAGTCATTCCAAGAGGTTATGATCGTAAAAAAATTACCACCACTTTGGAAGGATTTCAAGAAATATCTCAAGTATAAATGCAAGGAGATGAAAAGTTGAAGAATTGATTGTTCATTTAAGGATTGAAGAAGATAACCACAATTCTAAGAAGAAAAATGGAGTCTTTAATCTCATTGAGTCTAAATCCAATATCATGGAAGGTGAAACAAGGACTAACAAAAAGAGGAAGCATATCGATAGAGGTCTAAATCAAGGATCTAAGAAGTTCACTGACATGTGCTATAACTGTAGCAAACCTAGACATATCTCTAAAGACTATCATAAGTCAAAGAACTTCAAGAACCCGAATGCTCAAGCAAACATAATTGAAATGGACAAGCTTTCGGTGGAAGTCTCTCACATGACCATTTCTCGATTTTTGCGTGTCATCCTTGCGCAGGGGCCATGCCAATCTTCTCTCACATGAACATCAACAATTGTATCTAAATGTAACTTGATGGGTAACCCCAATGGGTGGTGGATTGACACTAATACTACTTGACACATTTGTTTGAACAAATGGATGTTCTCTACTTATAAAATGTTAGAGAATGATGAACAACTCTACATGGAGAACTCCTCCACCTCCAAGGTTGAAGGATATGGCAAGGTGATACTTAAGATGACATTTGACAAGGAATTCACCTTGAACGAAGTGCTTCATATACCCGATATTCGCAAGAATTTAGTGTTTGGTTCTCTACTTAACAAGAACGGTTTTAAGTTAGTCTTTGTATTCAACCAATTTGTGCTTACAAATAATAAAATGTTTGTAGAAAAGCGATACTTGAATAATGGGCTTTTTAAGATTAACATAATGACTATTGTACCAAAGTCTATTACTAATAAGAATGAGATGAATTTTTTTTACTTAATTTTTTGAATCTTCAAATACATGGCATGCTAGGTTAAGACATGTTAATTATGATATAATTGAAAGATTAATTAATTTGAATGATTTTTCTAGTATTCTATTAATCCAAATCATAAGTGTGAGACTTGTATAGAATCAAAGTTGGAAAGAATTTCTTTCAAATCAGTTGAAAAATGTGCAGAACCTTTAGAATTAATTCACAGAGATATTTGTGACTTAAAGGTCATGCAAACTAGAGGTGATAAAAAATATTTTATTATTTTTTTGACGATTGCATAAGATACTATTATATTTACTTGATCAAAAATAAATATTAGGCAATTGATATGTTCAAGCATTATAAAAATGAAGTTGAGAATCAACTTAACAGAAAAATTAAGGCATTGAGAAGTGATAGGGGAGCTAAATATGAATCTCCTTTTGTAGAGTTTTATTCAACAAATGGAATTATTTACTAAAAAGATTGTCCCCTATTCACCACAATCAAATAACATACCTGAACGCAAAACTGAACATTAAAAGAAATGACGAATGTTATGTTATCAAGTTCGTGTGTATCCCAAAACTTGTGGGGGAAAACCTTACTATCTGCTAATAAAATTCTTAACAAAATGTCTCATAATTCATAAGAAAACAAATAAGACATCTTATGTAATACCCCGATCTATTTAACATAATATTTAGAGCACTAATAACCTTCATAAGTACTAAATACCAATTTCATACACATTTTAAACAAGTACATCCAACTTATTATAATTTATACGTCTTAGATGTAATACACTATTCAATTATGACCTCTTTCTATAAATAGTCATATAACTCGATGTTTATAATGTGACACATGTTTAGCTCTTCGATAATAACCAAATAAAAATCGGCAATTTGAACAATCATGAACTTCCTCGTCATCTACTAATTTGAAAAAGGGGAAATAAAGGTGAGCATCAATATTTTAGTAGAGTAACTCAATTTTCAAACAAACGTGTTTCAAAATAACATAATTTGACATGATTGAACAATATCAAAATAGTTTATTTCATACAATAAAACAATCATAACATCAATAGAGTGCTGCACTGGTGGATGATCATCTTAATAGACCATTTAGGGTCCATACGAACATATGATCCAACATTTTAGGGGACTTACATCCTGAGGAAGATAAACTCTCTAGTAACAATTTGGTACCAAAGTCCGGATACCAACAGGGTCACACAAGCATTTACAAATTCAATGAGAAACCCTTTACGGCCTCAACCTAGAACTTAAACCCTCTGTCACTCAAACGTTACACACTTACATTTAATTTCGAAGGGATCCCAGAGTTAAAATTAGTACAAATAATACAATCAATACGTTCATTTCAAACATTAGTGTGAACTACACTCAAAAATCCTAATCTAGGTCCAAATCTAAGTCAATATTCAAAATACTCAATCATATATTTAAAAATATGCTAAAATATCATAAATAACGTATGAAATAATTTAGAAATAAGTTTAAAAAGCATCGTCTATTCTGGAATTAAGAAACCCTACTAGGCTCTGTATTTTGATCTAAAATGCAAAAAATAAAACGATGTTATTTTCTAATGAAATTTCATACACATACTCAATTAAGCTATTTAGAATAAATATAAAATTTATTTGGTGAAAATCACCAAAAAAAATGGGTCAAATTTTCTCTGGAGGGCAAAACATACATTTTATACAACATATTGATATGGATATCAGATTGACCTTCAATTTTACTAGAACCTCCGCACGTACGTTGACACTGACTAGAGGTCCATTGGGCACTAGACTCACCCACACTCTCTGTCGGAGTCCACTGTGTCCCCTTCCCTACTTCATCTTCAACCTTGAGCCTTTGACTAAATCTAATTTTTCATATTTTTGGCAAATTTTGAACATCATTTTCTCCCTCATTTCTTCATATTTTTATATGATTCAAAAGCCTAAACTACACTTCTCCATACCTATTTTTGTATCCAAGTGTTGGTTCACATCAAACCACCTTCCAATTGTCCCAAAATTGAGTCAAACTAAGCTCGAGAGCCACAAAATAGGTTAATTCTACCAAACCAAGGACACCCATAACTCCATTTCTCAAGCTTTTTAGGTGATTCAAGAGCCTAAATTTCTATCCTATAAACCTTGTTTGGAACCATGCCAACTATTTCCTTCGAATCATCCCTAAACTCCACAAATTTGTGGTCAAAGTTAGCTCAAAAGTTAATTTTTAAAGCAAAGCCAGACCAGCAACTAAACATTTGACCCCACAAATGACCTCTAAATCCATTTTCGAGGTCGAAAATGGATTCTTTGGGTCCAAATTAGCTAGACCTAAGCCCCCTTCTAAAGCTTAAGTAAGTTTTTATCAAAATCAAATTTTAACTTCTTCAAACCCTCGTGTCACCGTTCCACCACCACACACCTCGACGAAACACTACACCACCACCAAATAACTCCTTGATCTCCCAGAAATACAACCTAATCAATCAATGAAGTAAAAACCCATTGAATACATGTACCCATTTTATAAAACTCTTAGACCCAAAACTTTAAACAACAAATTCATGCAACTACACTTAACCAAACAGAGAACTAATAGCATAAATGAGTTCCTAGCATCATAATTAGTCTAAGAGCATATCTCTTAGTGCTCGAATTCTTTCCAACAAAGAACCTGAAAATTGAAGATGATGGTTTCTTTCTCTAAATTTTATCTCCTCTCTTTCTCTCTTTTCCAACCATTTTTTCTCCCTTCTTATACCTCTCAAATGATTAGTCAACCACCCCTAAGCAACTGGGCGTTGATCCTACTACAAGAAGACCTCCTCCATCTGCTAGCAATCTGCCATGTGAGGTGCTTGTCACGCAATGGCATTTCTGTAATTTAATATTTTTTTTTGTCAATTTCAAAAATTAAATAAAAAATAATATATATTTTTTAAATTACATATATATTAAATCAAGTTCTAGAAAAGTATTCGTTAATTTTTTTGGACATCGAATTGACCTCCATTTGATCCACTAATACAACTTCTGCACCCTTAACTACCCGATACGCACTAACTGTAACTCGTCCGAATCCACATTCTTGCTTGCTCTTTCTTTACCAGAAACACTTTTACCTTAATCTAATATCTTATTTATGACCAGAACACCTATGCACACATTCCAGATTCATCAATTCACAATCCAAATATTCATATATTTGAACTCCTAATCACACTTGCACTTGTTCTTGTCCCAATTTTCATTCTCCAAAAACTAGGTTATTACACCTTATGAATTATGGAAAAGTCGAAGAGCTTCCTATAAATATTTTAAAGTGTGGGGTATGTAGAAAAAGTGGCAATTCCTAAACCAAAAAGGGTTAAAATAGGATCTAAAATCATTAATTGTGTTTTTATTGATTATGCTAATAACAGGAGTGCATATAAATTTCTTGTTCATAAATTTGAGATTTTTGACGTACATATTAATAAAATTATTAAATCAAGGAATGTTTCATTCTTTTAAAATAATTTTTTTATTTAATATGCCACATAAATCAAGCTCATTAATAAGACCGGTTAATGATACGACTAATAATGATCAATTCAATACAAGGAAGGAGTTCACAAAAGATGAACCTAGATGTAACAAAAAGACAAAAACTTCAACATTATTTGTTCTTGATTTTCTAACTTATCTATAAGGAAGCTATGTCCTCTCCCGAAACTCCTTATTTGAAGGAAGTTGTTAATTCTGAAATTGAATTCATTATGAGAAATCATACATATGAATTGGTGGAACTTTCATCGGGTAATAAACTTTGAGGTTGTAAATGGTTCTTTAAAAAGAAAATAAAATTTAATGGATTCATTGACAATTACAAAGCTAGACTTGTAGCCAAAGGAATTGAATTATTTCAACACTTATTCACTAGTTATTAGAATAACATCCATACGAATGCTAATTGCTATAGCTACTTTAAATGGTCTTGAGATACATCAAACAAATGTAAAGACAACATTCGTAAATGGTGAATTATATGAAGAAACATACATGGAACAACTTGAAAGGTTCATTGCTAATGGACAAGAAAGGAAAGTATATAAGCTTCTTAAATCTTTTTATGGTTTAAAATAAACACCAAAGTAGTGGCATGAGAAATTTGACAAGACAATGTTGTCAAATGGGTTTAAAATAAATGAGTGTGACAAATGTGTTTATGTCAAGAGCACTCATAGTGGATACATTATTGTATGTCTTTATGTAGGGGACATGTTGATTATAGACAACAATAACGATGTCATTAAAGCTACTAAATGGATGTTGACCAATTAGTTTGAAATAAAAGGCCTAGGTGTTGCAGACATTATATTATGAATTAAAAATTTTAAAACGTCGAATAGACTCAAGTTATCTCAATCTCATTATATTGATAAAATACTCAAAAAGTTCATGAAGTATGAGATAAAATCTATGAAAACACATATCAATATTAATATTCATCTTTTTAAGAATAATGATGAAAATATATCTTAATTAAAATGTACACGTATAATTTGTAGTTCAATATATATCATGAATTGTATTCGTCTAGATACAGCACAATCTAAGTCAATATACAAGTAACCCCAAAAAAGACTACTTGAAAGCAACAATCAAGTTTTTAGGCTATTTAAAATATATCCAAAACTATGGTTTGTATTTCAGAAAATATCCAGCTATACTCGAGGGATATACGGATGCTAATTGGATATTCGATATTAAATATTCAAAATCCACGAGTGGATATGTCTTTTACCTTGAAAAGTGTAGTTTTGTCTTGGAAATCCTCAAACAAATATGTATTGCTAAATCTATAATGAAATCCAAATTCATTACGTTAGAAAAAGCTGAAGAAGATGCTGAATGGCTTCGCAACTTTTTAGAGGACATTCGAAATTGACCAAAGTCTATGCCAACAATATGTATACATTGCGACAATCAATCTATGATTAGAAGGGCACAAAATTGTATGTATAATGGTAAGTCTCGACAAATATCATTAGGCAGTTACTCTTGAATGATATTATATCCATTGACTACATGAAGTCAAAGGATAACATTACGGATGCACTTATAAAAGATTTGACTAAAGAGCAAGTATAAAGTTCATCAAGAAGAATGGGCTTAAAGCCTTATGTAACTAAGAGCCACCTTAATGGCAACCCAACTTAACTGACTAGAGATCTCAAGGTCTAGGCTCAAAGGGACAACTAATCATGTGTAACTCAGAGATTCACTGAGGAGGTTTTCAACTCCTTCTCATTCCTATGATGAGACAGTAATAATTCAAGTAGGATATAGGGTAAGTTACGTTTTTAATAATTTCTGTGACTTGGAAAAATTCAAGTAGGGCATAACAGAATACTCTCAATCAGAAATCACTTATGTGAGTAAGAAGGGGTCGTTTTTGTGGTAATCGTAGGTTGATTACTCTAAATTACTAATGAAATCAAGTGGTGTTCAAGGCCAAAATGAATACAAACGTGAGAACCAACTGTGTCCAAAAGAAAACTGTGTGAATTCTATTGTCTTGATTTATACAAATAGTTGACAGTTCAAAAACATTAAGTTCACTAATTAGCCAAGTAAATTCGATAGTCTTTCACTACGAAAAATTCAAAACCACTAGGCCATTTATCCCGATACAATAACGTTTCAACTGTACTTGAACTAGCGTCTACATTTTCATACATCGAATTTTCATTCATGTGAGTGATTGTTGAAACAAAAAATGGTTAGGAATAAATTATTTTGAGCAAATTTTGGTTTAAATAAAAGTGGGACGCACATATCAAAATTGGTGGGACTAAGTTTAAATGCATTCTCCTCCGCCAAGAGATTAATGTGGCATATTTATTTATTAAAAACTATTAAGTGAGAAATTATATCTCAAGGTGACCCGCTTGCATAGATAGAAGAAACTAAGTTTAATAAAACTGTAGTGTGTAATGATTGTCCCACATTGAAAAGAAACCAAAAACTAGTTGAGTTAATATACTCCTAGTTGGGTTCATGGGTTGAGCTCCATGTGATACCATACTTTTGTGAGTGGAGTGAGCACTTATATAACTTTAGTTACCACATACGCGTGCCCTGCCCATTCCCGCCACGACCCATCCAAGCCAGGCTGAGCCCTAGATCAACAACATCCAATCTTTTTGCAAAACAAATTATTTGGTGCGGGTTTTGGGTCAAACTAAACGGATTTGAACGCAGATTAAATTTATTCTTCCAACTGAAATTCAAATTTATGTCCGTTAATTATTTGAAATTGGCACCGATTTTTGAAGAGGTGTCTATTCACTCTAGAGTTGTCTTTTCATATGTTACTATTCGTTTAACAGAGGTGTCTTTTCATATGTTGCGTGACAGTGATGGGCATACCATTTGGACCTTTAGCGTGGTATTGACAGCCTTTAACAAGCACGTGATGAACAAGTGAACTTGTCTTTGTGTATTCAACCGGTGAAATGGACAAAATAACTTAATTGACATGAAATTAATAATTAAAAGGTTAAATTGAGATAATTGAAAGTCTGGAAAATATTTTAAAACAAAAGGCAAAGTTTAAAAACTAATTGTGATATTTAACAAAACAATAATGTATCAATCATACTTTTCACAAATACAATATAACATTAATGTTTTTTTTTTTCGAATAAGAGGATATTAGTGGTTTATCTTATTTTGGTCTACTAAAATTTTGTATTGACTTATATAGTTTTGAATTACATGTGCAAAAGATGTATTCAGACTAATCCAACCCAAATTTGAATATCATTCTCTCCCATTTTTGTCTTAGCTCCAAGAGGATTTTTGAAATATTATATTCTTTTATCTTATTGTCAAAGCAAGACAGAGAATAAACATCTGAACTAAATTCCTAACTTATCTCTCTATCGGAGGAAACTCCCAATTTCTTTCATACATTACTTTTTTCTCAAGTTTCAGTACTTGATATAATCCCCCTCTCGTTACATATGAAGATAATAAGGTACTTTCGAGTTCATATGTAAAAAATATATTATCAATTCTCTCGTGTATGTGAAAAAAGAAAAATGATTACATATCTGCAAAAGTTCATGTACCTTTTTTTTTTTTAGCTGTTTTGAAAAAATGTGATAGATATTGCACCTAGCAATTTGAATTGCAAAGTATAAAACCACAATAAGAGATGAAATTAATTCAATCTTTGTTCAATTTAAAAAATAAAAAAAATCTCACTCTAAAATACATTTTTGTCTCCATGACATCAATGTCAAATAACCCTACCAATTCACACCTATCTCTTTCCTCTTTATTTCTCTCTGCTAACTCTATTAAGTAATTAAAGAAAAGAAAGAAAAAAAAATAATTGTTATTTAAAATATAATCGTTGCACGACCAATGTTCCAATTTTGGTATTATAGACTATATTTTGGCACGAAGTTATTATTAGTTAGATTATATTGCTCTTAAAAAAACATCCACGTTAACTACATTCGAGTAAGATCTGTTGAGTAACTTGTTCGAGTTCATTCATGAGACGAACTACCCAAACTTGAATTGCATTTTTGGAACTTGTTAGATTTGTAAAAGAAGTTGAATATTCGAGACGGTTCAGCTCTTTCACAACTTCATCAGTGAGGTTGGACCATTGGCTTCATGGAATGGATCTGAGTATATACGAAGTCAAGAGTGTGCAATTTGCTGAATTCAGCCCAATAAATTCTCACTGAAAGGTCCCAACATGAGAGGTAGAAGGTTTTTGGAAGTGTAACAGTGCCAAGTTGATGAAGGTCATGATCAGGGTTAGTCACCTAAAAACAAAACGCTGCAAGAAAATTTGATTGAATTCCTACATCCAGGAACATTAAAAAAAAGGGTACATACAAAATCATTGGTAATTGTTTCAGATTATAGTTAGTGAAGTACCTCCTAGACTTAGAGTGATGATAATTGCTTATTCGTTTAATCTCCAAAGTGGAAGTAAAATTATCCGCTACTTATCTCTCCCAAATCGCATCTTGGTTAGAGACGAGAATTCAAAAAGAAGACAATTTCTTTACACATATAAAGTAGTACAGTAGCACTTTCTATTCATAAAATAGTACAGGAAATCACAAAGCAAGAGCAGTCAAGAACTTATTGTAGCTCACAAGCTTGCTAAACTCTATAGGGTACCCATAATATAAGTCACCAACCCATCGTAAAATACACATTAGTCCCATAAAGCAATCAACAGAAATGTATTAAGCAACAGAAACAGATTCTGCAGGCTTTGCTTCAGGCTCAGCTGGTGCTGGCGCTGGTGCTGCTGCTTCTGCTTCTGCTGGTACCTCGGCTTCCCAGAAAGAAGTCTTCTTCCCAGTCTTGGAAACAGTCTGGAGAACTGCTTCAGGCTGCACGTTGCCTTTCACAGTCACTTTTTGCTCCTCCAAATCAATGTCAAATGTTTCTACACCTGATGAGAGATCAAAAGGGATACCAGAAGTCAATTTTACGTCAATTTTAACTAACACTTCTCAGACTGTTAATAGTTAAATATCATATGTCAGAAAAATAGTTATTTCACCTTCAACCCAAATCCTATGTCACAATTTCTATCAAAAAAATAAGGCTAGTACCGCATATATCAGAAAAATAGTTAAATCAAGACACAACACAAGGGCTCGCAAACCTTCCATTTTTCCTAAAACCCTTTTCACAGCCCCAACACAGCCTTGGCATGACATACCAACCTTGAGGACAACAGTCTGCATGCAGAAAAATAGTGATACATAAGAGGAAAATATAAAGGAATTAATTATGTAAACGTAGCACTACAATTCTCAAAGCTAGAGCATGCACCATCATTTATTCTTCATGCACATGCACACGGACGATGCTGCACGTATGCACACCACACACAAAACATCATGCGCATGCACACACGTACACGCACAGAGAGAGAGAGAGAGAGAGAGAGAGAGAGAGAGAGTACATAAATGTAGTTTTGAGGAGTGATAAAGATCGCATATCGCACTATGTTGAAGCATTCAGCTAAATATAAAAGGCATCATACAACAACTTCAAATGAGGAGCAAGGGTAGAAAACTCAACCAATTGTTTGAGGAGTGGCTCTAAAAGAATTTGAACCTATTTAGTATAAGCCTGAAAGTTTCACAAGGCTACTCCCTTAAGCATAATAAGACAAACAAGTTACTATCTGTGAAAGAACTTCCATTTATAGATATCAGTTACAAACCTCTTAATAGAAGTTAGATTGTCTACACAACTACACTTATTCATCTTAAATCACCACTGCCGAGTGCTCCTTTGTTATTTTAGCCTCAAGATAGATTACGAAATGTAAGTGAAATGAGCATCGCATGAGTAAATGACAATGGATCTAACAACCATAACAAAATTCTTCAAAGAAGGATAAAAAATGTAGAAACTCTAATACAGGGAATTACCACTTCACACTGACATTATATTTAAATTTCATGTAACTGTAAAGATATGCCTATGGTGGTTTCTTCCAGGGATTGGGAGAAGACCACAGCTTGAACTGATGGTTTTTGACGCCATTCAAATACAACCTTTACAATATCAAATAAAAGAAATACTCATGCGATGGCCTGCAGACTTCAAATCAGAACTGAGTATATTTCATAATTCTTGATAGTTAACAAATACTAATATGAAGAACTTCTCATTAAAGAAAATTTCAATCAACCTAAACTTCAAAGGTAAAATCATGCAAGCATGAACGCACTCCCACTTATGTACACACAATATTCTCAGAATCGGACTGGAAATCGAACCAACAGAAAGATAATGTCAATGGTTCATTAGTTCAACTGTTGGGTCATCTGGTTGGAACAATTGCATAATAAAAAAATATAAAATATATTATTAATAATGAAGAATATACCAAAAAATTTGAATAAGTAAAAAAATTACATTTTTATGCTATGATAGATCAAATAAGACCACAAAAAAAAATTCAGAAATCACCTATTTTCTTAGATAATTTATAAAATCTAAATTGACATAATAAGTAACATTATGAATGCAAAAAAAAAAATAGAGAAAAAAGATTGAAAGAAAAATTATAAAACAATAAGAAAAGAGACTAAACAGTACACTGCTAAGAGAATAATTTGAGAACCGGACTGGCTTAGGGTCCGGTTCACCGGTTTAGTGGTTGGACCGGCCAGTCTGGTCTGGTTTTGATAACATTACTTACACATACCCAATTAATTTTCAAATCCAATTGATTTTACCATCAACTAACACACCTTGAGGGGGACAAAAGCTTAAGTTTGTACACTATACCTTCCCACCACCAGAAAACAATAAACAAAGCCAAGTAATGACACTTAACCATCAAATGAGTAATGCTATGTATACCAAAACTTTTACCAAATGAGTTGGCTCTAATAAAAAACATTCTGATCAGCATTTGGAGGGTCCAAAAGTGATATGGAGCAGTTGATAAAAATATTTTTTGGTAAAAGTTTTGGTAAGCATAGCATTATTCCCATCAAATACACTTCTCTGCCGCAGATCCTAGAGAGCAATTCAGAATACAAGAAGCAAAATCCACGACACCAATTCGCCTCTCAAGTACTAACAGAATGTTTCTATGCACTTTTTACAACAGATTAACCGTCTCCTCTCGCAAATGAAACAACCCACGCACAAATCTTTAGGCTCATGCGAATTTGAGAAATATGTAATTACAAGAAGGGTCCAACTAATAACATACAAATATAGCTCGAAACAGACATTAGGAAAAACAATCACAAAATTCTCAAATTTTGGGCAATAGTTTTTACTTAAAGTCCCAAAAAATTCAGATAATTAGCCGACCAAGTCACAATTCCTACCCAGCCTCTGGATCAATATGTATATAACCCTAATGTTGGTTAAAATTACAACAGATGAAAAGGAAAAGATAATAAAATGCGTACCTGAGACATGATGATTTCTATAGAAATCAGAATAAATCGAATACGAGGAGGAGGAGGAGGAAGATAGGGAAAAGTTGGGGTTGAGGAAAGTCCTGCTGTGTTGGGTTCCTATTTAAAGAAGACGACAACGGGGGGTGGGGGATTCTGTACGCAGGGGTTGAGCTTTGGTATTTGGTATTCGTTTGGTGGTGGTGTTAGCTATCAGTGGGGCCCAAGTTTCCTCATGTCCTGTCGTAACGTCAACGCTTTCATTTGTGGGTTGAATTGTGGGTTTAGTCGAGGATATTTTGAAAAAAGTACATAACTGAAATAGAATTTAAAAGTTAAAATTATATCATCTTTTTAAATAAGTATTAAAATTTTTATTTTTAAACAACTAACTCATTTCTACTATGCATACCCCATTGTAACTAAATTCACCACATGTTATATACATTTTTTTAATAACAAACTCATTTTCTGTCTTCTCATAGTTAGAATTTCATTCACTATCTCACCTCATACACAATATACAAAAAAATATTTAGTGTTGATTGATAAGATAAGTACACCACTTTTGTATTTGTACATTATCCAAACCTATTCTAATTTCTATCAAAAAAACCTCCATTAGATTAACACAATGAGGAGTAACTTTTGTTGTTATAGTGTGGGCAATAATATTAACTTCTCTTTGGATGGATACAAACTGGATCAAAGAAATATATTGAATACCTACGAGAATAATTTATATATACAATTATAAAAAATCAACGAATTTTACACTGCTTTGTGTTTTTCTTCTTGTTGCAAACTTTTATGAATATATACATACATATACGTACATAGAAACTCTAAATCAAAAATAATTAAGCTTGACAGAATACCAAAATACAAAAAATCAAAATCAAAAAATATACACACAGCACACATGAAATCAAACAAAAAATTAAACCGAAAAGGGATAGTAACATGTATTTCACTAGAGAAATCTATATTAAAAAAAGTTCTTTTCGTGTGGAGTGTATGAGAGAAAATAATAAATGTAACCCTAGTTTTGAGAAGTTAATAGGTGGACTTGTTATTAAAGGTGGGTGTATGTGTATATAACATGAAATGGATTTAGTTAAAATGGGGTGAGTATAGAAAGAGTAGATTTTAATAGTTTGATTATAAAAAATTTTAATATGGTGAGAATAGATGTTTGAGATCTAACTTGAATACAATTTAAATTAATAAGTCAGAATTCAATTGGTCAAAACCTAAATTTTGATTTGATTTGTGAAATCCTAGAATCCAACATAATTACATGAGCTTGGATTTCAAAAAGTTAACATGAGTATGTACCAAGAACTTTGCAGCCTAAATTCAAAACTTTAAACAAGCAATCCTATTCAGACCTAATTTGTTATAGTTCTTACATTGATAATGAATGTCAATCAAACATTAAAATTTAGTATTAATTCAATGGTTATAATGAAATTGCATCATTAGATTAAACAATTATGTTAGATTTTTAGTTTTTAATAGCATTACTCAACTTTAAATACACATAGTATTTGATTGAATATGACATAGATTTCAGTTAGATTTATATAACATTAGAATCAAAACTTATTTTAATCGTATTTAAACCTAAGTTTTAATCTAGAAGAGTCAACCTCATAACCAAATTCAAAAGAGTTCATTCAGAATAGTGTAACCCAAATCCAAATTTTATGCACCGATTGCACTTGTCTTGAAATTGAACTTATCTCAGGCTAAGAATTTCATGTCACACCCCAGGTTGCTTAGGCAAGTAACATATAACGTCTCAAATCAAACGAGCAAGCTAGCAAATAACTCGGCGTAGCTAAACATAAATCAACCCAAAACTCACACAAAATAAAAAGTGTTTTGCATTGCTATTAAGCTCAAAACAAATAGGCATAGTATACAGAGTCATATAATTATTACATTTTACAGGCCTTTGCAAACTCTTAAACACTAAATAATAGAGAAACAAAAGAAAACTAGTAGTTCAGTCTATACACAGTTCCCCTCTCAAACACTTAATGTCAATTGACAAATGTCAGCCAGCCAAAAATTAAATTCAAAAATTAAACATACAAGAAAGATGTTGTCCTTCTTCTCATTGTGAAGAACAAAAAAACAATTTCAACAATATAGATCTCAAATTTTTAGTTTGCATAGGGCTGCATCTAAGGAGAAAGTCAACATCAAAAATATATATAAAAGTTATCAGCAAGAAAACACAAAACACATGAAAAGAGCATTTTTTAGGAGGTTGTTACAAGCCGACCAGATGTCTTTTCATCGACTTGTACTACTTGAAAGACCAGAGCTTCAGACGAGATTAAGGGTTTGAAAGAATCAATTGCGCTTGCTTAGAAGCGGAGTGAAAGACATGAATGAGAGAAAAAAAACTCTTGCTTTCACAGTTGATTACATCCCATGCTTTCGATTTTTTTTCGAAGTTGTATCTTAAAACTAGAGAAAATATGTAATTAGTGTTTTCTTAAATTTTGAATTTTTGTTACCAAATTTTAAAAATTAGATACAAAATTATGTGAAAACGTTACTTTGCCTTAATGTAATGTGGTTCCAATAACAATAAAAAGTAACCCGTCCAATGATATTTAACTTCTAAAAAGCTATCAAATAAAATGAATTCCAAGCCGAAATATCACAAGTACCGTCTTGTCTTTAATCATCGCACTAAAAATTTAATCGAAATCTTTTTTATTAGGCATTACTTAGAATCTTGTGCATCTTCATTGAGCAGACGTCCAAAATCTCTTTTTAAAAATCATGTGAAATACCATTTGAGCATCTTAATAAATAGTTTTTGCTAATATTATTAGCAAATATGGTGTTGAAGGTTTTATAGGATGAGTATATCCACAATATCAAAATCATGGATAAAAGAATGACGTGGATTTAGTGCATTGCATAAAATTGTGGCTAATTTTAGCTTTTAACATTTGTTATAAGCCGTAGACATAGAATATGGTTTTAGAATAATAATTAATGACAATATTTACTCAGTTTTTGAAGAAAAAAAAGGATAAATTTCACTGACATCCCCTCGAGATTGGTCTAACTCCAAGAATACCCCTTATAGTTTCTAGCATGTCTACATATCCTTACTGATAAACATGAGTTTCACGTAACACTCCTACTGCCAATGACAGTATTGACACGTAAGGGAATAGATGATGTTATGGGGTCTCTTATAGTGATATATCATATTTACCCTCAATTCTGAAGTGTCGTTGAACACTCTTAAAACTTAATTTTATCAAATAAACATTTAATTTATATTATTTTATAATTTAGTTTCATTAAATTAACATCAAATTGAACTTCAATTTCATCAAATTAGTATTTAATTTTATTAATTTAAATATTAACCGACATAACTTGATAGAGGATGATATTGATATTTTAGAAATCATAGGGGTTTCCCTAAAATTAGGCCAATCTTGAGGGGGTCTGATAAAAAAAATGAAATTTACCCAAAAAAAAAACTAATAAATTCCCAAATTTACATAGAAAAGTACTTATCTTCTCACCTTCTTGCTGATAGGTTGTACCAGATATTTTGAGATCCCGTCGAAGCAATGTGGTAGTTTGGCAATCACACTTATTTTATTTATTAATTTTTTTTTGTGATAGTACAAAAATAATATGAAGTGATGAATGGAGGGTTGTTATAGTAGTACTAGTAGTACAAATCTATATGACGTACGTGCTCTTTGTTTGTACTGCTTATCCTATTGAATAACCAACATTACACCAATGTTTTGTGGGGTTGGTCATTTTCTGATTCTTGTGATCTCCACTTGGCAACCATATTGTGAAATGCTCATACACTATATATCCTACCAAAATAAAAAAAGAAGATGAAAATGACTTAAAAGATGAAAAAATATTCAAAGTTACTATTCCGTGAATTCGTATCTAAAAACACTATGTAACAAAATCAAAAGATCAAAATTGATCCCTAAATTTTATTCCCGTCTATGAAGGAATTTAAATAAAAAGTATGTATGTAATTACAATTTACCCTTTTTTTGGTCCCTAAATTTTGTCTCAGTCTATGAAGTAATTTAAATAAAAAGTATAGTATGTGATTGCAATTTACCTTTTTTTTTCCAAACACAGGAACTTTGAGACAAGAATTGAAGTGACACCAAATTGGCATCAACGACTATGATCGGGGAGGCCTTTGGGCCAAGGTGGTGATGGGTTGGGGTTATCACACATCGGATAACCTTAGAGTGTGTGTGTTATTTAAGGACTTATGACATTTCTACTTTTAAGTAGAAATATTATAGTGTTCTCTGGTAAAAAAAAAAAACTATCAAATTATGTCTCATGTTATATATATTAGAAAAAGATGAAGAACGCACAAAGAATTTTATTAAATAGAAAAATCGTGGAAAGGTAGGTCTACACACATACAATGATAGAGAGATAAAAGACCGTAGATGAGAGATATGATAGGAGATATAACTAATCTACTAATAATTATGTGATGCAATAGTTATGTGATATACTTAATCAAAAAAATATATATATCCAAGAAGGTATGTTGGCATTTTATATAGTTATTTATTATTTATGTTGAACGAAAAATTGCATATCTAAGAAGGTAATAATAAAATTAATCTTAATTTAAACCGGTTTGAAGCTCGAAACTCTAACTTTCAACAAGATGTCTAAATTATATATTACTACCAGTACTATGCAGGAAAATTCAAGAGTAGTAAAGTCCAAAGAGACGGATTCAAGAATTTAGTTCGATGTCTAAATTATATATTACTATCACTTAAGTTAAATATACACCATTGGTTGTGGGGGTGTGTCAAACATTTGGGGAGTAAGTAGGGGCATTTTTCAAGCATTTGGGGAGTAACTATTTCACGCCGCCCCCTCTCCTTCCTCCTCCTCCTCGATCCATCATCATGTATTTAAGTTGAATGAAACAAATCAACATCAAATATGATGATATGTGGTGAGCATGAAATTGTTATGTACGTATAAACAATCTCCATGTTGGAGTAAAGCAAACGACATTATGATTAAATACAAAAGAGGCCTCAATCAAATATTAGTCATCAGCTTTTATTACTATTTTTTTTTCGCATGGATGTTGTTCTCATCCAATATTAGTCAACTTGTGTTTTTGCTTTTTCTTGTTGTTTATAGTACAAATACTAAGGGCGATTTAAGAACATCAAATGCCTAAAACGATAAGTGTCAATCAGGCTTTTATTTCTTTTTTAATAATATTCTAAATTTATAATTTGAAGTTTTATTTTTTAATTGATAGTGTGACTTTAGATCACAAATATTTTGATAAGATTATAATCTATTAATACATTAATATTTTTATGTTCTTCTTATTTGTTTTGTATATTCTTAACCGAAATTGTGATATTACATGATTGACTGTTGTTATAAATACATTCATTGTTATTTTTTTGATGAATTATTCTACTATCTTTTACTTGTTTATATTTGAAACATTCACCTAAATTTTTGTTATATTTTATTTGTTATGGATGACAACTTTATAAAAAGATATTTTTGAAATTAAATTAGTTTTTATTTTGGATCCTTTATGAGAATGATTGGTTTGGTTGATGTTTTGTGCTTCAATGACAACAAAATTGAGTTTGAGAAAAATAGAAAAATGAGTTGTTTTTTTTGGTGTGTGTGTGTGTGTGTGTGTGTGTGAGAGAGAGAGAGAGAGAGAGAGATGTTTATTATTATTTTTTTGATAGGAGAAAGTCAAAAATTTTAATTATGTTAGACACCCTTGTTAATCTTTTTTCTCCTTCAACAAATGTGTTTGTGTCAGGTGGGTTAGACTTTTGGACCCACATTCGAAAGGTATTTTTGTTGGCTTATTCTGTGGGAAACTTTTTTGTTGGACTAAATTATATTAAATTTTAATTTTTCGTCCATATTACATTATTAACCTCTCATTTTTTTTTGAAAACTTTTTTCTTATAAACAATCTCAAAAATTGTATCTTAACCCACAAATTTTATAAAACTTGACAATAGGGCACCATTTTTTCTTTTCTCCTTCACCTTATTATAGTTGAACAAACTTTACCACATGAGCCCTATAACATGGTGCAGTTTTTGTGTGACCATTGGCCTTTACGTAGAGTGGACAGTTATTTATATGATATGCTAATACCACATCATCAATGTAAGATAAGAACCTAAAATGACACTCTAATTATAATCAAGAAATATTACTATTACACTAAGGCCCACCTTCAACATTAGACCTCTAGTGTTGGATTAAAATAGATAAATAAACAAAACTTTAGTGCCTCTGGTTTCTATCAAACTCATCTGCTAAGTAAATCTGGTTGGCCAATCCATTAAAAGGACCGAGCTAGCGTCAAGCGTTCTTGATATTTTGAGGGATGAAGGTTCATTTGTTTGTTAGATAGCGTCTTTTATTATTGCAAAAGACCTAAAACTAATTGTATAAACTCCTAGTCGTGCAAAGTACAATACATACTCTTTAACTTTTTTTAAATAAAAAAAAAATCAGTTTCAATCCACTATAAATTTTAATAATTCTTGAATTGTAATACTTTGGTTGACGTTTTTAATTCTTGGATTATATTTGACAAATAAATTATAATCCGAATTAAATTTGAGTTATACTCGAATTCGGGTTAATTGGTTCAATCTGAAATAATGAAATTGGGTTTAACCCGATTACAACCCGTGTTCAACCTAAAAAATAAATAAATAAATAACTATACACACACCCATATAAAATGTTAGGGTATATGTGCCTCACCCTCATCCATTGTTATTGATGTTTTTATGCGTATTGTAGATGTAAAGTTTGTTTGTGTTTTGTGGGTTTTCTAATTTGATTGATGGAAGTTGTAAAATTTAGGTTCAATGTCGGTGCGGAACATAAACCTGGACATTATTTTTTATTTAACTTAGTTTTGATTAATGAGAAACTCGATATCAATCTAAGTTTTATTTGAAGTACACAATCTAAAATATATAACCCGAGTTCAACCGGCCAAATTTAAAAATTTAACCACGTGTTGGAGTTGCTCAAGTTTAGCTTGAGTTAGGCTAAGCTCGAATTAAAAGTTTTATGTTTTGGGTTGAGGTATAGTTGACCTGTCAATCCACCCAAAATTTTTTACCTAAACAAAAAGGGAAGAAAAAAGACAATCATAGATTTGGTCAACACTACTCAACTAATTCTCCATTAAGTTCGAGTCATTTTTTACTGTATTCTGTCTAAAATTTCCTACCCTTATTTTACTCGTCCTTTACTTGCAAGTTTAAAGTAAAACACACTCTCAATTCTCGATCTTGGCATGACCATTCACGCTATAGCACAAGTTCTCCTTTACTATCACAGAAAAATAACTGAGAAAAATCATTGCAGAACACGTGAGAACCATATCTTACAGCCTCAATTTCAGACTTTTTAAAGTCCGAAGATTTAAGGCAATTGGGGTTTTTCTTGTGCATCCAGTTAGTTGTGCAAAGAATCAGGCTGTGATGCATGCAAAGCACCTCCCCCTGAAGGTAAAACACAAGGTTAATCAGGGGCGGCTCAACAGTGTCATCAAAAAAGTTTGGACTTTAGATTCTATTTTTAAAAAAGGCCCTAATTTTTTAAATATCATAAATATTTTATATAAAAAAATTAAATCTATAAATATTTTAAGCCCTAGAAAAAGACCTTATAAAAATACAAGTTCAATCAAAAAGAAAATTTGAAGCCTCACTCCAAGGAATGCCTATAATTTATAGGTGTACGGTAATAGTCCAAATAAAAAATTTAAATCCATGCCCAAACAAAATATTTCAATTTAAATAAATTGAGCCTGTTAATTCAATTGTAAAATTAAAATGCTGTAAAATTTATTTTTTAAAGTAAAGAAAAAAAAATTAACTGTAAAACTAAAGCTATGAAAAAATCTAGCTTTAACCCCCCAAAAAATCAAGTTTAAACGTACCATTATAATTTTTCAATTATTATTTATCTCTCTTAATATTAAGTTCAAATATGGTAATAAAAACTAGAATATAAAAATTTAATTAATTTTTTTATATTTAAAAAAATTAAAAATTAAATTTATTATTAATATTAAAAATAAAAGGCGTCTTTATCGTTTTCACTTTAGGCCCCAAAATGTATCGGGCCACCCCTGAGATTAATTCAAGTGTTTGGATACAAAATGCCCTTCTCTCTATGCATTATTACAACACAACCTCCAACTTCATTATAAAAGTAAGTTTTTAACAGATTAATTTGGTTGATAAATAAGTGGACTCGTTAAATTCACTAAATAAAATTGACCCACATAAACCTATCAAATACGTGATATACATTAGACTGTCCTGGTGTAGTTTGAATTGGAATATAAATATTTACAAATTTTGGCATGACATGACATGCTTCGTTGCTAACCTAGAAGAAATTAAAACTAAATATACTAGATGAGACCTGACTTGAGCGTGAGGGGAAGGGGAGGGGGAGGGAAAGAATGTGATTACTGAAAGGAAAGCATAATTTTAGGGGAAGATTCACAAATATCATGGTTTCATGGAAACACACGTGAGAAGAACAAGGTCACTCTCATCTATAAATAGTATAGGGAGTGCATGACAGGTTAATCACAAAAACTTCAAAAGACTTGTACCTTGCAAGTCCTGTGTTCATGAAAATGAGATTAGCTTCCTTCTGCATTCTCCTCTTTGTGATCCTATGGCTCTCAGCCGATACGATGGCTGCGGTGAAACCAAACTGGGTAAGATGCCGGTCTGTGCTTTTTCCCAAATGCTACAAGGTTCGGCTCCGGTGCCCCCTTACCTGCCCTACTACCTGCATGGCTGATTGTTCCACTTGCAGGCCTGTTTGCAGTAAGTTGTCCTTGTAATTTGTGTACAAAGGTAGATGGTTAATGTTAGAGTGGCCAAAAAAGGGTAAATCAAAACAGATTGCATTGTTCGACATTCAAACAGATTACATTTTTCACATCAATTCATTATTACAATTTTTTAAAACATGACCTTATTAAAGTTGTTTACCAGGTCAAGAAACTATGCCATTCATTTGGCCAATTAGGGCTTATACATTGCATTAGTTATATAATCTAAATCTTCTAAGTAAATAATCTTCCTCATCTGAAAAATAAAGGTATTAGAAAAAAGTGAAAAAAAAAAAAAAAACACTACCCAAATGACAAAAGGGAACACTTCTCGAAAGAAACTAGTCCACACGTTACAGAGCCTAGTTTACAAACAAAATAATCTCTCATAATATGAAAGACTAGGTATTGTTCCGAAAGACTAGATACTCAATACACCTTGCATATATATTGAGAAAAAAATTGGTAAGCTTTCAAAAAATTTAATAATTCTTTCACTTGCGTTGGTGATACCTTCTCTAATCTCTTGAAAATTCACCTATAAGTGAAGGAATCATTATTCGGTAATTGCACATTAGTCACACATGCAACATGCCTAGTGTAGTTTTTTATCTTTTACTTTGCATGTCTAATGAAAATTGAGCTTAAGAAAGACTGAGCAAAATGATGTGTATAAAGCTAAATTCACAACTGTTTATATTCACAGACTGCGTCTCTCCTGGTGGTGTTTGTTTCGACCCGCGCTTTGTTGGTGGAGATGGTGTCACTTTCTACTTTCACGGTCGGAAGGACCAAGACTTCTGTCTAGTTTCGGACACAAACCTCCATATCAATGCTCACTTCATAGGAAAGCGAAATCCAAACCTCAAGAGAGACTTTACTTGGGTGCAGTCCCTCGGAATAATGTTTGACAACCACAAAATTCTAGTTGGGGCTCAAAAGACCTCGAAATGGAATGACAATGTCGATCATGTCGTCATGTCCTTTGATAACACAACCATCTCCCTTCCCCCCAATGAAGGCTCCAAGTGGAATTCTCTGGTCATGCCCTCTGTCACTGTCACACGGACCAGCAACACCAATGGGGTCATGGTTGAAGTTGCCAATAATTTTAAGGTTATTGCGACTGTGGTACCTATCACGGCTGAAGATTCTAGGGTTCATAACTACAACATAACAGATGAGGACTGCTTTGCTCACTTGGAGATCGGTTTCAAGTTCTATAATCTTACTGATATAGTGGATGGAGTTCTGGGCCAGACCTATAGGAGGGATTATGTGAGTAAAACAAAGGTCAATGTGCCAATGCCAGTAATGGGTGGTCAACAAAGGTTTTCAACTTCAAGTATCTTCGCAACTGATTGCTCGGCGTCTCGATTTGGCCTGAATACTAATCGGAGAGATGGGGTAGCTGAATACCCAATCTTGCATTGTTCTAGTGGAATGAAGGGAAGTGGAGTGGTTTGCAAAAAGTAGACTACTGAAAAACGGGGTTACTAAGGAACTAATGTATCACATAAAATAAGTTGTCATGTTGAAGTGTCTAGCTGCGCCATAGTGTTGACTCGGTTAAAAATAGCATACAATATAATGCTTAGAGGTTAAGTGCATCTAGTTGACTTGAAAATACAAATGATTGAGTCTTGAAACTTGTAATGTGGTTAATATTCTATGAAAGTGAGAGGTGAAGATGTATCTTGTCAACTATATATATGCTGAAAATTATAAAATACAAGTATGGAAAATTGTTCCTAAAGATTAGTTTACATTGTCTTTGTTTTCTCTATTACAATTATACAAAGGCTGAAATTATAGCTAACATAGGTGGTACCAGAGTTAGTTCAACACTAATCAGCTGGCATGTTAAATTTTTCATTGTATAAACAAAGTCCTAGTAAAGAAGATCGAAATGACAAGTAGAATCAACATGTTTACCGATGCACAACAACCTTCTTTTCTCGTATTTAATGGTAAAAATTATGATTATTGTTGTGTGAAGATGAAAACTATATTTCTCTCTTATGATTTTTGAGATTTAATTGAAATTGGATATGAAGATCTAACCGAAGATACGACAACTTCTTAAAGGAACCAATTAAAGAAAACAAAGAAGAATGATGTAAATGATCTTCATTTGATTCAATAAAGAGTGATTTTTTTTCAAGAATTATCAATGCAACAAAGTCAAAGGCAGCATGAGATACTTTACAAGATGAGTATTAAGAGTCGTAAAACTACAATCCTTGAAAAGATATTTAAAAATAGTAGAATAAAAGAGAACGAATCTTTAAATGATTTCTTTTATAAACTTATAGAGGTTGTAAATCAAAGAAAAACTTATGGAGATCAAATTTTGGACTCAAAAATTATTTCAATATTTTTGGTTAGTTTACCAAAAAAATATGATTCTATTGTTTCCGTCGTCGAAGAAACCAAAAATATTTCTTCGTTAGGTGTTCAAGATTTATTGGGTTCCATTAAAGTAAGCACCAATAGACTTTTAGTTCAATGGTACTCTGTGTTTTTGTAAAAACTTTGTCTTCTTGAAGTCAAAAGTTCAACTTCCCCTCCCCTTTCCTCTCCCCCAAAAAAAAAAAAAGTTAAAGTAAGCAAAGGTTGAGTAGGCATGTTGAAAAACCTGTTGAGAGTATTTTTCAATCCAAGCTTAATGTTGACTTTGAAAGTTATGAATAGTGTAGTTTCAATCAATCTAAAAATAAATCTTTTAGAGGAGGAAGTTTAGAAGAGAAAGAGGTAGAAGAAATTTTGAAAGTGAAAATTTTGAAAGAAGATCTAATGAAGAATCCACTCAACAAAAATGTGAGATTTTCAAAAGATCAAATCATGTTGATAAAAATTGTTGGTTTCATGGAAAACCTCAATGTTTTAATTGCAAAAAGTTTGGTCATTTATAAAAAAATTGTCGGCTCAAGAATAATCAATAACCTAACTTTTCAAGAGCAAGAAAGTAGTGAAAACATGTTATATGTTTGTCAAGCAATGTCCGAGCAAAGGAACGATGTGTGGTATTTTGATAATGGTTGTATTAACCACGTGACTAGTGATGGTAATATTTTTGTAAACATATACACCACATCTAATTCTCAAGTAAGGATATGATAAATGGTGTTATAGTTCAAGCAAAATGCAAGGGAACCATTGGCATTAAAACAAAGAAAGGAACAAAATACATCCAAGATATCTTGTTAGTACCAGGCTTATAATAAAATTTGGTAAGTGTTGTTCAACTTATAGAGTATGGGTACTCTATGATGTTTGAACATAACTTTTGCATGATTTATGACTTTGGAGAGAAAGTGCAAGTTATAGCAAAAAATGAGATGGATAAAAATAGAAGTTTTTCTCTCACTTTTCGACATTCAAACAATGTTTCTTTGAAGATGGAGGTTGTTGATGAATCTTAGCTTTGGCATAGAGGACTTGGGCACTTGAACTTTCTAGGCTTGAAGAGTCTACAACAAAAGAACATAATTTACAGATTGTCATCTATACAAGAATTAAAATAAATTTTGAAAGATGTATACTTAGAAAGCATCAACGAGATCATTTTTCAAGAGAAAAAAGTTTAGAGAGCCAAATGACCATTGGAGTTTGTTCACACCAATGTATTGGGATCATCAAGAACACTTTCTCATGGAGTAACAAATACTTCTTAATGTTTGATGACTTTTCAAGAATGTTAGTGAATACTACATTGATAAGTTGAGAAGCGATAGAGACGATGAGTACAACTTTAATGAATTTAATAAATTTTGTGAATTCATTGGTATGGAAAGATAATTGACAATTGGGTATACTCCACAACAAAATTGAGTCGCTGAAAGAAAAAATAGATGTCAAACAAAAGCTTTGGAGAATCAAACTCCAATTGAGACATAATGTAGAAGGAAGTCACCAGTGAACCACTTAAAGGTTTTTAGGGGCATTTATTTTGCACATATTTCTAAATAAATGAGGTACAAGCTTGATGAAAGTAGTAAAAAATGCATTTTTGTGGTTCATAGCTCAAAATCAAAGGGTTATAGACTCTTTAGTTTGAATAGAAACAAATTTATTATTTATAGAGATGTTCTCTTTAATGAGAAAGACTCTTGGAATTGGAAAGAAAAGAATTTTCAAAATCAAGTGGTTGTAATGAAGATTATGTTTTGATCAAGAAAATGAAATTGAAGAAGTTGAAGTTCCACCGCAAATGTATCCAACACCTAACTATTCTTCTATTTCTTCAATTTCAAGCACTTAATCTCCAAGTTCAGCCCCAATAAAATTTAAAAGTCTTAGTGATGTGTATGCTAGATGTAATTTTTTGTGTGATTGAACTTGAAAGTTTTAAAGAAGCAATCAAAGAAGATGCTTGGAAGATGAAATTCGTGTGATAAAGAAAAATAGCACTTGGGAGTTGGTGAAAAAGCCAAAGAATAAAAAAGTCATTGGGGTGAAGTGAATTTACAAAACAAAGCTTAATTTGGATGGTTCAATTTAGAAAAATAAAGCAAGACTTATAGCAAAGAGTATTCATAACAACCCAATATCAATTTTCAAAAAACTTTTGCTCCGATGGCTCGACTTGATACAATAAGACTTCTTATTGCTCTTGCTTTACAAATGGGCTGATTTTTTCATCAACTAGATGTAAAATTAACGTTCTTGAATGGTTTGTTAAAAGAAGAAGTTTATATAGAACAAACTCAAGGCTTTGTGGTCAAATGGTGAAAAAGGAAAAATGTACAAGCTAAAAAAGGTTTTGTACGGGCTACTTCAATGCAAAGGGATTTCAAAGAAGCAAAAGTGAGCTAACCTTCTACATCAAAACCTAAGGTGAGACTGGTATTTTCATTGTGTCTCTTTATACTAATGAATTGATTTTTACCGGGAATGATCAAAAAATGATTGAAAATTTTAAAAGTGAGCTATGAAATGAGTGTGAAATCTATCAACAAGAACATGAAGTCTTTATTTGTCAAAAGAAGTATGCAAAAACTCTTCTTGAAAAATTTTGAATGAGAAATTGTAAATGGGTGGTTATTCTTTTGGTTATGAATGAAAAATTGTTAAAAGATGATGAAACTAAAGAAATTGAAGAATCTGTTTATAGTAACTTGGTCGGAAGTCTATTGTACTTGACAACTACAAGGCCGGACTTTATGTTTGTTATAAGTTTGTTATCTCGGTTCATGTATAAATCTAGTTAAATTCAATTTGAGGCAACGAAGAGAGTGTTGAGATATATTCAAGGAATACATGATTTTGGGACTATGTTTGAAAGAAAAGTTGATATTAAATTACTTGAATTTGTGATAGTGATTGGGTCGGAAGTGTTTACCACTTAATATTGTACTTTTTATAAGTTAACACATTCATTTTATACGTTTAAGTGATGCATTCTCTTTAATTATAGTTTGCTTATTAATTAGAGTGATGTTTGTAATTGTAGGTGTGTGAGATGCTAAGGATTGATGATAATGCGATATGGTGGATTAAGAAAACAAAGAAGAAAAGACAAGGGAAAAGTTACAACAAAAGTTGAAAGAAAAGGTAATTCAACCTGTTAAATACTCAACTTCAACCGATTGAACAGTGAAATTAAGGATATTGAGAAGAGTTCAATCGGTTGAACTATCACAACCAACCGGTTGAACACAAGTTCAAGGATTTGGGAAGATGTTGAGAGGAGTCCAACCGGTTGAATCACGACCAACCAGTTGAATAGTCAAGGCAAGACCGAAAGCAAACTACTGGAGTGCAGTCAATTGGTTCATCAACATTCTTTAACTTGTTGAAGGAGGGAAACCAACTAGTTAAACCCTAATTTCAATCGGTTGACCTTAAGGAGGTTTATCAAATTTACTTTCCCGTGCTTTCATTCGTCAACAAAGATTGGCATAACCTCCACTTGCACTCCATTGGATGGCTTTGAACTTCGAGGCAAGCAATCCTATTGATTCATTTCACCTCCCAATCATCAAAGCTATGATTCATTGGTTCAACTGGATGGAGGAAAGTTCTTCAGTATTTCATCCACCACCCATACCACTCAACCTACCCAATGGAGGGAGAAGGCTTCTACTATAAATAAATTGTAATTCTCTAGGAAAATTGTAATATCTGGCAGGAGTTTTAGAGAGAAAGTTTTTGCATTAAGCTTTTCATTACTGTTTCAATCCTTGAGTTTGCATTGTAAGGAACTTTTGCCGGATATTGTAGTGAATTTCCATTTTCATTTCCAAATCTTATTGTGTGAGGTTTGCTCTTGTGTTTTCAACTTGTTGTTTTGAAGTTATTTTCATTTACAATGTTTTGCTTATTGCTAAATACCGATTTTAGAGTTCTGAGTTTTATTTTCGGCTAAGTTTCAGCACGATCGATGGATGATTCTTGTCCATAATCAAGCATGATGACTCTCTAGTGTGTTTTAACCGATCAAAATGGTTAGAACTCATTTATACAATCTAAATGTGTAGCATGTAGTTTCTTTTCTTATCTTCAAAGCTATAATGGTATATAATTTGGCCTTTATTGAATATTATCCGTTTGAAAGTGTTTGAGTACAACTTCAAATCAGTAAAAATAGAGAGTCAAAATGACTGATGATGAGTTGATTCCGAAGGATTGGCTGATTGTTTTTCTATAGATTTCAATACATTAAAATTCTATTTCTTATCTCATCCACAATTTGAAAGATTTTTCAGTTCATTTACATACACTTCACTAATCAAACACCATTCGTTCCATGAGGAAACGACCTTAAACTTATCCAAGTTATTACATTACATATTTTTCCTACGATTAGAAAAGTACGTTGTAATATTTTAAAATGAGTGAAAGAAAATCAATCAAGCGGGAAGTATTGATGACACAGGGAGCACTTCGGGAATTGGTCTTTCCAATGCCAAGCACCCTGTAAAAAGTTGGCATCAAGTTGTTTATCTTTCCAATGCAAATTGGTCTTAAGGAATTTTTTTTCCAATCTCCAATTCTACACTAGGGTTCGAAGAAATTATATAAGATGGAGTTTAGAACAACCAACGATCATCATGTTACTCGCACTAGAAATTTTGTTGTCGTTAGAATAGTATTAGATTCTATTAAATATTGAGACTCACTATCAAAAAAAAAAAATAATAGCTTCAATAAACAAATTAAGCCAGACAATAGGTCAATAGCTGAATGGAATCCGAATCAATGGATTGGTCCAGTGATGGACTATTAGTCTCATCTAGATTCTCATATTTAAACTTGGTCATTTAGACCTAGCATTGATATGAAAATTTGATTTTAATCAATGTGATGGTCATAAGGCCATCTGAATCGTATTTATGATTGTAATTCTTTTCACTTATCAGCTTTCAAGTTTTCATCCAATAAACAATGTTAATCATGTAAATAGACATTCATTTTTGCTTTGTTAGGCGTTTGATCGTTTATTATTCTTTAGGTTTTTAGACTTGGAAATTTTTTATTTATAGGCAACCAATCAAAATTGAGGAGCTATACAAACACATAAACCAATGTTGAGGATTCCCAATAAATTTATTTGTATAGCTCCTCAATATTGATTGGCTGCCTATAAACAATTTTTTTACAAGTTGCCTGTAAACAATCCTTTATCTTTAGACTTACTTTCCATCCATCCAAACTCAAGGGAAAGAATAATCGAAAACATAGTACTAATTAAATGTGTTAACAACATTAATATTAGCTATATTCGTTAAATTAACTTTTGCACTTGAATCTTGTTTTTATACCATTCCACAATTTATCCGTAACCATAGTTCCATTGAACTATCAACATCAGATCTTTTGAAGAAAAACTAATGACGATGATTTGAAAAAAATAAAAAAAGAATTTCTTCAAAAGAGTCTCTGGAGAGAATCTTGTAGAGCTGAATAAACTGTGACCCAACCCTGTTGTGAAGGGTGTATCTTGTCCCAAAAAAATGATTGTTGACGGTTTGCGCATACGATATACATTTTCTTTCCACTGTCATCGAGGCTGCCACATGAATCTTTATCAGTCACACCCAAACAGCATGGTTTCAATGGGTTTTGAAATTTTGACACACCTGCACCAAGACTAAATCTAACTTCAAAATGTCTTGTAATAAGCATAACCAAACATTTTGATGAGATAAATAAATGAAAATTTTGATTTATGTAAGAGGCATTCATCTTCTCTTTATATCTACACTGGGCGCAATTATATATGAATGAATGCACATGGTATGAATTAATCACCTTGGTGGTGTTCTTGTCCCTTTAATATAGACAAGAAAGTGTTATAGACATCAAGTATCACAAACACAGGCTCCTTGCTCCCAATCTCATTGTCCAATTTTTGCACTGTTCGCTGCAACATGTGGTTGTGGAACTTTGTAGCCAAGTTTGCAGTTTCATTGCAATTTTGATATGACGAAGAAGCGGTGAATTGAGGTAAACATCCTAGGGGTTCCAATGCTATAACACATATTTTTTGGACTCCCAATCCATGGATGCGTTTGAGATTCAATCCAAGTTGACTTATGATAAATAGAGTAAATATCGGCAAACCCTATCGCACAAGACATATGGAGTTTGAAGAGTTAGCATGCCAAAAATAAAGCCCGGAAATCAAACAGTAAAAAATCATACAAGGCAATTAATTTATATAAAGATGGAGTAATACCCAACTACATGACTAATTTAGAGCTCATCATTACCAAAAGAAGGAACTTAATTGTCATACCTATTGCAAACAAGTTGTATAATTGGATAGAGTCATATTCGACCCAACCCAGCAGGGCCCCGAGGAATGGTGTTGAAGCGGAGTTGAATATTATGTTTCCTTATTAGGGCAATTGATCCTATATAGGATTTGTGATGTAAATTTTAGTAAGAAAGAATTAGAAATGAGAAGAGAAGAAGAAGGAGATGAGAAAAAAAAGAAGAAGGGGATAAGAAAAGAAGAAGAAGAGGATGAGAATAGAGAGAGAATTTTAGGAAGAAAATTCAATATCAATAATCAATAATCAAAATCTAGTCTTCAACAAATATGTATTCCCTATATATATAAGGAGCTCACAAATCCTATACATATAAGGAGATTATAAATCCTAAAATAAATAAATAATTCAAATGACAACTAAACCTTTAAAAGTTAAAAAAAATTATTTAAACGATAAATATTAAAAGTATCTAAATAACTATCATAATTAATCTTCATATCTATCTAATTCCTGTATCTAAATAACTATCAAATCTATCCAATTCCTACACGATCCCCATTATTCTCCTCCAATTGAAAAAAACTCCCCTCCGGAGAGTCTTCAAAGTATAAGTACCCCAAGAGAACATGATGAAAATAACATAATATCTCATCTAGAATTAAAGAACCGTCAATATCTTTTCATCGATCAAAATAAATGCAAAAATCTCCATTTGTAGTAATGTAAATATGATCATCTAACACATCATCTATTTGGCCTGAAATACGCGATGGAAGTGGAAAGATAAGAGCTGGAGCTAATACTGAGGAAGAAACAATTCCACCTGTAGAAACACCTGATAACAATACAGGAGGCTCTGGAGTACCTCGATTAAGTAGCATGTCCTCCAAATAAAAATTTAGACTAATACTAACATTCAATGGAAAATTAAGCAAATAAGCATTAGATCCAAACTCAAAAATAGCAAAACAATTCCTATTAGATTTGAACAAAAGTCATTTAGTGGGATAATACATCAATGACAAAGGAGTAACTATAACACCCTGGTACTGAAAATAAGAAAATACAGACTCAATTAAACACTTGACTGCTGGCAAAGAAACAAAGTTAACACTCTCAAGTGGGGCAGAATCTAGAACAATGTCAACAATCTCAAGTAGAGAAGAATCTGAAACAAAATCAACAATCTCAAATGAAGAAGAATCCACAACAACGCCATCATGATTTGGAATAATAGACATAGAATAATTGCCAACAGATTGTAAAATAGATAGCTCAATATGCTCAACATCTTGCATAGGAACTAACTGAATGGATTTTTTCTCAAGTTCAATGCTTAGTGATGATTCAACTTTTGACACCGATGAGGTAGGAAACATGATAGGATCAAAAATAATCTCATCACTAGTATCAATGTTCAAACAATTGAAAGTATGTTTTGAAGAATGTAAAGTATGAGGGTCCAATAGAACAGAAATATGGCTATCATTAAGCGGGTGTCTGACATTATGTGAAACAGGAGACTTGTCCTTATTTTCTTCTATTTGTTGACTTGCAAGAATTTTATTCAAGTGGAAAAGTTGACTTGTTAATTCAGATAATTGGTTTTTCACCCCTCTACATACTTCACGTAATTGGCCGAGTGAATGTTTAGTATTGACAACTTCAATTTCAAAGATCTCAACTTTTTTCACTCGGGCAGTTTGAGCTTTTGAATGGTCACGAATGATATTGAAAATTGATCCAGATTGACCTTGATGATGACTTTGGGAAGCATGACATTGGTAACTATTATGTGACCTAAGTGTTCTAGAGTAGTATTCTAGATAATCTTCATCACAAAACTCAAACTTATTATTGACTTTATGATGACTCCAAGAAACTCTATGAGTGGAATAGGTATAGTGATGACGTTGTGAAAAACTGTGAACTTGAGACATTCTTGATGTTGGATAAGTATATGAATAGGCATCATACTGATCATATGAACTCATGATTGACTTTGAAAGACGAGAATAACGTAAGAATAAGTTCAAGGATGCAATTAATAACTACGAGAAGTGAGAAAACTTAAATAGAAGAAACTATATTTTGGATCCTTTGCAAATTCTTTAATTTTTCAATGAATAAAAATATTAGTCTCAAATTCCATGGGAGTATGCATAACATAATCGAGAATAAATTCTGAAATTTTTGGAGATGATTATGCAATTTCTGGGGGAAGATTTTATAATTTTTAAAACTTTTGGTGATAGTTCTGCAACTTTCTGGAATGTTTATGTAATTTCTGACACAAGTGAGATTTTGCTGTAATTTTCTAAATCTACTGAGAAAGTTTTTTTTTTTTTGCTGACTCTGTTTTTTATTTTTTTCACTAATGAACAGTATTTTCGGATGAACAGCGCACGCGTGAACAATGTTTTTTTTTTTTTTTCATAATTTGTACGAATCGAAGTTGAGCTCTGACACCAAATTGATGTAAATCGTAGTAAGAAAGAATTAGCAATGAGAAGAGAAGAAGAAGGCAATGAAAAAAAAAAAAGGGATGAGAATAGAGAGGGAATTTTAAGAAGAAGATTCAATATCAATAATCAATAATCAAAGTCTAGTCTTCAACAAATATGTATTCCCTATATATATAAGGAGTTCACAAATCCTATATATATAAGGAGATCACAAATCGTAAAATAAATAAATAATCCAAATGACAACTAAACCTTTAAAAATTAAAAGAAATTACTTAAACGATAAATATTAAAAGTATCTAAATAACTATCATAATTAATCTATCATATCTATCCAATTCATGTATCTAAATAATTATCATATCTATCAAATTCTTACACGATCGATGTAAATCATAGTAAGAAAGAATTAGGAATGAAAAGAGAAAAATAAGGAGATGAGAAAAAAAGAAGAAGGAGATGAGAAAAGAAGAAAAATGAGATGAGAATAGAGAGAGAAGTTTAGGAAGAAGATTCAATATCAATAATCAATAATCAAAGTCTAGTATTCAACAAATATGTATTCCCTATATATATAAGGAGTTCACAAATCCTATATATATAAGGAGATCACAAATCCTAAAATAAATAAATAATTCAAATGATAACTAAATCTTTAAAAGTTAAAAGAAATTACTTAAACGATAAATATTAAAAGTATCTAAATAACTATCATAATTAATCTATCATATCTATTCAATTCCTGTATCTAAATAACTATCATATTTATCCAATTCCTACACGATCCCCATTAATTTGTCTTACATGGTTTTGGATTGGGTAATGCTAATAAATTAATCAAAAATAATATCATAAAAAAATGAGACTAAATGATATGGAGTCGATGTTCTTGATCATACTATAGTCATATAAAATTGAAAAACAAAATTACATTTAGACCTCCCGACTATGCCACCCATTTTGCATTGCCCCCTAAACTATTTTTTTTCTATATTGCACTGTAAATTATTGGTTTAATTTTGCATTGCCCTAATTTTTAAATTTTCTCCATTTTTTTATAGCAAAAAAAATGACATTCCTCTTAACTTAGAAGGGAATGATTATTGAATTTTTTGTGGAGTCTAGTTTGTATTGATCTGGATGATGATCCGACCTGAAATAATGTTGCGTGATTTTTAATGAAAAATTTTCTGAGGCTTAGTCTATGAAACGGAGGCTTGGGCTAATGCATGGTACGCAGGACGTATAAAAACTGTTATTTTTTTGTGATTAGGGTGGATTAATACTATATGACCGCCCTCTATATTCCTTTTTCTCAAAAGTGAAATCTTTGCATCTTCGTGGACATAGGCAAATTGTCAAACCGTGTAAATACTGTCTTTTGCGTGTGATTATTATTTTTTTGGCATGTTTTTTTTCTATTTTTTTTGTTTTTCATAGGTTTAGGAATTTCATGAAAATTTTCTAACAACTGGTATCGGAGCTCCATGTTAGGAGGTGAAGGGTTTACACACTGGCTGAAGACAATGTCAAGATCGAAAAATTCAATGGTACAAACTACGCGTTCTGGAAGATGTAGATGAAAGATATTTTATATTAGAAGGATCTATAACAACATATCGATGACACAAAGCCAGCGAATATGGAGTAAGCAAAGTGGGATTTTCTGGATCGCAAAGCCCTAAGAACTGTGTGACTATGTCTTGTCCCATCAGTTGCGTTGAACATCGTCAAAGAAAAAACTACATCTAATTTGTTCAAAGCCCTAGAAAAGATGTACAAAAAGTGTATAGTGGTGAATAAGGTATATCTTATGAAAAAGTTGTTTAACCTAAAGATGTCTGAAAATACTATTGTTGCTGAACATATCAACGAATTTAATACGGTTACAAATCAGTTAGAATCTGTTTGATGATGAAATTATAGCTCTTGTCCTTTTATCAAGTCTGTCGAAAAGTTGGAATGGACTTGTCGTGGCAGTAAGCAATTCTTCCAGGTCTGCAAATAAAAAATTGGAGGATGTTGTGGCATTGATATTAGAGAAGAGGCTCAGAAAGAGTATCGAATGAGGATGTTGCTTTGGGTTCAACACTTAATACGAAGGAGAAGGCATGTCTATGAATAAGGGAGGCAATAAAAAGGGTAAGGGAAAGTCGTCTTCGAGAAATAGAGGCCGAAGTAAATTTCGTGGCGGAGATGAGGACTGTTGGAACTGTGGTCAGAACAGAAACTGGAAGCGGGACTACAAGGCACCGAGAAAGGAGTAGAATGAGAATAATCAAAGAGGTAAAAATACTGCTAATATTTTTCACGAGTCTGATAATAATGCTGATTTGTTCGTTGGATTCTCACAGTGAATCTTGGATTGTAGACTTTAGAGCTTCATTCCATGTTATTCCATGCATGGATGTGCTATAAAACTATGTGCAAAAAAATTTTGGTAAAGAGTATTTGGGTAATGATGAAGCCTACAATATAGTTGGGAATGGGGATGTACAAATTACTTAAACAAATGTGACGGTTCTGAAATTGAAGAATGTTAGACATGTGCCTAGTCTAAAACGAAATCTTGTTTCAATGGGTCAATTGTCAGAGGGTGGAGTGCTTACATCGTTTACATCAGATGCTTGAAAATGAGCAAGGGGCCTTTATTATTACTTGTGGTAAAAAGGAAGGAACTCTATATGTATTTTAGGGTACTTACAGTAGCATAACGGTGATAGCATTAGGGATTGACTGCATCGTAGGCTAGGTTACATGAGCAAAAAGCGGATGAAAGTAATACTGTCGAAGAGGAAATTGTTAGGTTGTAAGTCGCTGGATTTGCATTTCTGTGAGGATTGTGTTCTCGGGAAACAGAAGAAGGTCAGCTTTACAAAGGTAGTAATGAACTCTGAAAACGGAGAAGTTTGAGCTTGTTTATACTGACATGTAGGTTCCGTCAAATGTATCTTTTGTTGGTGGTTCACGTTATTTTGTTACTTTCATTGATGACACTATTAGAAAATTATGAGTTTATTTCCTTAAGCATAAATTTGATGTGTTTGATATTTTCAAGAATTGGAAAGCATTAGTTGAGAATGAAATAGGGATGAAATTAAAATGCCTAAAATCAGATAATGGTGGTGAGTACTGTAGTAGTGATTTTGAGGATTACTGTGCTGAGAAATGGATTTGAAGGTTGAAAATGTTCCCAAAGAAACCAAGCAGAATGGAGTGGTTGAGCGCATGAATAGGACAATCCTAGAGCGTGCAATGAGCATGAGGTTATATGTTTGGTTACCTAAGCAATTCTAGGCTGATGCAGTAAATACCGTTGTGTATTTGATAAACAGGGGGCCTTCAGTTCCTTTAAATTGTGGATTGCCAAAGGAGGCTTGTACAAGCAAGGAGGTAAATTCATCCCATTTATGTGTTTTTGGTTGTATTGCCTATATACATCTAAAATTGGAGGATATGAATAAATTCGATGCTAAGTCTCGAAAGTGCGTGTTTATAGGCTATGATACTAATAGCTATGGGTATAGGCTGTATGCTTTTGAGAATCGAAAAACACGCAAGAGTATTAATGTGACATTTAATGAGTCAGTTTTGTATATAAACAGACTAAGTCAACCCAAGGAGACTAAGTTAAAATTAGATTTTGTAGAGTTTGAGGGGATCCTAACAGAAATGTCTTAGAGCCTTAGGATACTAATACACAATCTACTCCATTGGCAGATCCACAAACTCCTCTTCCTAGAAGGACTACATATACGGTAAAACCTCTAGTATATTATTCTCTATCTTTGCATTATTTGTTGTTAACTGATAGAGGTGAACTAGAATGTTTTGAAGAAGCATTGCAGGTTGAGTCCGAAAGGGGGTGGGAGCATGCGATGGATGATGAAATGGATTCTCTCTCATCTAATCAGACTTGGAAATTGGTTCAATTGCCCAAAGGGAAGAGAGCTTTGCACAACAAGTGAATTTACAAGATTAAGGAAGAATCTGATGGGAGCAAATGGTACAAGGCAAGTTGATAGTCAAAGGTTTTGAGCAGAAACAAGGTATAAATTACACTAAAAACTTTTCTCCTATTGTTAATATTTCTACTATCAGATATGTCATTAATATTGTGACTGTTAAGAACCTGCATTTAGAGCGGTTGGATGTTAAAACTGCTTTCCTTCATAGAGATTTGGAGGACGACATTTTTATGTATCAGCCAGAAGGGTATGTTGTGAAAGACAAGGGGAATCAGATATGCAAGCTGAGGAAGAGTCTATATTGGTTACAACAGGCTCAGAGGCAATGGTATAAAAATTTTGATACTTTATGGCAGCAACAGGGTTTAATAGATGTCATGAGGACCATTGTTGTTATTTTAAGAAGATTGGTACGTCATATCCCATACTTTTGTTGTATGTAGATGATATGTTTGTTGTAGGTTCAAGCATGGATGAGATTGTTAATTTCAAAGCACAATTGTCAAAAGAGTTTGCAAGGAAGGATTTGGGCTCTCGTAAGAATAGTTTTGGAATGCGAATCAGTAGGGACAGGGCAAACATGAAGTTGAAGTTGTCACAGGAGGAATATGTTGAAAAGGTTCAACATGGAGAGTGCTAAGCCAGTTAGCACACCTTTGACAAGTCACTTCAAGTTTTCGAAGAAAAAGTGCGGTAACAGATGAAGAGTAGAACTATATGAAAAATGTTCCATATGCCTTGGTAGTAGGTAGTTTGATGTATATCATGGTTAATACAAGGCCAGATATTGCTCATGCAATGGGAGTTGTCAGCAGGGTCATGGCAAATCTGGGCAAGGAGCATTGGAAAACAATCAAATGGATTATGCGCCACTTGAGAGGTACTTGAGATTTGGCTTGATTTTTAGGGGTTCTGATATTTGTTTGCAAGGGTTTGTAGATTTAGATTTAGCAGGGGACATTGATAGTAGGAAGAGCACTACAGAGTATGTTTTTATATTGGACAGTGCGGCAGTCAGTTGGGTCTCGAGGCTACAGAAAATAGTGACTATTTCAACAACAGAGGTGGAGAATGTTGCAGCCACGAAGGTGTGCAAGGAGATGGTATGGTTGAGGAGCTTCATGAAAGAGTTGGGTAAGGAGCAAGACAATTCTAAATTGTTCAGTGATAGTAAGAGTGTGATACATCTAGCGAAAAATGCAGTCTTTCATTCAAGGACCAAGCATATCGAGATAAAGTATCACTTTATTCACTATTTGTTGGAGGATGGGCAGTTCACTTTGGAGAAGATTCACACAAAGATAACTCGACAGACATGTTGACTAAGGGTGTCACTATTGAGAAGTTGAAGTTGTGTGTAGCTTCAGTTGACCTTCTAGCTTGAGGACAGGAGGATGAGTTACAGTGATGAGGGACTATTTTTTGGAGGATTACGGTTGATGTTGGTGATTGAACTAATCTCTAAGTGAGAGATTTGTTGGAATTTTTGTAAAGTTTAGTTTGTGTTGATCTGAATGATTAGCCTACCCGAAATAATGTTGCTTAGTTTTTAATAAGAAATTTTCTAAGGATTAGTCTATGAAGCAGAGGCGTGGGCCTATTTTATAGCCTAGTGCGTAGGATATATAAAAATTGTTATTTTTTTGTGATTAGGGTGGATTGATACTGTACAGTCGCCCTCTGTATTTATGCTTCTCAATAATGAAATCTCTGCAGTTTCGTAGATGTAGGCAAATTGTCGAACCACGTAAATACTGTCTTATGCGTGTAATTATTATTTTTTTTGACATGTGTTTTCTCTATTATTTTTTGTTTCTCACAGACTTGAGAATTTCATACAAATTTCCTAACAATGGTCACATCTCCTAACATTTTGTAATTCTAATTTTGTCCCGATTTGCTGTTAAAAATCTGGACATAAATTAACGATTGACGTAATATGAAACTCAAACTCATAGTTTAAGGTGTAGTGTAAGGGAATGGATAGCATAGGACAAAGTGAAATGAGGGACATAGTTCAAGGGTCTAGAATAATTTAGTCAAATTAAAAAAAAAAAAATTCCTGGAAAGTATCCAAATTCAATGTTACTTGCAATGCAAGCGTCAAATTGTTTAGTTCTTGTTATTGGGCAGTCTAACATTACCTATTTTACATATATGTATAATTTCATGAAAACCAAGATTAATTTCCGAGTAATTTAATTTTTTAAACCTAGTTATACAACCACAGTTGCCTTTATCTGTAAGAGTGACTTATATTCCATGTGGATGAAGAGCACCTGTCTGTTTTCTTAAAGGTTTTAGAAATTTTTTTTTAGAAAAGTTAGGTTATTGAAGAAATCAAGAAAAATTAAGGGGGAACATGTATATATGCGCGTGTGAATGAATTCTCATATATGTTCATGAGCCCGTGCATGTGTGAAGAGGAGGAAATTTAGTATTCAATTTATGTCATATGTCTACAACAGTGCAACTATAGTGGAATATCATAATTAAGGCACATTAGCAAGGACAAATATGGTACCAATGCACAGATGAGCTACTATTAGTTCACAGTATATGATTAGTTTAACCACTCACCAGTAGAGTCCCATTTTGTGACAGATAAGTTGCATAGTCGTTTCCAGCAAGGGATACCAAGGCGATAGAGGAGTTTAGGTCTTGTTTGCTGTATATTTTTTGTTTGATAGCCTGTTGGAAGTAATCGATTTGGGTTGTCATGTTTGGTTGGAAATATATTGTGTTGAAGACACCGCTCCCACCATGAGCAAAATTAATACCATCTTGTATCGATTTCCCACCAGATTTCCAGCTTTGATAAGGCAATGGAGATCCTATGCCAAGGAACGAAGCTGTACAAAAAATATTCAACATGAAACATTAAATTTGCTATTTATGATGCATTGAAGAAATCAAAAATAAGAAAAATTAACTATAGTACTATTGTGGTGCGAATTGTTTAATTAAAAACTACAATAAATAACTAGTGCAGAGCTATTTTAAGAGAGAGTACCAATGTAATCAGTCAGGATGTGTCCATCGGAGAACCGACCGCTAGGTTTACCAGGAAATGTGATCCCATAGGGTTCTTTCCACGAGTTAGCTAAGAATTTTGGTGTATTCCCAGTATCAACATACGAGTCTCCGAAAACGAAAAGCTTTCTACGGCCATTCTTCTGTTGTTGTTGATATGATTCTCTGGTGGCATGAACTTCTAGCACTACAATCACTGCCAACAAAAAGAAACACACCAAGAACTTTTCCATTTGAGAAATTAGCTAAAGAACCTGTGGAAATGGAGAAGGAAAAGCCACTATAAAACAATTTAAAACATGTCTACTTTTCCATCTTAAATAAAATAAATGCAGGTATTAAAGAAAGAGACTTCAAATCAATGATGGCAAGTGCTTGATAGTTGATACTGTATTTATATGAATTTGACAAGCATTAAAGATCAGCTCTCAAAACCATAAATAATAGTAAAGGGAAAAAGGTTAAAATGCAAAGTAAAATGAATCATGTTTGTGTTTTAACAAAAGAGCACAATGAAGATATGGAAGAAATTAGAGTTCGTGTTACAAATGGCCGGGAGTGCCTGCGGAGATCTTGGAGGAAGATTACAACGTATTTAATGCAACATCTAATCATATATCAAAGTGTCGCATGTTAACCCGCTACATTAGTTCAAGTGGGAATATGGTTACTAGTTATTACATCAAGGTGCCAAGTTTGAGCATTTTAGATAGAGTTGATAGTCGGGTCCAATTGTTAGGGTTCGGTTCACTTTCGATTTGTTTTCTAAATGAGTCAAATTTAAATAAATTTTTAAGCTTGTTTAAAAAAATGAGAGCGACAATTTCGGCTCGAACTTATAAAACTCAGCTCAATTATCAATCCTAATTTTAGAGAGGTCATGATTTATCCAATATGCATAATATGACGGTGATTGTGTATCACGAGTTTAAGTCATTGCCACAAGTCCAAAAAGTCACCGTTCTAGCTTCTAACACGTCTCCAACGGGATAAGGATCCTCAGTTATTAATTATAATCAAATTCTCAGAAACACAAGGACATTTTTGTCTTAAGAACATGGTTTTTATACTTGTACTACACAGTTCTGTGCGAGAAATATTTCCACTTAATTTGGCGGGAAAATTGTGACTGCGAAATTACATCACTTGAGGTTTTGAGTGATTATATTCGAAACATGAGGGGTGTAAAGTGCATTTACAGATAATCATAAGGGTTAAAGTAAAATTTATCAAACTTGTTCTAATGCTTCTCCAGCGGAAAGATACCCTACTCCTCGAGGACAAGAATGTTATTTAGATCTAATTTATTATTTTTATTTGTTGATTTAATATATCGAAGTCATTGAATTGGTAGCGGATTCCAATTGATCCTAAGGTATACTGTCAATTCAAAATAATAATGAGATCTACTATCAATTCAATGATAATTATTCATTATATCAATAAATTAAACGAATAAAATAAATCCAAGTAATATTACTCTTTGCATAATCACTATGTTTTATTAACCGATACAGGATTGCTAATAAGAAGAAAGTATGAAGTAGAAACATTTTAATCTGCATCAGTTATTATTGCTTCAAGATGGTTGTCCCATGGCATCATAATCTCTCCAGCACGCTGGCTGGCTGGCTCACTCCTTTCTTTGCACGGTTGCTTCAATTCTTGGTGTAAATGATATAAAAAGAGACAAAAAAGGCTGTGTTCTACACCGACAGATATCATTCCTTGGTCAATACTAGAGGTGACAATTCTTGCCCACAACCCACTAACCTGCCCAATTCGTTTACAAATTAATAGCTTCGGTACTTGTTTCTATTAATTTGAGTTAAAAATGAATTGGGTACTATTATTTAATTTAATTTTATGGGTTAAATCGGATTTAAAATAGATACTCATTGGATTTCCCTCTTAAAAACTAATGAATCATAAATACACACTCCAGCCCCACCTCTTCTTCCGTTAGACTCCCATGGAGTCTCTTGACGTAAAAGCCAAATCCTCCATTACTGACGACACACTGTTTGTCTAACAACTACTGCTGCTCCGACTGAAATTTAACTACTCCGAACTAAAATTTGGCTATTGAATCTTGCATCTCCTCATCATTCAAGCTTGCAAAGTGAATCCCCTCCAATTTTATTTATTGAAATTTTTCAAAACATTGTCTCGGTACATCAAATGCCCCACTTTTTATTTTTCCTTTTCTACCTCTCTGTTAGCATTTGTTGGAGTTATAACCTACTTTACTAGGGTTTTGCCTTTTGCCTTTCTTTTTACCTTTCTATCCTTATTGTACCTTTATTGTTTGGCTATATATATGGAAGTTCTACACTTAATTTGTATCATTTTTCACTCACGTTTATTTCAAGTTGGTATAAGATCTACAACCCTAACCCTAGCCACACCAACGAAAACAATACCAATACCCAAAATGACAACCTCAAACTCCACCAAACCAATACCTAGCAAACCGGCAACATACCCACCGACAGCAACAATACCCACCGACATCAGCAGCAACTTCTCACCTGTAAACACAACACTCCACCAAACCAAGCAGCACCAAAACACCCAATCCCAGTCCTAGAAGCCACCGATTGCCCAAACCACTAACTAACTCCACCGAGACCATAGCAACACCAACAACCAAAGCAAAGCAAAACAAAACAGCACTGACATACTGCCCTCATCAAACCTAAACAACAGTAGCCAACGACATATACCCCTTTAGAAAAATTGAACCCAGCAACCCAATAAATCGAACCCAATAAACCAAACGAATCCAACCAGCAACCCACTGTCCAACCTAGAAACTCACTGTTGGGTCACTGCCTAGCCCACTCATCAGCCCATTGTTGGGTTGTGTTTTTAGATGTAGTTTCGTCTTTTGTACTCTTCATCACAGTGCTGTCAAGTCGCAGTATCTAGGACTTTTTTAGGAAGGAGCAAATCCTCTTCTCCATTGATCTATTTTTGATGCAGTAGATCACTTTTATATTTCCTAGATTTCAGGGTATCGTGACCTAATTATTTGATAGCTTTATGGACCTTCTTTGTCTGTCGCTATTATTCAACTTGTGGTACATTGTTCTCCCTTATTTTATCATTCTATTTATCTTAGAGTTATTTTTCTATTACGGGTGTTCTAGTATTGTTATTGATATGACCACTATTGAGGGACATGAGAAACCTATTGTTGACACCTTTACCGTTAAGACATCTATTAGTACTTCCACTTTTATATTTGACCAGTATACAGTACCTACTAGCACAGTCGCATTACCAGCAATGTCAGGCATGATCTCTCAAAAAGTTACAACACAATTGTTGAATGACAGTAACTTCGTTGAGTGGTTTCGCTCATTCCAACTTTTCTTAGGCCATGTAGGGAAGCTTAGTTGGCTGACGAGATCTCACCCAAAGCCAGCTGATGAAGACCTTGAATATTTTGCATGGTTCTCTGAGAACTACACCATTCTTGGATGGTTATTTGGCTCGATGGAGCCATTTGTCTGCAAGATTCACTAGTTTCATAGCTCTGTTCTGAAGCAATGGGGCGCATTATCAGATATGTATTCCCAGTCAGGACGAGGAGTTCATGTTGATGAGCTTTCTCATGAGCTCTCATATGCTCGACAAGGAAATATGATCGTTCAGGATTATTATGGCTATTTTAGCCAGAGATGGCTTAAGTATGAGACTCGATGTTCTTTTGCTACTATTTCGAGGATAGAGCTTGAGGGAGCAGCATTCTTGCATACTTGAAAATAGGAAGATATGATTCACAAGTTCCTTATAGGGCTTCGTGATGAGTTTGAGGGACGTTGTTTATAGATCTTGTCGATGATGAGGCTTCCGTCTCTTTATGAGTTGTATGTGGTGATTGAGCAGCATGAGTGCCGCATCTGTATTGCATCACTTTCAGTTGCGACCTTGACTCCTCTGGCCTACCAGATGGCCCTTGCAGTTACTGTAGAGTCTTGTTTAGGATTCTTAGCCAGAGGTGGACAACGCTCGAACCAACGCCGTCAGGGCACTCTAGATCAGCACAGACAGTGGAATTCTCGTCAGTGTGATTATTGTGGCCGACTAAGACATCTCAAGGCTGCTTGTTGAAAGTTCCATCTGGTGCTTAAGCCGCCTTCTCGAGGTCGTACTACTGTTATTGCTAAGATACCACCATCTACTGTCGTTGCTCCTACTGCTACTCCTACTGTTTCTCCTTGATTAAGTGATATGGATGCTATCACTTCCCGATTGAATTTACTTATGTCTGTCCTAACTTCTCAAGGTCTAACTTCTGCTACTATCACCACTGCAGGTATGCCTCATGCCAGTCTGTCTCCTCTTTAGATGCTAGACTCGAATGAGAATGGTCATATGACAGGTAAGGTCCATCACTTTACCACTTTTGACGAGCCGTTACATACACAAGTTTAGCTAGCAAATAGGACACATGCCTCTATTGTTAGTAGGGGTACAGTCTGCCTCCCAAATGGCTTTACATTATATTCAATTTTTCATGCGTCAAAATTGGTCATGAGTCTATTATCCGTACATCAGTTAGCTAGAAATTTTCAATGTACGACCGTGTTCTTATCTGATTTGTGTTATTTGCAGGACCTGAGTACCGGGAGAATTGTTATCAGGAGGACATGAGAGAGATGGATTGTATTATCTAGGAGATCCACCTCTAGTTTCACCAGTTCCTCGACCTCCATCACCTGCACCTGCTTTGTCTTTATTTATTCCCAACTTGCATGCTAGTATTTTACCTAGTACTTGTCGTTATGATTTTTTATCACAAGCTATTCAGTTGTGGCATAACCGTTTTGGGCATACAAATTTTAAATATTTATGTAAGTTATTTCCTTCTTTGAGCAATGCTTGTGTTGGTGGTAAACTTGACTGTGTTATATATTCCCTGTTAAAATATGTTTGGACTAGTTTTATTCCTCGCATGCACCAGTCACCCAAGTCATTTGATCTAATACATTCTAATATTTGGGGACCCTCTCCTGTTGCTGCTCTATCAATTGCTCGATACTATGTGACATATATAGATGATCATACCCGTTGTACTTGGGTCTATCTTTTGCATAGGAAGTCTGATGTACTCCCTATCATCACTCAATTTTTTCAGATGATTAAGACACAATTTGATGTCATTGTTCATGGTCTTCGTTCTAATAATGTCAAAGAATATGTGTCTGATACCTTAATGTCTCACATTTCCTCTCAGGGTATCCTTCAGTAGCTTACTGATTCATATACTCCTGAGCAAAATGGAGTTGCTGAAAGAAAAAATAGAAGTCTAATAAGGATGGTTCGTTGTATGCTTAGAGGCATGGGAGTACCAAAATCTTATTGGTATTTTACTGTTTTGATTTTTACCTTTCTATGTAATCGTACACTGAGTCGTGTTCTTCAATATAAGGCTCCCTTATAGGTCTTATTTCCTGAGCGGACACTTTTTTTGGTCCCCCCTCGTGTTTTTGGCTGTATATATTTTGTTCATGATCGGTCTCCTACTCGTCACAAGCTTGATGATAAAGTGATTCGTTGTGTCTTTGCGGGCTATTGTCATCAGTTTAAGGGGTATCAGTGTTATGATCCTATCAGGTGTCATTAGTTTGAGCATATTCCTTATTTTTCTTCCAGTTCTGTGTCTATCCCTCTAGTTGATGATACTCTCTTTGATTTTTCATTACCACAGGAGCCACAGCCATTAGTCACTATCACTACAGAGTCATCAGTCTCTCCTCTTCTAAAACCATTTGTCCTTATCAGTACAGAGTCACTAGTCTCTCCTTTGCAGGTTTATGTTCGTCACCACCGCTCTCATCCCTCTACTGATGTCCCCTCTACCTCAGGCGATGCAGGTAATACTTCTCAGTTCGTTGAGCATATTGATACAACTATTGTTAGTCTGATGAGATTGCAGATACTGAGCTAGTTACTTTTTCTAATGAGACATTGTTAGTGGAAGATGATGATTTAGGGTGTCGTTATCCATGGCATGATCGCTGTCTAGTTGTTTGTCATGGTTAGACTGCCAAGATTTTATATCCGATCTCTACTTATGTTTCTTATGATGATTTGTCTCCTACATTTCGAGCTTATAGTATGGCCTTATCAGATATGTCAATTCCTTGCTCTATTTCAGAGGCTATGCAGGAGTCCCAGTGGGTTCTTGCCATGCAAACAGAGATTGATGTTTAAGGGGCTCATCTTATATCTTGGAAGAGGAAGAAACAGTCAGTTGTCTCTCGCTCTTCACATGTGAGATTATCAGGCAATAGCACTTGGCACATGTGAAATTATCTGACTACGATCAAATCTTGGTGAGTTGGAATTTCTAATGACTTCTTCATCTATATTATACTATGATAATCGATCTTCTATTCAGCTCGCTTCGAACTCTGTACAATGCGGGAGGACGAAGCATATAGAGTTTGATGTTCACTTTCTTCGAGAGAAGGTTAGTTGTGGTATTATTACTCCATTGTTTGTGAGGACCAGTGATCAGGTTACAGAAGTTTTTACCAAACATATCACTCTATCCATTATCTGGGACTATGTTGTCAAGCTTGGCTTAGTTGATATTTTTGCGCTTAACTTGAGGAGGAGAGTTGGAGTTATAACCTAGTTTATTAGGGTTTTGCCTTTTGCCTTTCTTTTTACCCTTTTATCGTTGTTGTACTTTTATTGTTGGTTATATATAGGGTGGTTCTACGCTTAGTTTGTATCCCTTTTTACTCACGTTTATTCCAAGTGCATTAGCCTTTTTTTTTCTTAGATTGGATATTGAATTACTTTAATTTTTTTTTTTTGGCTAAAAGACCAGTTGTGACATGCCTACAACGTGTTTGATGAAATGCCCAAAAACTATTTTGGATTGAATACTATTAACATCAATAAACCCACTATTGAAAGGAAAATTCTATGCTTAAAAAAAAAAGTGTCAAACAGGGACCAACTAATGTGGTCCCTTGTTCTATTGTAGGAAATTGATAATGTGCAACTTCGAGCTATTAGTTACATCATTTATGAAAATGAAAAATCAATTCGGATAATTTCTAAAACAAGTATTAAATTAGTTCGAATTTGTTTAGTATTGAATTGGGACCAAGGCAAAAAAAATTCTTCTATCAAAGAGGCTGGCATTTTTAGTTACATTTTATTCATTTAAAACTCAAATTTTACTTACCACTTCATCCTTATTTTTTGTTCATTTGTTTAGTCAATGTATCCTTTCCCGGAGCCTGGATGGTTATTCCAATAGTTTCTTGCTAACTAGTGACTCAGTGAGGCTTATGCTCCATTTGGTAGGAATGGTAGAAAGTAAGAAGGATAAGAAGTAAGAGGAATACATTTTCTATCCTTCAAGGAAGTAAAATAGGAATGATACACTTTTCTTTCTTTATGTTTAGTAGAACTGATGGAAAATAAAAAATAATTAATTTTTTTTTTGTACTGACTAAGATTATGGATAATAATCAAGTTGTGTCGTGTCAGATTCGTGTTGAGTCATTGTGGGTTCGTGTTTAATATTAAGCAAACTTAACTCAACTCATTTAACTAATCGTGTCATGTCGAGTTGACCTATTTATTTTCGTATCGTGTTCGTGTTCGTATTTGTATTGATTCACACAAACTTTGAATATAAAATTTAACGCTAATATTCTATTTTCACTTAATTGAATTCATGCTCATGCTTTTTTTACAAACTAAAAATTAACTTAAATAATTGTAATAATAATAATGAGTAAAAATATCTTTTTTATATAATAATATGTCAGTGATTTATAAATAGTTACAAATAATTTACATTTTATATCTATAATACTAGTTAAAATGTTAATTTCATATTAATTTCTCGTTACCATACAAACGAAAAATAGAGAAAGTGTTTATTCTTAAATAAATGGGTTGATGGTGTCAATTTTGGGTCTGATGGGTTGAACTGAATATGAACAGTTTATTTTTCGTGTTCGTGTGTCAGATCATTTTCGAGTTCGTGTTGAGTTATAATCAAGTTCATGTCATAAAATTGGTGTCGAGTTTAAGTCATGTCATCTTGTTAAGTTGAAAATTTTCACCCCTAACTAAGATGAAAATTTATTTTAAAATTTCTTAATATATATATATATATATATATATATATATATATATATATATATATATATATATATATATATATATATATATATATATATATATATATATATATATAAATACATATTTTATCAGCATATTTTTATATGAAATTAATGTATACATAATATATGTATATATAAAAAGATATATAGATAAATACGATACATCTCAACAAATAATTAACTTTTCATACACTTTCCTTCCGACTTTGGAGGGATTGATTTTGATTAGTTGGAAGGAAAGTTAATCCATCCACTTTTTCTCCCTTACCAAATATGATATTTTATTTATCCCTCCAATTTTTCATCTTTCCAACTTTTCATCCTTTCATTTTTCAATCATACCAAACAGATTATTAGATTTATGATCCAAACTTAATTTTACCACTATATCATATGAAAGTTGATTGTGATAAATTCTATACCATTTAAATTTTGACACTCACCTGTTAAATAAATTTTTTGTTGTGCTAGTGTTTCTATGGGCAATGGTCAAGAACTACCCACTACTCATATAGGTCCCTCAACTCTTAATGCTTCTTCTTATCCTTTCAAACTCCAAAACATTCTTAGGGTTTCTATCGTTGCCACTAATTTGTTGTCTGCTAAACAATTATGTGCAGACAATAACTGTTTGCTTCTCTTTGATTTTGATTCATTTTTTATTCAAGACAAACTTTGAAGAAAGTTCTCTATCAAGGCAAGTCTAGCAAAAACCTTTATCCCCTTCAACTTCACCACAATTCTTCTTCTTATCATATGGCTTACCTTGTACAAGAATACTTGATTAGCTCTAGCATGACAAACTTGGTCACCCTTCATCTTCTGTATTTCATCATTTTACTTCCTCCCCAACTTAGCCAGGCCACAACAAGCTAAATCTTTATGTTTGTGAACATTGTTTGTATGGCAAAATGACTAAGCTCCCTTTTCAACTTTCAAAATATATTTCTTTGTATCCTCAAGAAACAGTACACTCCAACATATGGGGCCCTGCTCCTCACATTTCTGTCAATGGCTTTTGATATTATGTTTCCTTTATACATGAATGTACTACATTTACTTGGATATTTCACATGGTTAATAAATTTGAAGTTCATTCTATTTTCTGTAAGTTTAAAGTATATGTTAAAAATCTATTGTCTTACTCTTTGAAGACACTACAGTCTGATGGTGAAGGTGAATATAATAGTCATTCTTTTCAGTAATTTATTACTGCTTTAGGAATTCACCCCCCGAAATCTTGTCCCTATACTTTAGACCAAAATGGTTTGGTAAAGACAAAGCATAGGCACATTACTAAAACTACCCTGACTCTTATGTTCAGAGCTTTTGTTCCCTCTTATTTTTGGTTTCATGCCTTTACTACTGTTACATATCTTTTTAATAGACTCCTTAGCTCCACTACTTCCAACAAATCTCCATTTCACCTTCTTTTTGATTAACCATTTGATTATGCTTAGCTTAAAGTGTTTGGTTGTGCATGTTATCCCCTTTTAAAGCTTTATAATCAACACTAACAACAACTCAATACTAAGGAGTGTGTTTGTGACACCCCAAAATTCTTGTGTCTGTAATTACCCGATTGATCACCTATCAACCCGCGGAATACTCGTGGACACAATGTAATTCGATACCACATCGTTATGTCTCATTTACCAAGATCCACAACTTAACAAAATTTGGATAGAGTCTCATTTGTTCGACGAGCTCTACCCAAAATACAACCTGTACAATATTGACCACACCGAGTCTATCCATCCATTCACAATTGTATAGTATCAAATACTACCATAATCATCATCATTATGTACATTCATTCATAAAAGAATAAATGTCTCAAAATAGTCCCCTATACATGCCTTGTAAATATAAACAAGTTTTTGTTAAAAAAAGTACACAAGGCCAAAAGTAATTATAAACAAGGGACTACGATGTCAAAAGAAGAGCCACAGACTGGCTCTGTCGTCAAAGCGGGCCCATGGCCTCACCTTCGGTGAACGGTTGTGTAATACCTGAAAAATATTCCCATAAAAGGTGAGCCAACGCTCAATAGGGTAACTCCTATAAAGAATACTTCTCAATCTAAATGCATATGAAATGTCACATACAACAATCATTTCATGCGATCATTCAAATATGTCTATTATGAACAAATGTCATAAATCATGTCATGCCATGAACACAATATGTTTATGAGACTCATGAACACAATACCAACACCGAGCCCCATCCCGAGCTCCTACAACACATGCAATGTCATGTGTATGTATCCGGACATTTCAAGTCCCGTCATTAGTGTTATGTACACTCAATGACTAATTAATTTATTTTCTTGTGTTTGTGTAGGGAAATAATTTATGGTATTACACCAATGGGACACCAACCATCAACGGATTCTCAGGACATCCCACTTGGGGCTCCGTTTTGGCCGTTAAATTTTTCTGGAATTTTACCGCCGAAAAGTGTATAAACCAAGTAAGCGGGTCTTGCACCCGAGAGAGAATCTAGCATTTCTTGCTATTTTCGACACGTTTATCCATTTAATTTTTTGTGTGACTCAACCAGACCTTGGTGCAATTTTTTCGATCCCACAATCAACCACCTATGTGGTGATTGATTTCATCTCATGCACACACTACCACCCATGTCAATGCCTATGAATGTAATGTAACTCATGCATAATGACATTTCAATGTACAATTGTCTTTGGTACCATTTACAATGTCCATTAGATAAAGAATATAATATAATGACATTTTCAATATGGCAACATGTTTATCAATTCTATAAACATAAGCACAAGTCCACCACAATAATTATATGTTAAATAATCATTTAACATACATATTATTCCATAATCACATAACAAGCTAATAATTTTATTAAACTTGATATGCTATTTAAAACATAAAATAATGTTAATGTACAATTAACATACTTTAAACCACTAACATTAACTTACACCAAGTTAATCATAATAGGATTTTTCTAATTACAAAGTTAATTATAAATCATATATTTGACCTACTAGTTACACTAGTCAAGACCTAACATGTGATATACACCCATAGTCTACCCATTTCATATGCCATATTTTAAGTTGAAAGTAAATCTAAATAGGGGAAACCCTACCTCTTGTAGTGTGAGTCCACGTACTGGAACTCCGATGAAGCCCAATTTAACTTTTCAAACTTTATGCCTAGATTATCGTCTTTGATATTCTTTCAGAGAAAAATATGATATTTGGTGTGGTTGCGTAGCTCTCGCTAAGTAAAACAACTTTAATTCTTTGCCCGAAATGATTAAACAGTCCAATCTTCGTAGATCTAAAGAAGAAGAAGAAAGGAGCAAAATAAAGAAAAAAAACTCTTTTCTCTCTCTCACTCACTCGGCAGCCGGCTGAAGGAAGAAAAAGTGGAAGACTAAAGTCTTCCACACTTATATATATATAGTAAAAATTTATAGTTCAAAAATTTATGTTTTTGACCCTTATATTTATAATTAATTATTATTTTATCCCTTTAATTATGATTTTTAATAATAGTAATAATAATTTTTTTTTCGAATTTTACATTCTCTCCCCCTTAAGAAAATTTCGTCCCCGAAATTATACCCACATGCATGTATAACGACATGCATATACAAAAAATTATTAAATACTCTATGACTATAAGAGATGTACCTCCATCCTCGAACAGAAATGGATAGGTAGGTCGGAAAGTGTCCTCACGCTCCCATGTCACCTCCTCCACCCCACAATGCTGCCACAACACCTTTACCTGCCTCACAGTCTTGCCACACAAAACCTGCTATCGGCTGTCCATGATACGCACCGGTCCCTCCTTGAAGGTCACATCTACATCAACCACTAGCTCACCCCAATCCACCACGTGTGTAGGATCTGGAGTGTACTTTTATGAGCATAGAAACATGGAATACCGAGTGAACACCAGATAGATTTGACAGTAATGCCAACCGATAGGCAACTGTACCAACCCTCTCAAGTACCTCCTAGGGCCCAATATACCTTAGCGACAACTTTTCTCGCTTTCTGAACGTGACTACTCCTCTCTTAGTCATCACCTTCAAGAAGACATGATCTCTGACCTCGAATTCCAATGATCGTCGCCGTTTATCGGCGTAGCTCTTCTGTCGGCTCTGAGCCGTGAGAAGACATTTTCGTATCAAGTACACCTTCTACGAAATGTCTCTAATCAAATTCGGACCCGTTGAGGGTTTCTCTCCAACCTCCGTCCAACAAATCGGAGAACGGCACGACCTCCCAATAAGTGCCTCATAGGGCGCCATCTGTATACTCGCTTGATAACTGTTGTTGTAGACAAACTCTACTAATGGTAAGTGCTCCTCCCAGCCACCCTTGAGATCAAGGACGCATGCCCGCAACATATCCTCTAAAGTCTGGATGATCCTCTCTGACTAACCTTCCATCTGGGGATGAAAAGCGGTACTTCATCATCAATTGCGTCCCCATGGCCTGTTAAAAACTCTCCCAAAAATGAGCGATGAATCTAGGATCCCGATCTAATACTATAGATACGGGCACCCCATGTAATCGGACGATCTCCCATATATACAGTCGATAGAAATTCTCGAGTGTGAAGGTCATCTATACTGCCAAAAAGTGTGCCGACTTCGTAAGTCGGTCCACTATCACCCACACTGCATCATGCCCTTGCAATGTCCATGGCAAGCGGGTCACAAAATTCATCGTGACGTGCTCCCACTTTCACTCAACGACCTCTAAAGGTTGGAGCAACCCTGTTGGTCTCTGGTGTTCAGCCTTGACCTGTTGACATGTGAGACATCGACTAACAAAATCTCCAACATGCTTCTTCATCCCACTCCAATAGTATTGGCGGCGAAGATCATGATACATCTTTGTGCCACCTGGATGTACAGTAAAACGGGAGCAATGAAACTCCCTAAGGATCTCCTCTCTCAAATTCGCATACTAGTGATCCACAACTCTTCCTCTGAAGCGAAGACTACCATCCACATGAATGGCCCAGTCCTCGTCACCTGCACCCGACTGTACCTTGTCCCTGATGGACAATATCTCAGTATCTTGCCCCTGGGACTCGATCACTCTGCTCACTAAGGAAGGCGTAGCCACTAGACTCCCCAAAGTGCCCTTAGTCGGATTCCTGTAGTGTAGCCTGAACTGTCCCACAGTCTCGAGCATCAACCACTCCTAGGAAGCTATGCTGGCCAAGACTCCCCGTGACTTACGGCTCAATGCATCAGCCACCACATTTACCTTACCGGGATGGTAATGCAAAGTGAAGTCATAATCCCCTAGGTACTCCATCTACCTGTGCTGCCTCATATTAAGATCCCGTTGTGTGAAGATGTACTTCAGACTTTTATGGTCCAAAAACACCTCAAACTGCTCTCCATATACATAGTGGCGTCATGTCTTCAAGGCAAAGACAACAGCTGCTAACTCCATGTCATGCGTGGGATAGTTTTGCTCGTGGCTCTTTAACTGCCAAGAACCAAACCTACCACTCTTCCGGACTGCATTAAACACACCCAAGTCCATCCTTAGAGGCATCACAATAAACTGTGTACTTCTGTCCCCTCTCCGAAACTATCAAAATTGGAGCTGAAGTAAGCCTCTTCTTCAACTCTTGGAATGCCCTTTCACACGACTCATTCCACTGGAAAATGATATCCTTCCGGGTCAACCTGGTCATAGGTGCGGCTAGTCGGGAGAAGTCCTCGATGAACCTCCGGTAGTACCCTGCCAATCCCAAGAAATTGCATATCTCAAAGATTGACTTTGGTCTCTGCCAACTCATAACTACCTCAATCTTCTCCGGGTCAACCGACACCCCTAAAGCCGATACCATGTTTCCCAAAAATTTTACCTCCGTAAGCCAAAATTCACACTTACTGAACTTGGGCGTACAACTGGTGGTCTCTCAAGATTTGGAGAACAACCCTTAAATGACCCTCATGCTCCTCCTCAATTTTGGAGTAGATCAGTATGTCATCAACAAAGACCACAACAAACTAATCTAGGTAGAGCTGAAACACCCTATGCATGAGATCCATGAATGCCGTTGGGACATTCGTCAATCCGAATGGCATCACAATAAACTCAAAATGCCTATAACGGGTTCGAAATGCCATCTTTGGAATGTCGACATCCTTAATCCTCAACTGATGGTACCCCATGCGTAGATCTATCTTGGAGTAGACCCGTGCCCCTCTTAGTTGGTCAAACAAGTCATCAATACGTGGCAAAGGGTACCTATTCTTGATAGTGACTCTGTTTAACTGTCGATAGTCAATGCAAAGCCTAAGTGTCATGTCCTTCTTCATGGCAAATAGCACCAGAACACCCCAAGGTGAAGTACTCGGCCTAATAAAGCCTCTGTCCAATAGCTCTTGTAACTGAACTTTAAGCTCTTGTAACTCCGCTGGTGTCATCCTATGCGGTGCCATAGAAATAGGGGATGCACCGGGCTGTAACTCTATGGTGAAGTCTACATCCCGATGCGGTGACAATCTTGGTAACTCATCTGGAAAGACGTCCGCATAGTCACACATAACTCGAGGCAAACCCAACTCATGTCTTACCTCGTTCTCCAGTGTAAGGCTAGCAAGCCAACCTATCAACTGTCCGTACCATCGAGAGTCATATACGGCATGAGGTCAAGCATTGTGCTTCTCCCCTTGAAACTTGAAACAAATCTCATCTAAAGTGTAAGTCATAACCCTCTTGCGCTCGCAATCAGTGACGACCTTATGTGCTGCCAACCAATCCATCCCGAGTATGACATCGAACTCCGTCATCTCGATGACCCTAAGATCAACGGTAAGCTGGGTTCCTTCGATCTCCAACACATAACCCCGACATATCTTGTTAATGCAAACTCTGTCTCCTAGGGGTGAACTCACATATATAGGATCCTCCAGATTCTCGGCCTCTAAGCCCAAGTCTCGTAGGCATGATGTAACAATAAAAGAATTTGATGCACCAGAATCAAATAATACTCTAGTCCATAATATAGAGAGAAGAAATGTACCCTGAATTATCGACTGATCTGCCGATAAAGTCTGCGGTGTGATGGCAAAGACTCGCCCCTGGGTCCCTGAAGTCCCGACCTAAAAGTCCTATCCCCGTCCTCGGCCCATGCCTAGGCCCATCTGGCCTGATTGCGGAGTCCCCGCTTGTGAAGTGGTAGGGGCCTGTACTGCACCCTGTAATTGGAACTGATTTTCCTAGCCCTTGGTGGGATAGGAAGGAATAAAGTAGGTCTGTGGATACCCCACTGATGATTGGGACTGAGATGCCCCGTAGTTCTGAGATCCCTACCTCTGAGGACACTCTCTCTTCAAGTGGCCTGGCTGGTGACAATAGTAACATATCCGTAGGCCTCCTTGTTGTGTGGCCCAAAAATTCCTCCCGCCTTGGAAAGATTGACCATGGCCTTGGCCTTGATACCCTCGGCCCTGTCCCTATGGGGTAGAAATCCTCTGTCTTTTTCCCGAGCTAGTAGTGGAGGACTGTCCCTCCTTCTTCCTGTCCTTTGATCCGGCCTCTTGAATACTCTTGGGGTCTTTCACCTCTCTCTCTATAGCCATGACTTTCTCGACCATCTCGTCCAAGTCGTGCAACCTATGACCAACAATCTTCCCATAGATGGATAGCTTTAGGTCATTCTCAAACCTCCGCACCTTGGCTAAATTCGTGGCCATGTAGTCATCCGCAAAACGTGCCAATTCTGTGAACTTAGCCACGTACTGCATAACCGTCATCATTCCTTGCTTCAAGTTTAGAAATTACTGGGCTTTGAATTCCCGAACAGTTGGTGGGAAATACTTCTTCATGAAGAGCTTTTGAAACTCTCCCCATGTCATCCTCCCGATGTCTATTAACTTTGCCCATGTCCACCATTGATGGGCTTCTCCCTCAAACTGAAAAGTGGCCAACCGTATCTTAGTGGCATCAAATGCAATCTTCATTACCTCTAAAATTTTGTCCACCTGTTAGAACCAATGGTCAGCTACCATCAGATCCCCTCCTCCTACAAAAGTTGGTGGGTTGTGGGACTTAAACTTCTGGAGGTTGTTCGAGCCTCCTTGGCCCACATTGGCACTGGCTTGAAAAAAGGTGGCAGTCATCGTACCCATAAGCCTTGTGGGACTTAAAGGCTTGTTGATCAAAAGTCGGTGGTGGTGGTTGGTTGTTCCGTTCACCCCAACGTCCCCTTCCTCTAGTTATCATATATACACACATAAGATAGCAATAGACCAATAACTTAGTATCCCAAAGTTATGGATCAAAATTAAACAGTAGAATATATACCTACCAGGAGAAACTCAAACAGTAGGCTTACACATTCTTTCCCTTCCCGACTCTAAGGTTATGTTTTCTAACCATAGTGTCTTATTCCTATATACATTTAATCATGCATATAATCTCATAACACATAGCATGTAACATTTAATACATTTAACATGCAATGCAAAATGGATGCAATGGCTTAGACCCATGCCTTGCAAGCCCTAGGTAAATCGAGAACCTAGGCTCTGATACTAAGCTATGACACCCCAAAATCCTTGTGTCTGTAATTACCCGATTGATCACCTATCAACCCGCAGAATACTCGTGGATACCATGTAATTCGATACCACATCGTTATGTCTCATTTACTAAGATCCATAACTTAACAAAATTTGGGCAGAGTCTCCTTTGTACGAGGAGCCCTACCCAAAACGCAATCTGTACAATATTGACCACACCAGGTCTATCCATCCATTCACAATTGTACAGTATCGTATACTACCATAATCATCATCATTACGTACATTCATTCATAAAAGAATAAATGTCTCAAAAGAGTCCCTTATACATGTCTTTTAAATATAAACAAGTTTTTGTTACAAAAATTACACAAGGCCAAAAGTAATTATAAATAAGGGACTACGATGTCAAAAGAAGAGCCACAGACTAGCTCTGTCGTCAAAGCGGGCCCACGTTTCACATACAACAATCATTTCATGCAATCATTCAAATATGTCTATTATGAACAAATGTCATAAATCATGTCATGCCATAAGATGAGACTCACGAACACAATACCAATATCGAGCCCCATCCTGAGCTCCTACAACACATGCAATGTCATGTGTATGTATTCGGGCATTCCAAGCCCCATCATTAGTGTTATATACACTCAATGACTAATTAATTTATTTTCTTGTGTCTTTGTGGGGAAATAATTTATGGTATTACACCAATGGGACACCAACTATCAACGGATTCTCAGGACATCCCACCTGTGACTCCATTTTGGCCGTTACACTTTTCTGTAATTTTACCGCAGGAAAGTGTATAAATTACGTAAGCGGGTCTTGCATCCAGGGAAAATCTAGCCCTTCTTGCTATCCCCGACACGTTTATCCATTTAATTTTCCGTGTAACTCAGTCGGACCTTGGTGCGATTTTTTCGAGCCCACAATCAACCACCTATGTGGTGATTGATTTCACGTCATGCACACACTCCCCACCATGTCAATGCCCATGAATGTAATGTAAGCCATGCATAATGACATTTCAATGTGCAATTGCCTTTGGTACCATTTACAATGTCCATTACATAAAGAATACAATATAATGGCATTTTCAACATGACAACATGTTTATCAATTCTATAAACATAAGCACAAGTCCACCACAATAATTATATGCTAAATAATCATTTAACATACATATTATTCCATAATCACATAACAAGCTAATAATTTTATTAAACTTGATATGCCATTTAAAACATAAAATAATTCTAATGTACAATTAATATGCTTTAAACAACTGAAATTAACTTACACCAAGTTAATCATAATAGGATTTTTCTAATTACAAAGTTAATTATAAATCATATATTTGACTCACTAGTTACACTAGTCAAGACCTAACATGTGATATACACTCATAGCCTACCCATTTCATACGTCATATTTTAGGTTGAAAGTAAATCTAAATAGAGGAAACCCTACCTCTCGTAGCGTGAGCCCACGTACTGGAACTCCAAGGAAGCGCAATTTAACTTCTCAAACTTTAGACCTAGATTATCGTCTTTGATATTCTTTTGGAGAAAAATACAATATTTTGTGTGGTTGCGTAGCTCTCGCTGCGTAGAGTAACTTTAATTTTTGGCCCAAAACGGTTCGTAGATCTGAAAAAGAAGAAGAAAGGAGAATAATAAAGAAAAAAAAAACTCTTTTCTCTATTTCACTCACTCGGCAGCCAGCTGGAGGAAGAAAAAGTGAAAGACTAAAGTCTTCCACACTTATATATATATATATATATATATATATATATATATATATATATATATATATATAGTTTAGAAATTTACATTTTTGACCCTTATATTTACAATTAATTATTATTTTATCCCTTTAATTAAGATTTTTAATAATAATAATAATAAATTTTTTTTTTCGGATTTTATAGTGTTTTTCTAAGATATCCTCTTGACTACAAGGTATATCTCTGCTATGATCTTTCAGCCAACAGATTCAATGTTTTCAGACACGTCCTTTTTAACGAAACTTTTTTTCCATTTGCTTATTCATCTATTTTTCCACCATTCTCTCCAGCACCTATTGATTACTGGTATCCACCATTCTCTACTACTCCAAGTGATGCCTCTTTTGTTCTTGGCACTCCTTCTTCCTCTGCAGCTCCTCATTTTGACTCTTCATTACTTCCACTTCTTTGTCAAAGTTTTACTTCTACTACTTCTTTGTCTCCCTTATCATTAGCATCTGTTTCTTATGTCATTCTCTCATTTCTTTTAAACATGCTTCTTCTATTCCCTTACCACCTACTATTGCCTCAACCTGTGATAATGTCCATTCTATGACTACAAGATCTAAATCTGGTATCTCAAAAAAAAAAAAAATTACTTTCTTGTCTACTTCCACTTCTTTGGAACCCACTTCCAATAATATTGCTTCTAAATCTTCTAAATGGAGGCATGCTATTGCAGATGAATTTTCTGCTTTACAAAAACAAGGTACTTGGTCTCTTGTTCATCCTTCACCAGGTCAGAATGTTGTTGGTTGTAAATGGATGTTCAAACTTAAACATAATCCAGATGGCATAGTTGCTAGGCACAAAGCAAGACATGTAACAAAAGGGTTTCATCAGGTTGCTGGTACTGATTACAATGAGACATTTAGTCTTCTGGTTAGACAAGCTACTGTAAAGACAATTTGAACTCTTGTAGTTCATTTTGGTTGGACTCTTCATCAGCTGGATGTCAAAAATGATTTCTTGCATGGATTTCTCAAGGAAGAGGTTTATATGACACCACCACCTGGTTTCATTGATCCAACTGTTTGTACTGTTGTTTGTAGACTTCATAAGTCTATCTATGGCCTTAAACTAGCCCTTAGCGCCTAAATTGAAAGATTTATATCCCATCTTAAAACCTTCAACTTTTAGGCCTCAACTGCTAATTATTCTTTGTTTGTCAAGATTTCTACTCAGTCTGTTACTATCCCCACTTCTTAATCAAGAATTTGACATAAAAGATCTTGGACCCTTACACTTCTTTCTTGGTCTTGAAGTCTAATATCTACCCCAGGGCCTCTTTCTTTCTCAGACCAAATATGTTCATGATCTTCTCCAAAGTGCAAATATAGTTTGCTGTAAACTTTGCAAGTCTCCTTGTCTAGCATCCATAAGGCTCAGCAAGACTGAAGGCACTCCCACATCCCACTCTTTATAAGAGCTTGGTTGGGGCTCTCCAATATATTACATTCACAAGATTAGATATTGCCTTTGCTGTCAACCAAGTTTGTCAATTCATGGTTGTTCCCATTGATGTGCATTTCTCTGTAGTCAAGAGAATTTTGATATACCTCAAAGGCTCAAGTTCTCTTGGTATTACATACACTCTCAGCTCTCTGCATCTTTCAGCTTTCACTGATGCTAACTGGGCTGGAGATCCCACTGATAGGAGATTTATTTCTGGTTTTATTATCTTCCTAGGTTCTTACTCTATTCATTGGGGAGCCAAGGAAAAAACCACAATAGCAGACTCTTCTATTGAGTCTGAGTATAGGTCACTGACTACTACTGCTGCAGAGTTAGCTTGGTTCAGAATGTTTCTCAAAGATCTTCACATTTTTATTTCTTAGCCTTCTACACTTTGGTGTGACAACATTTCTGCCCTAGCCTTGGCTTTCAGTCCTTTGTTCCATGGTTGAACCAAGCACATAGAGATTGACAATCATTTCATTTGAGATAAAGTGCTCAAAAAAGATCTGGAAGTTCATTATGTGTCCACTATTGATCAACTGGCTGATGTCTTCATTTAAGGACTCTCTTCTGACAGGTTTCTTCTCCTACGTGACAAACTCATGCTTAGTGTTCCCCCCATTAATCTGAGGGGAGGTATTAGCTCTACAACTCCTTCTGCAGCTCCTCCAGCTCAGCTCAGTATTAACAAGATTCCTTATGCAGCTACATCAACTCTGAAGCAAATCAACAACACACTTCAGAATTCTGCCACTTGTTTTAAATTGATACTCTAGTGTGTTATAGATCACATGTAACAGTAACTAAGTTAGTTACAACTAAGCATAGTTATAATTAATCCTGATCAACTTAGACCTAAGCTAGCTTTGTAGATAAATAATTGATGTAATCACACTTTTGGAAGGTAATGAGAATCCTCTATAGATTGCTCTTCTTTCTTCTTCTTGAGCGAAAATTGTATTGAAAAAAATATGAATCCTACAATTTTCACAGACTAAATGGCAAGTTGATTTGACTTAAATTACTGGCTATTTGAAAAGTGAAACTAAATTTCTTCAGTGGCGAAAAGTAAAGTAAATTTTTATTGATTGTAACTGTATTTCAGTATCATTTTCTCGTACTATATTTCATAAAAAGATTGTACCTAATTGTACAATACTTAAATCATTGAACATAGTGCAATGACAAGATTAAGCTAGAAAGAACTTGTTTAAACGAGTTGTTGGAGAGAAGATCTGAAAGCTGAGTAAACAGCATGCCATCCTTGTTGTGAAGGATGAATCACATCCCAGAAAAATGATAGCTTTGGGTTCTCACATACACTGTACTTCTTCCTACCATTCTTATCTACGCTCCCGCAAAAGTCACCCTCGGTCGCACCAACACAACACGGTTTCAACGGATTCTCAAACCTTGTATTTCCTGTGCACAAAGTAGGAGAAATTGTATCAAGTTATTGGGAGAATCGAGAATGTCTACTTCTTGCTAAATTTCAAATTGCTATGAAACCTGGGCCACGGGCCTGTTGTGTTGAATCTTAGTAGTGCATCTCTTGTCAAGTAGTTTAATGATCCGTTTGGGAGGAAAGTTGAAAGTATGAGGGATATACTTTCTATCCTTCAAGGATGAAAAGTATGAAAGATACACTTTCCTTCTTTTATGTTTGATTGGATGGAAGGAAAATAAAAATAACTATTTTTTTTTTTTTTTGTGTTGGCTAAGATTAAGGGTGACAATAGAGTCAAGTCGTATCGTGTCAAATTCGTGTCGAGTCATTACGAGTTTGTGTCGAATATTAGTCAAACCTAACTTGACTCATTTAACTAATTGTGTCGTGTCAAGTTGTGAGTTAACCTATTTATTTTCGTATCGAGTTAGAATCGTGTTGAGTCAAAAATTTTCATCCTTATTTAAGATGGAAAAAATATTTTTTTTAAATTTAAAATTTTTATTTTTATTTATTTTTATTTTTATTTATTTTTTATTTTTTATTTTTTTTAAATTAATTTTTAAAATTTTTTAAAAAATATATATATATATATATTTTACCATTGTATTTTTATATGAAATAAATGTATACATAAGATATATACACAAATAAGATACATCTCAACACAAATAATTAATTTTTCATCTACTTTCCTACCGATTTTGGAAGGTTTGATTTTAGTGAGTTGGAAGGAAAGTTAATTTATCCACTTTTTTATCCTTCCTACTTTTCTTTCTTACCGAACATGATGTTTTATTTATCCCTCTAACTTTCCATCTTTCAAATTTTTATTCTCGCACTTTTCTATCGTACCAAACAGAGCATAAGAGCTTAACTAAAACACTTGGGATAATTCAAGGGCCATCTATATCATATAATCTATTGGTAATATGTCATGTAGTTACCTGGATGGTTTTCCTGTATCTTCAGCACGGACATGAAAGCGTTATATAGATCAAGAATCAAAAACAAAGATTCATTGCTTTTGTTGCTCAATTTTTGTAGACTCTGCTCCAGCATTTGGTTATGGAACTTTGCAAGCGAATTTTCTGCTTTGCTGCAGTTTTGAAATGAAGACAATGCAGCAAATCGAGGTAGACACCCAAGGGGCTCCATTGCTGTAATGCCTATTTTTCTCACTCCCAAGCTGTGTATGCTGTTTAAGTTTGTGGCAAGCTGGTTGATAACTGATTTAGTGAAGGCCGGAAAACCCTATCACAGAAAAGACATATATACATTGTGTTGTGTTTGTGTTAGTAGTTCAGGAAATGTACATGCAGTAATATCTACAAATACCGAAAATAACGGAGCCTCGTGCACTCGGCTATGTTCCATTGTGAACATTAACTGATTTAGAAACAGGGCCGTCATAACAGTATGGAAAAAAAAGTATGGACTTTAAACTTCAAATTTTTAAAAAAAATTATAATTTTAGGTATACATCACTAGCCCACAAAAAAAATTAAATCCAATTAAAATTTTTATTTTAATAATTTAGGCCTATAATCTAATCCATAACATTAAAAACTTAAAAATTTTAAAAATTAAAAACCCACTTACTCTCTCTCTCTCTCTCTCTCTCTCTCTCTCTCTCTCCGGTAAAAATAAAAAATAAAAAAAAAAATTAAAATTAAACACTCTTTCTCCCTCTTTGTGGTAAAAAACAAAAATTAAAATTAAAACCTCTTTCTCAACAATATTAACACATCCTTCTTTTGTCTCCCTCTCACATAGAAAATTAAAAATAAATTAATTTTTTAAAAAAACATAATACTAAAAATAAAAAAAATTTCATTTAATGTTTCTGTTTTAGCCTCCAATTGACTTGCGTCACCCTGTGTAGAGAGAAGCTAAAAGTGTTGCCAGATACTATATCCTCTAAAAGAAAAACTAGGTATAGTCCATTTATACATAAACTAAATGTGTGGATGTAAGTGTGGTGATTCAAGATCTATGAGGTCGAGTCCAAGATTCAAGAGGTACAGATACCTGAGGTTTCAGACCAAAACGGATGAGGTGAGGTGAGGGTGTGCCGAGTCCCTATAGGTTCTTATACATCATTTGGTGAACTATGTGTGAAATGAAATAAAAGTGTAAGGTTGAATCTTTGTTGAACATGTTTTAAAACTGTGAAGGCTTAGCCTGAACCCTACAAAAATGTATAATATGGGTCCAATGCGATACAATTGATATTTAAGGTAGCACAAATCGAAATATATAAGGGATATCTAGGTAAGGATTGTGGCCCTAAGGGGTGGATTGTCGCAACATTAGCTAGGTTTAAGGAAAATGGTCCAATGGACCAGTAAAAATCATGTTTGGTTATAACTTTTAAGTCTCGAATTACATTCCCGGATGATTAAACCCATATATGGGCTTCTGCAAACTGGGTTTCAAACAGGCCAAATCGAATATAATTGCAAAAATACCTTTGTACCCCTAATTTAAATAAACAATGAATTAGATCCACAAATGAAAATTTTAGTCAATTATATGACAAATATTTTGTTATAATTGTGATTAATATGCATAATCCACGTGTGTTTATGCTACTTACTAAATAAAGGTATGAATAGGATTCATCTATGAATTACATGTACATCAAAAGCGATTTAATTTGGAAGGATTCAAACCCCAAAATTAGGTTTGTCAAAGTCCGACAAGATACGATTAACTAATACGAATTAAGTTAGTGAGAGTTTAACGGATTCGGGTAATAATTGGGTTGACCCATTAGACACGTTTAATAAATGGGCCGTGTTCTGGTGAGTCGTGTTAACTCATTTATCACCCGTTTATTTGTTTAAATAAAATTAATATAATAATAAATTAATAATTATTTTTAAAAATTAGACATTTTTTTTTAGTGAAAGCCACAGAAAATATATATATTATTTTTAGTGATAGCCACATAAATTTTTTTTTTTTAATTTAGTGACAGTCACAAAAATATAATTATAAATTAAAATTAAGCGAGTTAAACAATTTGTGTTGTATTACCCGTTTATTAAACAGTTCGTATTAAAATTTTTCACTCATTTATTAAATGAATTATGTATAAATTTATATATTTTTCGGTCATCACTTCTCTAACCTGACATTTAATTGTTAGCTTGATATATTTAACATTTCTATTTAGACCATCCAAATATGCCACAATAAATGAAATGAGGGTACCATGTCAAGTCCGTGTATCTTGTCTTAGTCATGTCGACCAGGCTGGTTTCAGTAAAACTAAATTTGCTTAGATTCAATTCAATCTTTATTGGCCGAGCTCTCACACCTACCAGAAGTTTGACAGATATAATTAGTTTAACCACTCACCTGTGAGGTGCCTTTAAGTGCCATATAAGTAGCATAGTCATTGCCCCCGAGGGATACTAGAGCAACTGAGGAATTTAGGTCGCTCTTTGTGTACACCTTTTCTTCAACAAGTTGTTGGAAAAAATTGATTTGGGTGGTCATGTTTGGCCCATCAACCAAAGTGTTGAAGACACCTGTCCCTCCATGAGCAAAATTCATCCCATGTCTTGGCGATTTCGTACCAGACTTCCACAACTTGTAAGGCAGTGGAGGTCTTATACCAGCAAATGAAGCTGCATATTTACGGAAAAACGAGCAATAATATATGAATGGGCAATAAATCTAAGGTGTCATTCAAGCCGTGTTTTTAGACCGTAAAATGAAAAATATAAAAACAGGTCAATAAAAGAAGCATACAAATACTTTATGTTTCGGGTGTTAATTTAGTTTTATTCGGAATACGTCGTTTGCGGGTATATCAATATTAGTTAATCATCATGTCAAAAGTTTTGGCACTAATCCGATTTTTTCATTAAGTCATCGTGTAATCGTGAACATAAAACTTAGGATTTGGATTCCCTTTTCTCTCAACCGAACCCATCACGCATAGATTTCTATAGACTAAAAAAGTTGTCCAACCTAAATGCCAAGGAAAAGATTTTTACTACTACAATGCATATAAATACCATAACAAAAAGAGAAAATAAAAAGTATGTTCCGCGTACTATATCCACTAATTATTGCTAACCCGAAACATTTATTTTTTGCATCAGCGGATCATGTCATACTACTAGATTTTGGCAAGCAAATAGGTCTGTTGTGTTTTCACCTGCCAAAGAAAGGGAATTAATCATAAAATGTGGGAAATTTGTGGATTAACGGTAGCCTAATTTCAATATTGAAATCTACAAATGTTTGGGAAAGAAAGTTGAATGTCAAGAAAAGAAAGGCTCATTATTATCTAAAAAAGTATGCTATTGCACTCTCATTGGGATGAAATCAATCGCTATGCAAACACAGCAGAAACAAACGATTCCACCAAAAGATTAAAAAATTACAAAAAAACCCCAAATGTTAGGACTATATATATATATAAACTTTTAAATCATCCAGTTGAAAAGAAAAATATTAGTAGAACTAATTGGCCTCTTTTCTAAGAGCAAACATGGGATGTTATTCAAGAAATATCACTATTTATATAATTTTTGAGTTCATTGTAGTTTGGTGGAAATCACACAACCACGTCGTACTGGAAGTTTTCAAGATATGGGAGAGAGAGAGAGAGAGAGAGAACCTATGTAGTCAGTGAGAACACGGCCATCAGAGAATCGGCCGGATGGTTCACCGGGAAAAGTGATCCCATATGGTTCCTTCCATGAAGTAGCAGAACCTTTAGGCCAGTTCCCAGTATCTGCATAAGAGTCTCCGAAAACGAAAAGCTTCATCAAGCCATGACGACGCCGAGAGGATCCTCCGATCGCCTGAGCTGCTGCAATCATCAATAGCAACATCAGAAATTGTTCTTTGCCTCAGGTATATATATCAGCATATTCAATGAAGGACAGACGAGGATTAATTTTCAGTACCTGTGGAAAAAGAAAAGATAAAGAAGAGGCATAAGAAGATAATTAGCTTGGTTTGCTTGTCCATTGGGATGTAAATTTTGAGGGGGTGTTCAAAACAGAGCTTCACGTTACCGATGGAAGTGCATGTGGAGGATTGGAATGGAAAGATGATATGGACTTTATAGATGTGTATTTTTGTAATTAAAGTTAATTAATCTCTGTATCAGTAAAAAGGTGGTTAAAAAAAAATATTCGTAACTTGGCTTAAACTAGTTAGCTATTTCATGGGTCAATCGTGCTAATATTAATTTCTCATGTCCTCTTTTTTGGAGTTCTATGCCATCCATTGCTTCTTTTCAAGGCATTTCCTCTTCTGTCGTATCATCGATTTATTATTGTAAAATAATTAATTTTTTTATTTAATTTTTCTTTTTGCGACTCAAATTCAAATAAGGCCCATTATAAATAAGTAAATTCTCACTCATTAATGGCCCATAATTTGCTAAAAAAATTAGGGTTAACCATAAATTACACCATGAAAAATTGTTCGAATCTCAATTTATACCCTCAAATATCAAAAATCTCAATTTACACCCTCAAAGATAAAAATTTGTATCAATGTGCACCCCTAAAGATCAAAAATCTCAATTTGCACCCTCAAAGATAGAAATTTGTATCAATGTGCACCCTCAAAGATAAAAAATATCAATTTGCACCCTCAAAATAAAAATTTGTATCAATGTGCACCTAAAACTAAATTAATAAATTATACCTAGATTCTGTTATGCTTGTCGTTTAATTATTTGGACTTCTTCACATTTAAAATATTACGCCTACATCTCATGACGTTAGTGCGCATGTTACACGTAACCCCTTTTGTTGATATCTGTTAATAAAACAGTTAAAAAATATGATTTTATCCTAATAAAAAAATTATAATTTTATATTACCCTTTATGTTATGGATCAAATATACTCTAAAGCTCAAAATCAAGTTTACCATTTGAATGTCTAATAGAATAAAGGGTTGCACATTGAGTAATATATTGCATTGGATATAAAAAATATTACATAAATATCTACATTCTATTAGACATTCAAATGGTAAGCTTGATTTTGAACTTTAGAGTATATCAGACCCACAAAAAAAAGGGTAATATAAAATTAAAATTTTTTATTATGATAAAATCATATTTTTTAACAGTTATATTAACAAATATCAACAGAAAAAGGTTACGTGTTACACGTGCACAAACGTCATGAGATGCAGGAATAATATTTTAAATGTGAATGGGTCCAAATGATTAAGTAACAAACATGAGGAGAATCTAGGTATAATTTATCAATTTAGTTTTAGGTGCACATTGATACAAATTTCTATTTTTGAGGATGCAAATTGAGATTTTTTATCTTTGGGGGTGCACATTGATACAAATTTCTATCTTTGAGGAGTGCAAATTAAAATTTTTGATTTTTGGGAGTCTAAATTTGAGATTTGAACTATCTTTCGGGGTGCAACTTGCAATTCACCCAAAAATTAAAAACATGGGGATCCAAAAGTGTCACTAGTTGAAAAATAATAAAGGAAATGCTACTTGGATCTTATTTGGTGACTTTATTTAATGACATAATGATGTACAATTATTTGATTAGTTGTGAGTTCCATCTAATATTAGAACTCACAACTAATCTAATGGTTGAATTGAAACTAGGGCAAATGACACTTTGCCCCCATGAAAGATTGAAGAAGTTTCAATTTGCACCACGAAAGATTAATTGTTCGAAATAATTGGTGACAATGTGACCCCAAAATTGACGGACGTCGAACTTGCTGTTAACCCAAGCTATCACGTGAGACGCACGTGATAATATAAAGGGAAATCATATAAAAACACACAAACCCAATTCCCCCTTTTATTCTGGTACCATGGCTCGATCGATGGAATTGATTTTGCCTAAATAACATCACATGGTGCAAATCCTGCCCAATTCTATTCATCTTCCAAAGGCCTCCATTGTTGCTTTGGTTGAAGGTTATGAGTGAGTTGAAGCTTGAAAATTGAAAAATGTCTTGGGTGGTAAGGGAAGAGAAATACAGACAAGAAGCATCGAATTATGGTAAAAAAATTCCTTGTTCAGTGTGAGTGTTTATGGTAAAGCTTTTATTTAGATTTGAGTGTATGTGTTCTGTATTATATTATTTAGAAATGAGTTTGTGTTTTGTATTATACTATTTTTGTTTTGTTTTTATCTGATTCACATGAGTGGAATTGTTTTTGTTTGTGGGGTCAGACATACCCATGTGAATGTTGTCTTTTTGTTTGGATTTGGCTGCAGACCATGGGGATGGTTTTTTCACAATCAGAATGCATCATGGTGGCCAATTCCAACATGGGAATGATCGACTGTACGTTGAAGGGAGGATGAATCACATTTAATTTGTGTCACATAGACGAGCTTTCTTTAATAGAACTGGAGAATATGTTGAAAGCGATGGAATTGGGGTACTGCGGGATTGTTAGATTCCATCTCAGAATTCATAATGAATGGAAAGTTTTAGATGACGATGAGGATGTTTTGGGTTTGGGCAGTTGGGTCAACAAGCACAAAGTGCTTGATGTCTATGTTGAACACACCAAAGGAGATGTCCTTGATCAGAGCCAAGCAGAGTCAAATTGTATTCCTACTACACAATAGTTTGATGGGGAAAATAATGTGTCTGGTTCTGATAATGCATTAGACAGTGATTCATCATAGTGTGAGGAACACTCAGACAACTCGACTTCAGATGATGAGTACTTCTATGACAGTGAGTATGATTTGGATGGAGTACAGCTACAGGATACAATGGTTGATGAAAATGTGGGACTCAGGAATGAAATAGACAAAGGGGAAGTGGTTGATAATGACACTGGAAGGAATAAAAGGAAATGGGTTGAGAAATATAATACAACAACAATGGGTACTACTTATGAGAATATTGGTGAAGACAATGATTCAGATGAACTAAAGAGTATTCCAAACTCATCATCAGAGGAAAATGAAGATAGGGTGACATACCAAGTGTTTAATGCCAAGACTGACGTGAGTGATCCACAATTCAAGTTAGGTATGTTATTTAAGAATCAAGTGAGTTCAGAGCTGCTGTTAGACAACATTCTATTAAATGCGATAAACAGATAAATTTGTCAAAAATGAGAAATATAGAGTGAAGGTCATATGTAAAGCAGGTTGTGATTGGATGATTTATGTGTCACGCATGCAAGGGCATAAAACAACGCAGGTTAAAACATACATTAACAATCACAACTGCAACATATCTTTGAAGGTGAAGGCTACAAATGCTAAGTGGCTAGCTAGTACATATGTTGAGAGGATTAGATCAAATCCAATATGGCCAATGAAATCACTTAAGGAAACAGTCGAAAAGGAAAATGTTCTGAAAATGCATAGAAGTTAGGTGTAAAGGGAAAAATTAAAGCAATGACATATGTCAGGAGGACTGATAAGGAGCAATATGCTCTTCTCTGGGATTATTGTGAACAACTAAGGAGAACCAACCTAGGAACCACATGTATTATTAAAACCAAATCTACAAGGGGTGATCAAGTCAAATTCAAAATATTATACATTTGTTTTGGTGCATTAAAGAGAGGTTTGATTGAAGGATGCAGACCTTTAATTGGTGTGGATGGATGTCATCTTAAGGGGGGACAAACTGGTATTTTATTGTCAGCTGTAAGCATTATTGTTGTCCAATTACATCATAAGGTACTTTTTTTAATTTTTTTCTACAAAGGTGACTTAACTTATATTGTACAATGTGGTTTATGGTCCAGGTCAAAAGGAAGAATGCTGCACAAGATGCTGCTAGGACTACTGCTAAGACTAATGAAAGAGGACAAGATGATGCTAGGACTAATGCTGAGACTAATGAAAGAGGACCAACCGCAGCATACAAAAAGGACCAACGCCAACAAAAAGGACACGCTAGCTAATTAACCATCAAAATTGTTATTTTATTATATTTAATGATTGATTAATTACATATTATTTTGTGATTAAATGTGTTAAATTCCTTTATTTTTCTAGTTATTTGATTTATTTTGCAGGTAAATTGGTTGATTTAAAGTAATAATAGATAATGTAAGTGAAACAATTATTAGAGGAAGAATCACAATTGATAAGGATTGAAGAGTCAAGAATGAAATAGGAAGACTTGAAGATATGACAATAATTTAATCCTTATAAAAGTCTAAGTTGAAAGAAAACTCATTTAAAGTTGGATTAGAAAAGTATTCTAGAAGATAAAAATTTGACACGTTTTCAGTATTTTGGTCATAACTTTTGACTTTAATATCTGATTTACTTGATTTTTGGGGGTTGGAAAGAAGACTTCAAGGGCTACAAAAGTGTATTTCATGAAAATATTGTAAATCAGCCATTAAATATGCGAAATTTAAGCTAGAAATCTGAACAAATTTTGTACCCGCGCGCCAAAGATTTTATGTACGGGATTTAACCTTACAAGACTTTTTTTCGGAAATGAATTCCTTCTAAGCCAACCTTATATCTTCTACCTATACCTAAGATTTATTTTACTATAAATAAGAGTTTTCATCTAGGAAGAAAGAAATTATTATTCTTTTTGTCCATCTTTTTATTTTGATTTTAATTCGTCATGTATGACTAAAAGGTTTAACTAGGCCTAGGAGATAACCTCTCAATGAAGTACGGTAATGTTATCGACTATGAGCTTAATAATATGTGATATTTGTTAATTCAACTTTTGATTTCTTAGCAAAATTTTTGCTCTATAAAAATTCTTAAGTCATTGTGTCATGTACATTGATTGCTTGAATTTCCCTGCGAGTCAAATAACTGGTTATTTCATGATTGAATTAACTAATTAGAATTTCTCATAAGATAGTTGATTTATTATTTGCAATAAAAAAAGATTTACCTGTTAGAAAGCTTGATTTATTATAGACTTCGGGTACGGTGAATGCTTGTGATCTACAAGTAAATTCTTATATTTATTGAGTTAATTCATTAATTATAACTTTTGATGTTTTCATATTATCTCTGTTAAATATTTTGATTGGGATCACTCCTCAGTTGATTCTCAATTTAGTTCGAAAATTGAATCATTAATAATTATTGTGTGAATTTGAAAGGATATCTCCGATGCTTTAGTATTTTCAATTATTGTTTTAAAAATCAAATTTATTGTTTTCTAAATTTCAAAATATCTACAACAATATTTTTCAAAATAATTTTCTTTTATTTTTCTTTGTGTTCTAAGTTTTTCGCAATTCCCTATTGTTTGACCTCGAACTTCCGAGTATTATATTACTTCACACAACCTGCACTTGGGTAATCAATTCTAAAGTTGTAGCAAGTTTAAATCTTTGGGGTGCGGGATTTAATCTTACAAGACTTCTTTTTGGAAAGAATTTCCTTCCAAGCCAACCTTATATCTTCTACATATACTTAGGATTTATTTTAGTATAAATAAAAATTCTTATCCATTGAGAGAAATAATGAGAATTAGATTAGAATTATTATTCTTTTCTCATCTTTTCTTTTCTAGTTTTGTTGTTTTAGTTCTATGACTTGCTAAAAGTTCAACTAAAGTTAAGGGAGATACTTTTAATGAAGCACGATACTTATTATTGATTTAAAAAATTTTTTTAATGCATGATTTATTTTTTTAATTTAATTCTTATCTTCTAGTAAAGTTTTTGCTCTGTAAAAATTCTTGAGTCATTGTGCCATGTACATTGATTGCTTGAATTTCCCTGCGATTAAATAATTGGTTATTACACGCTTAAGTTGATTATCATTATTTCACATATAATATAATTAGATGATTATTCAGGTTCTTAAATAATTCTTTGATTATAAATTATGGTTTTATTGCTTAATTCTGTGACTTGAATCAACCGACATTTGATTCTTGTCTAAAATTAAGAATTAAGTCTTTTTTCATTATTGTATGGAATTGAGAGGGAGTACTTGATACTCTAATATTTTTATTATATTGTTTTAATTACTTCAATCAATATTTTCTCAACTCAACAATCTCTTAGACAAATTGGTCTTACAAGTTTGCTTTAGTATTTGTGTGATTGCTGCTATTTTACAATCCTCTAAGGGTTCGACCTCGGTCTTCTGAGAAATATATTACTTCGTTCAACCTACGCTTGAGTTTACAATAATAAAGTTGAAGCACTAGCAAACTCCCAGCAATTGCACATGTCAGTTGACATCCCAGTAGTTGGGTTCAAACTACCAATTCCACCTGAGCAGACCTCCCAGACATTTTCAACATTTAGAGCTCAACAAAAGAAGTACCAAAACCAATTAGCAGCAATAGTTCAGAAAAATTTTCATTGCTTCATTCAAAGAAGAACCCTACAACAAAGAAAAAATTAGGGGTAGCTGGGAAACAATGATTGACTTTTGTGCTTCACACTTTTGTTCTTATTTTTGGACATGGATAGTGCACCTGTATTGCACTTGTTTTTTGTATATGGTTAATGCACTTGTGCAAGGTTGATTTCTGGTTTTTGTATACAGTTAATGCACTTGTGCAAAAAAAGGTTATGCTTGCATTTTCTAACACATGAATGTATGTCAAGTTAGAACTGAAATATACATACATAAGTAGCATTTTCTAAACATGAATGTATGTCAAGTTAACTACATAATTCTTGTCTTCTGCATTACATTACATCCGAGTAGCATAATTCAATTCTTTACATAAGTTACAACAAAATGAAGGCATCACATTCAGTTACAAGTGCTCACATAGTCACATTAACTTCAAATTAACACCCTTCGTTCCACTCATATTCCCATCTAAACCATCCTATTCAACTCCAGCCTTGTACGAAAATAATTAGAAAAATGAGCAATAAACAAGCAATGAGACATCTTTTCAGTACATTTGACTTGTTGTTGTTTCTCTCATGCTCCAGCTCTGTCTCCAACCTGGTCACTCGACGCAGCAAACCAGGTATTATTTGTCGAGCTCGTCTACACATTGGAGGGTCCACCCATACAAAATAACCACACAATCCACCATTTTGCATACATTAAAACAAAACACTATATAATGATTTAGAAAAAACAAAATTTTGCAAAAATGTAGATATTCACATTGATGAAAAGGCTAGAGTTGCATCAGTTTGTTTCCCCTGTGCAATTGTCGAATTCCTTGTACATTTACATTGTTTATGTTACACAATTTCCATAACTTACAAACCTTGAACTGTAACCTTTAATTGTGTTCCTGAATCTTTGATTCAAAGTTGGCTATGAGAATGAAATTTTTAAGAAATCAAGAAAATAAGGACAACGAATTTACCCCATGGTTATCGTAGCAAAGAAATTACCTCCCAGGATTCAAGTCTGTCCATGAAGTCTTCACTAATGCTCTCTTACTGCAGTAATAGACGCCCTCCATTCTTTCTCCGTTGTTCTTCTACTCCTTCCTTCTTCAGCGTTGGCATGGCATGGAATGGCAATTATTAGGGCAAAATCAATTCCATCGATCGAGCCATGGCGCCAGAATAAAACAGAGAATTAGGTCTGTGTGTTTTTACATGATTGCCCTTCAGGTTATCACGTGAGATGAACGTGATAGCTTGAGTTAACAGCAAGTTTGACGTCCGTTAGTCTTGGGGCCACATTGTCACCAAATATTAACATTGATGGTGTAATTTGGAACAATTAATCTTTTCGTGGTGCAAATTAAAATTTTTCCAATCTTTCAGGGGGCAAAGTATCATTTTCCTTGAAACTACATCATTAGATTCCTAAATAAGATCCGCAAATAAGATTCATGTAACATTACTCAAAATAATAATGATCTTATCAAGTGAAGCACGTAGTATTATGCAAATATCAAGATATTTTTTTGATTAGGTTGATTTTTTCTGAATACTTTGGCACGCTCTTTCTCCTCCTGTGCGTTTTGCTTTCTTTCTTACCCCTTTTAAGTTGTCCAATATATTCTTATTAGTGACGGCACGATGAAATATAAAATTAAGCGTCTAAAAAATCAATCCCATTATATTAAATAATAATTTTTTTTCTTCATTTATTTGATTACATCATTTAAAATTTATTTTTACCCATTATTTTTTAAAAAATATCAACAAAAAAATGTAATTTGTTAAATTTTCTTAACATGTGTATATTATCGTATATAAATAATGTCTAAAATAAAAATTATGTTAAACTACAAATTAATCAAATATTATATAATTAAATATGTAATAGAAATAAGTAATGGGATAATTTTTTAGGGGGAGGAGGGAATATATATGGAATAAAATTTCAAATACCTAACTGTTTTATTATATAGATTGTTAGAGAGGCGTTATTCTTTCTCCAATGTGGGACATTTTGTAGCCAATATATGCTCTCTCTCTCTCTCATATTTTTTTTCTTTCTTTTGTGTCGATTTGAGCACGTCATCCTTGCACAGGGCCATGCTAATCTTCCTAAATCGAATGTCCCAACCGCAAAACAACTCGTGGAAGGCTGTTTACTCGAAAAAAAAATTCAGCAACACAGTAGTGAAGCAAAACACAATATTGTTTACTCGAAAAACCCAACTCGGAAAAAAATATATATACGAGACCAAATCCAGCCAAAAGCTATGCACCATGTGAACCACTGCCAGGTAACCACTATTAAGACCAAAAATGAAGTAATATATCGAAATATATGGTTCTACCCATCATGCAAAAAGATAATTGCCAATATTAGCCAATCTGTTGTTCAGCAGAAGACAAGCTGCAATAGGCATATTAGAAACACTTAATAGCAGGGCTGCAAACAGATTTTGAAGACTTGATTTAATATAGTGTGTCGAAGGTCTCTGGCCCTAATGCTGCCTAGCAGGGCAAGGCTGTCAACCATATACAAAAGCCAGCATGAAGTAAACCTGATGCTTATACTGAGCCTGAAGCCAGCTAATTTAACTGGTCTTAATAATAGGGCACATTGGCTTTGTTGGCAGCAGGCGAGCATCAATCGGATGGATCTATGCTCCCCAAGGTGGTAAGACGAGGTGTAGCGCAGTCTGGTCAGACGTCTCACATATTAGTTGGTCAGTCTTGGGCGGCCCCTGCTGTACCTAGGTGGGCTCGGCTTTGCAACATCAACTACTATCATCCAGCCATTGATGATCTGTAAGCACCAAATATTAACGTGCTCAGACTTTCTTCCACATATGACTAGGTTGACAACATAAGAATCCAAAACTATGAAGTAAAACAACGACTGTTTGCAGCTACCTTGCCATTCATCTCTTTGAGAGCTGCACTTGCAGCAGCCTCGGTGGTGTATTCTATAAAGGCATACCCTTTGGACCTTTTAGAAATCTTGTCCATTATAATTTTAACTGTCAACAACAAAATTAAAGTAAATAAAACTCATCCAATCTTGATAGCTTTTCATGCAGCTAGATCCCCATTGATATAAAATGGAGAACCTTCTTTATCATGACTCAGAAAGCAGCAACATACCTTCAACAAGCTCACCAAAACCCTCAAATGCTGCACGCAAAGTTTTCTCTGATGTATAAAAAGATAGACCTGTCCAAGAAGGATATCTTCCAACATTAATGTCTGATAATGCTGTCATAGTCGTTTCTTTTTGGTAAAATTTCTTTTATTGTTTTCATTTTATGCAGCATCACTTCTTGGGTTAAAAAAAAACTTTCAGCCACTTCCAAATGAATTGCTGATGGTGCTCCATGAGTGCAATATTGGTGCCCTCTAAATGCTAGGTGTTTCAAATTATAAAGAGGCAGCTTAAGGAAACTAGGAAACTCTCAAAGTGGGTAACGAGGTTAATGCAGGAAAAACAAACAGCGTAGTTTTAATTTAATCAGCTTTATATAGGGTTGGAACATAGGGTTGCCTTCAACTCAGATATTCCACACTTGCTCCATAGTTCAGAGAAAGGAGGGATGATTAGAGCGCATTATGACCCTTTAAGGTTTATGGTTTTGCTGCACTGAGTGATTCAACTGAATAGTGTCTAGGGCATGGTCAAATAGTCCATTAGTACCAATAATAACTTAGCTTCGGAGAAAAGAGTAACAATCTCATAGTTAACCGGAATTCTATCCAACTTACGAGCTATTCTTCTTCAGCCAAACTCTTTGTTAGAACTCTTTGTTAGATTTTGTGAAGGAGCACCCATCCCATTTTGGTTCCACCAAAGAAAGGGCTTCAATGCTTTTATTGAATCCCAATTATGAATCGGGTTGCTGAAAAACACCTTCCATAAGTCACAAAGAGGAGAAAGCTTGTTGACTCTAGACCACATTTTCCTTTAGTTTCACAAACAAAGAGTTTCGTTGAAATGTTTATAAATATTGCATGTTATATTTGTTTATGCATATAGTTAGTTGACTAAGCCCTATGAATTAGTTCCAAAAAAGCAGTCGTTCACATCAGGAATAACTAATAAAAGATTCTTGTTTTATAATTTAGCTAGCGATTGGAATGACTTAAAAAGTGTTTTATAAGTTGTGACTTTTCATAAGTATTTTGAATAAAAGTAATGTTTAAAATACTTCTTTAATTATTTTAACATAAGCCAAAAGTAATTTTGTCATTTAAATAAATTAATAAGTAGAAGCAAAAACATTAGAAATTTATACTTTCCTAAAATTACTTTCATTTTCACATTTATCACAACCATCAACCCTCACCAGTCACTGCCACAACCACCCACTGCACGTTGCCGCCACCTCCACTTCCACCACCAACTGGGCATTCGTCGTCACCACCACTTCTTGCCGCTGACACTCCCCATTGCTGCTACCACCACCACCCGTTATCGCCATTTGTATATATTGTGTTCATTCGGGATTCGGGAAAATATAAGTAATTGTGACACAGATAAGTGTTTTTTGTAGGTCATCTAAACATGATTTTGTATAAAGTATTTTTTATTGAAGTTCTTTTTTTGAACATCAAAACAATGATTATTTAATGAAAGTGCTTTCCTTATAGAATACATTTAAAGTACTTTTCGAATTTCATTAATCATCCCAAATGCTACCTTTGTTTATATGATGTGTTGGCTATTCGAGAATGCCAGCAATTAATTTAATAATTCGTAATATATGCTCATCCATCTCCCATCAAGAGCAGTGAGATTACAAATATGCATTTCACTGCTCTTCAGAGAGTGGATGTTTTAAATTAGATAGTCCAAAAAAACACTCAAGTATGCAAGAAAGTGAATGGAAGAAAGTTGGACAGGAGAGTCTCAATTTATTCCAACTCAACCCAACAAAACCTTATCCGAACTATTTGGGCTTGACTACATGAATCACGTTACTCCATTGTGCTTTACAAGGCCAATTTTTTCTCAAGGAAGCAAGCAATCAAATTTTTGCAAACAAAAAGGTTATGTGTTAATGTCTTCCCTACCAAAAGCAAAAAGACGCTAATGAATAGATGAATACAAATGCTTTACATACCAGTTACAAAAAGCTTCTTTGTTTTAATGTGTGGTGCTTGACTTGCTGCTGAAGAATCCAGGGTGTCCCTAGACTGCTGTGAATTCTCACCTGGAAGATAAGTTCCTGTTAGTGGATCGGAAATTGTACCACAACGGTGAATGGTAAGTGAAAAAGCACACTGGATAATAAGAACTGCAACAACAAGAATAGCTGCTTAAGAAAACTTGATTTATTTAAATTACTTCTATCATTACAAGATTTTTCCCTTTTGCTCAATCATCCTTTTTATATATTGAATAATTATCAACAGACATGTTCAAGGATCCAAAGGCTCAATGAACTAAGCATACTACATTTCAAATTCTGCAAATCTTCAAAAAATGGAATAAGGATTACTCAAAAGCATTTTTTGATCCATATTTTTGCCAAACTTTTGTAAAGTGGAAGAATCAAATTTAAAAACATGTCTACAGCAAGTGATTTTGAGCATGGCCAAAATACTATGGCTAAGTTGAGTATATCTTCTCAAAATAAAAGTCTATCTCATAAAAGGACTTTATGAGATCGACTTTTCAAGATGGTCTTTCACAAAATATAAATTGTTTGGAGATAGTGTATTTCGAAAGTGATTTTAGATTAGAAAGTGCATCTATATATGAAAACTGTGCTTGGTAGTAACATCTTGAAAGTGTAAAATTATGCTTAATAATATTCCCCTTAACCTGAATTTTAAAAACTAAATTCATCTAATACACTCTAACAAATAATTTGCAAACAAATAAATTCCAAAACTGTAACCATAAAACTAAAACAGTTATGTATAGTGGGATCCTAATAAGAACACCTAATTAAGTAAATTGATCCTTCCCCAAAGAGAACCTAATTAGGTTTGATAAACTAGCTCCCAAACCCATATAATCTTTTTGGCAAGGCAGCATGTAGTGTTTTGCTTCAAATTGTTGGACTAAAATAGTTATTTAAGTGTAAAAACTGAATTTTTGGTCGACTTTGAGTCTAAATCAAAGTGGGACCCGATTGTTGTTTTGAGTAAACTTTTGTGAATTCATATTCTACTCCTTGAGGAGACTGACTAGTATATTCATCCGCTCAAATAAAATACGAAATGAATGAGAAAATAGGCTCCAAAGAGAGTCATTTGCATTGTCAAAATAGAGGTTGTGAAATGTGGGATTTTACACCAATTCCACATTGGTTGAGCAAGAAATTCTACTTGTGCATATATATGCCAAGTTTATTCCATGGTTTGGGCTCCAAAGGTTACCACATTTTTATGAGCGGAGTGAGTGCCTCCATGTCATCAATTCGACCACACACGCATCCCCGCCTGCCACACCACGACTCAACCCAACCGGGCCGGGAACGGGTATGGTTTAGATTCATCCTTATTTTTTTTAGAGAAATTCGTTTAACAAATTGGGCGTGAATTTATTAAACCAGAAGCTAATTTCTAGTGCCAGTTGGAACTTAGAATTCAAATTTCACACCTGTTCGGATTTTGTTTCCCTCCAATTCCGATTTTTGAATTCGCGTTTATTTTCAATAGGTAGACTTCAATGGTGTCTAATTTCTATTAGGTTGCATCTATTCGCATGGTGCCTATCCGGATCAGTCACCATTCTGCTTATAAATAACCCAATTACATTGTCATTCAACATCCAGTTTTCGTAGACATTAAGGCAATCTCATACATCATATTTTGACATTAGTAGTCTGCATTCTGAGAGTACATAACACAGTTTCGGTTCGCTAGGCAATTAAATTGGAGTGCTACTTCTATTCGCATAAAGATCATCGTATCCTAGGAGCTAGACGCATTGATTTCTAAAAGCACCAAGTGTAGGGACAAAATCTGTCTTAAGGACATAGTGTCAAATACTATGCCTTGATCTGTAGAAAGTTCAATAACAGTTCTTGATTTGCAAATAGGTAAGTTTATACTTTTGTTTAATTATAGATTTATGTGTAACTGTTTCGTCCTTGTAACTGTTTCATCTTTGACTGTTACTGTTTTATTCTAATTGCATAATACAAATCAAAAATCTCAACAAGTAATTTTGTTATATTTGAAAACTGCAAACAATACAAATTAAAGGACAAAATGTTGCAATCTCCTATGGCCTAAAAGTTTTAATTAAAACTATGAATATAGATTAGGGTATGGAGAGAATGGAGGAGGAGGCACAAAGCACACAAGGACCTATATACCCTTCAAGGGGGGTCTCCTTATTACAAAAATGTCATTCCTATTTATTCTTAACACTTTCCCTCAAGCAGACAAATGTATATCATATAATCCCAACTTAGAACAAATATCTCTCAACCGAGTACTACTCAAGGACTTGGTAATCATTTCAGCAAGCTGATCCTCAGACTTGACAAATGATGTGATAATGTCTCCTTGCAAAACCTTTTCTCGAACAAAGTAGCAATCAACTTCAATCGCCTCTTGATTATCACAAAACAACTGAACCGGAGTTTGAGCTGAAAACCCAATTTCCTAAAAGAAGTACTGTAACCACGTTAACTTACTACATGTGTGAGTCATTGTCATGTATTCAGCCTGGACTCTAGATCATGCAACCGCTGTCTACTTCTTACTTTTCTATGTAACCAAATTACCTCCCAAAAAGAAGAAATATCCTATAGTAGATCATCTATCTAAAGGAGCACCTGCCCAATCTAAGAAAAGACTTTCTTGAGGAAATGTACTAACGAGAATAATGTATCCCAGATCTACTAATTGTTTGAGCGTATATTTATTACCAAGCGAGGCAATAAATCTCTGGCTGATCATTATGACACTCTAAAGGGTTGTGGGAGGAACTTCTACTTTATCAGCCATTGAGTACGGACCTAGAGGTACAGAGGCGGCAATGTGAAGAGTTTCAAATTGCGTTATTTTTGTCCAATCTTAATTTTGAATATAGTGTATTCAAAGATCAAATCTTAGTAAGTGAGAAACTTCGAATTGCTTTCAATACTTATTCTCGTCTTTAGAGAGCCTCTCTAACTCGTGGGACTCCCTCACACTCATAGGAACCCTCTTCTTTGCTCTCTAGTGATGGTGGCCATGGTGGTCATGGTAGTGGTTGTGGTCGTAATGTTAGTCATTGATATTCATCCCTAGGCAGTAGTCATGGAGGTAGAGGTTCCAGCCGTGGAAGATGTCAAAATCACGACAATCGCTCTGAGTAAAAATGTACTTATTTAGGAACCATTGGACATACGGAGGATTATTGTTGAGATATGTGAGACCAACCTATGCTAATTAGGTTTTAGATGATTCGACTCCACCTGCATCTCAAACATCTATTGCACCACCTTCTACGTCTACTTTAGATTCTCATTACCATCTTACTTTTCAGCTCAGTTATTTCATCTAGTAGTTATATTCACTATATTCCCAGGGATTTACTTTTGATGCTAGTTTGGCTCATGCAAGTAATTTTGTGTATGTGACAGTCCAATCAACCTCACCTTCTTGGATTATTAATTCAGGAGCAAGTGCTCATATGCCTGATATTTCCTCTAAGTTTTCTATTCTCCAACCTTCTAACTCTCTTATTGTGTTAGTCGATGGTTTTTTTCGCCCGGTACGTGGGACACGTGATCTCCATCACACTAAATCAATGTCCTTAACCTCTGATTTATTTATTCCTCATTTTCCTTTTAACTTGCTATCTGCTAGCAAGTGAACTAAAACTTTACAATGTTTCATGTCCTTTTTTTTTTTTTTTTTTTTTTTTTTTATCTTCTTGTGCTTTTTTGGTCAGGACCTCCAAACAAAGAAGGTGATTGGGACATGAGCAAAATGATTTTTATTACTTAGACTCTCGAGACTCAGTACCTACCATTGGTGCTATAGTCTCTCCACTCCAGTGGCATTTTCGATTGGGCATCCTTCCTTGCAAAAGCTTCATCAAGTTTGTTCTAATTTGAGTCTTTCTTTTATCTTAGAATGTGAGACTTATCAGTTGGGCAAACATCACCGTAGTTCTTTCTCTAGTAGTAATAATAGTGGTGAGTCTAGTTCTTTTAATCATGTTCATTCAGACATTTAGGTCCTATTAGAATAAAGAGTAATTCTAGATTTCAATATTTATTATCTTTGTTGATGATTTCTCTCAAATGATTTGGTTGTTTCATATGAAAGATTGTTCTGAATTACTGAAAATTTTTGTCTCCTTATATAATAAAATATTGGTGCAATTTGATAAAAACATTAAAATATTTCGTTCTGACAATGCTCTTGAGTATGTTCAACAATTTATGCATTCTTTTTTGTGTGGACCATTGTATCATTCATCAAACTTCTTGCCTTCCAAAATGGTATTGCTAAACGAAAACATTGTCATATATTGGATGTAGCTCATACTTTAATATTTAATATGCGTGTTCCTAAGCACTATTGGGTAGATCTTGTTCTAACTTCCGTTTATCTTATTAATCGGATGTCTTCCTCTGTCTTAGGAACAAATCTCATTTTTCATTGCTTTATCCTACTATACCCCCATTTGGTCTGACTCATGTTTTTTATTGTATTGTGTTTGTTCATCTACTTGGTTCAAGTAGGGATAAACTATTTTCCCATTCTACCAACTGTATCTTTTTACGATATTCTCGTACACAGAAAGGTTATCGATGTTATAACTTTAGCCCTCACTAATACTATATCACTGCCGATATTACCTTCTTTGAGTCCTCTCACTTTTTTCCTACTTCAGAACATAATTCTTTTTCCGATTTAGTTTCTTCTAGTCAGGGGGAGCTATTAGAACATGTTATACGAGATTGTATACCTTTTTCTTCATCTGCTAACCCCCATATTGTAGGTTTACCAACATACCGGGAACAGATAGGATGTGCCCTATGCTCTTGCTTCACAGCCATCACTTAATTCAACTGAGGTCCTTCCTTTTAAACCTTTTGTTACTCCTTATTCTTCGGACTTGCCTACTGTACTAAGAAAAAATATTTAATGCAACGTTATGTGGAATAGGATGACGAAAAATATTAGAAATATTTTGAGAGAAGTTATTGTGGAGTCAAAGGATAGAGGGCTTGTGGGAAAAGAAACTTGGTTGTGGAATGACGACATACAAGAGGTAGTCAAAGTAAAGAAACAATCTTTAAGAGATGACAAAATGATAGAAATAGAGAGAACTTCCAAAAATATAAATTAGTTAACAAGGAGGTTAAAAAGATAGTTAGAGACGCTAAGTTAAAAATCCTACGACGAGTTGTAAAAAAAATTAGATAGTAAAAAAGGAGAAAAAGACATCTACAAACAAGCTCAAATTAGAGAAAGGAAAACAAGACACTTTAACCAAGATAAGTGCATCAAGGACAAGGACTCAAAGGTTTTAGTTAAAGATGAGGAAATAAATTATCGATGAAAAGACTATTTTGAGAAACTATTAAACGAAAATCACTTAGGAAACCTAGAAGAGATAGAAAATGGTAGGATCCATGAAACTTTATTTCGTAGAATAAAAAATTCGGAGGTAGAGTTTACATTGAAAAAAATAAAATTAGTCAAGGTTTTAGGATCGCATGAGATTCCAATTGAGTTTTGGAACTTCTTAGGTAATGAGGGGATATCGTGATTAACGAAACTATTCAATAGAGTTATGTATATTAGGAAAAAACTCGATGAATGGAGAAAGAATATTTTAGTACCTATATATAAAAATAAAAGAAATATTCAAAATTGTAATAATTATATTGAGATAAAATTGATGAGTCATACAATGAAATTATAGGAAAGGGTCATTGAACGGCGCCTAAGAGTTGAGACTACGGTGTCAGAAAATCAGTTTGGATTTATGCCGGGTAGGAGGCTATATATTTATTGAAGACACTCATAGAAAAGTATAGAGAAGAAAAAAATCTTAATATGGTATTTATAGATCTAGAAAAGGTGTATGATAAAATACCTAAAAATATGATATGGAGGGTGTTTGAGAAAAAAGGAGTGACGAATTGGTATATTGAGGTGATAAAGAACATGTATGATGGGGCTATGACTACAATCAGCTTGAGGGGGAGTGTTAGATTTCTTATTTTATGTTTTATACTTATGTAAGGTAATGTTGTAATTACCCAAGATAGTGTTCAATATAAATAAGAGGATGAGAGGGAGTAGGGCAACACAACCTATACACAGATTATTTTTCTCTCTCTCATTCTTCCTTTCTCTTAAAAACCTTAATACCATCTTTACAATTTCAACTCACACCATAAACCATAGACCTTAGTTTTGATATCCAATTTTTCAGCAGCTTCCTGAGACTCTTTTGTATACAAAGTTTAATAAGTTGGTTGCACAAAAGCATCAATACCCTTTACATTACCAATGTGAGATGATTTCCACTTTATCAAAATGAAAGAGAAACATTATCAAAATGACTCCTCCAACATGCCTGGGGTACAGCTATTACACATTCAACTATTTGCCTCCGCAGAATTGTGTCCCTGGGAAATCCAACTAATTTGGCTCTATTACCTGCTCCAACATTTTTGTTACTGTTGATGAATTGCATAATCAAGTAGTTTTTCCCTCTAGCTAATGTATGGTGCATCCACTACAGCTACACTTCAAATTGGCAACCAACATTACTGTTCCAAACATCTTTAGTTTACAATTGTTCTTGTACATACTTATCAAGCTACAAATAAACTTATTTGCAGTCTTAAAAAAAAGAACACATCAATGCCCAATGACTAGCTTTCATCTACATCAGTGCAAGATCTTCGTCCTTGTGTAACCGGATTATGTGTGCGTGACTAGATTGCTTATGACTTATGAGCTCTCATTATGCTGTGTTTATGTAGTGATACAGACAGGGAAGAAAATAAATTATGGTTTTGCAAACATTAAAAGAACTATAACAACTTAATTTTCGAACTACAGAAATACAAGAGACATAGAGCAGTCATAAAAGAGAGACATAGAGCAGTCATACAAGAGAGACAAGTCCGAAAACTAGATAGCAAACTTCATTCGCCGGAGAAATAGACATGAATCAATAGGAACTTAAGTTAGAGAATCAGATACAAAATTTTTTCAACATAAATTACCATGCCCCAGTACAAAGACCACCGCCTTATGGTGTACTAGCAGACAAATCCTCAGTAACGGTTTTCAACTCGATGAATCTGTAGTGCAGTGATTGCATTTTGAACTAATGAATCAGCATAAAAATTTTGTCTCTCCAAAATCTGAACCATTTTACCAAGGGTCGGCAAAACCAGACCAATTTCTTCTACGGGTTTTTATCCCTCCACAAAGCACCAAAGGGAAATTGGACCTCTGTTGTCTGTATTACTGCATCCATCCAGAGTTTTTTACATTTCCATTACTCTATACCTCATATCCAAAGAGGTGTTAAAATTATGACATTGATTTAGCAAAAATAAAGACTTTCTTTCTTTTATTAATATGCTATCCAAATCCATCCCCTTAATTCTGAATTATGTTTGACCTTCCATCTCAGAGGTGAAAAGAGTACCAACCCATTATAGGACGGTCTGATTGCAAGATGAGTTGTCCAATTCATCTGCTGTCTTACCATATTTGAATATGAATATCGAGCCATATCAGAAACACTGAACAAAATCACACTTCAAAAACCAACTAGCTATAATTGATACCACTAATAACATCATAACAATATATTTCCGAAGTTTAACTAAGTTGCAAAGGTCTACGATATTATGAAATATAATACGGAAATAGCTAACAAAGTTCATAACTAGAACAACTATCAACCCAGTGACCTAGCAGTTAGTATCTAAAAAGGTTGAACATAGTAACAGACCTCCATAATTCTTATCATCTGACTCAAAATTTTCATCGGGATAAACAGATAGAACACCAGGCACACCTGCACAACATTCAAGGACTCAACCTCTTGCCAGAAACATATTGAAAATGTGCAATAAAAGATAAAGTTGCAGTATATACTGACTAGCTAACTCCCGAACACACTCTTCATCAAGTTCACAACAGAATCCAAAATGGGCTTGCCAGGATATGTGATATATACACATTTGGGCATCCTTCTCGCTGTGGACGTGTCATCCCCATTTTAGAAAAACATAAACATATCGATATTAAAAGAAGAATAAAGAATAGATGCTGAGAAACCAACACTTACTTCCCCAGAACCTTGGTTAGTAATTGAGCATAATGATCAACCACCATTGCCTTTGTGATGGCTCCAATTGCTGGTTTGTCCGTTTGAACAACCCAGTATGTAGAAGTCCCCAAAGGAAATAGTAGAAAGTTGCCAATGTATGAGCTTGGTGGAAAATGTGATTGACCTTTTGAGAAGTTATAGTCCTTTTCCACAGAGTTAAAATCTGGGTCGGGCCTAACTAATAACACACCAGATAGACCTATATGCAAACTATAATACAATTAAAATAATAGAAAATTTTAATAAATAGTGCTTCTTCACATCACAATGGTTTCAAACAGAATAACAAATAACTTGTTTTCTAGTAATTCCGAAGGCCCATAAAACAGTAGAATAGACTAGTGGGCTCTTCGGTCAATGCTTCATGCATCGCTAACCCTGGTAAAAAAAATATATATATGTTTTCTAGTCATTAGCTGCTTAGAGAAAAATACAAATTTTAATATAATGCTTTTTGACATCACAATGGTTTCAAACTGAATAACAAATAGCATATGTTTTCTAGTTCTTATCTGCTTACAGAACAATATAATTAAAGTTCAACATCCTTTGAAACAATGCAGCAAACTTTCTATCTTTGTCATCAGCCAACTCAGTGAACAATACTACACAAAGCTACCAAAGGATAGAATCGTAGAAAGTAACAGAAACTTACGGGCTAGTTGATGGGACGTTTCTTCATCAATATCACAGCAGAACCCGAAATGGGTATTGTAAGAAGCATTATATATACACATCTGAGCATCTCTCTGACTGCCCAAACCACAATTGAAACCAAATTCACACAAAAACCTCCGAAAATTTGAAAATACCCAATTACATATATGCATGAGCCAAAATTGAAACCAAATTCAGAACAAAATCACAGGAAAAATGCACAGGTTCGAGACATAGAAACATACCTATTTCATCTATACATTTAGACAGGAATACAATATATAAAAAGATAAGCTTCTTGTTATAGAATCATAACAACCTGCCCAGAACTCTTTCTAGGGTCTTCACATAGTAATCAATTATCTCCGGTTTGGAATTAAGCTCTGGTGGTAGGGCCTCCATGACCACCATCCAGTGGCGTTGATGGCCACTGCGGTTTGAAGATAGAGAAGTGAAAGTGGGAGGCGTAGAACTTGTTATCGCCCTTGTCCTAGTTGACAAAGAAACACAAGAAATGGACCAAGATTGTGAAGAAGAGAGATTGACGACGTTATTTTTGTTGTTTTTATTCCTGGAAGTGACAAATTGAATGGTTATTGGGGAAGAAGTGGATGTAGGAGATGGGGTTTTGTGAGGTTTTGTTAAGAAGTTTGCGATTGTGGTGAGTGCAGTAGCTGAAGAAGAGAGAACTACTTCCATGGTTCAAGACAGCTCTGGTTCAATTCCAATAGGACAGGCCCCAGTCTACTATTGAAATCTAATCCGTTTGGGGTTGATAAATCCTGCATTTGCTGTTTTTCAGCTTCGGGTGTCTTTTTCTTTTCGTTTCTTTTTTCGTTGTCTTTTTTTCCCCTGTAATTTTGTGTATCAATATTTAGCAAGATGGGAGGTTAATCACCGAGAATCCGGACATTTTAAATTTAACACATTAATTTTCTAAAATTTAAACCCACATAATACTTAGATTTTTGTTGTCAATGTCCGTTAGTATATTTGTTAATAAATTATATTCATATCTCCTAATATTTGTAAATGTGCAATACGAAAACCTCTCAAGTTTAAAATGTTATACTTAAACTAAAAATACTCCAATTAAAGATAGAATATAAAATATTTTAAATTTTACGACCAAAATTCATGTTCTATTATGACATTTATTAAAACTAGTAATGCATCACGTGTATTGCACGTGACTAATTTTTTTAAAAAAAATTAATAAATAAATATTTAGTATATGTATACTTAAATTAAATATCATCATAAGTTACCAAACTTATTTTTTCATTGCTCATGCTCCAGTATATAATTTTTTAAAATTTTGTATATTTTCAAGATTTGTTAATCTAATTTTAAGAAAAATGATAAAAAATAAATAATTAAAGTTCGATTTTTTTCTATAATTTTGTAATTGAAATTATTTTTTAGTGATGTTTGAAAATAAAATTTTTTAAAATTAATTTGATTAAAATTTCACTTATAAATCATTGAACAAAATAAAAATAATTATTAATATATCAATTATATTGGAACCTCACTGTATTTAGGATAAGTTAGGTCAACTGAGAAAAAATTTAATATACAACGCTATAATATATATTATAAAACATATTAAAATTTTAAAAAAATTCAAGTTTTGACATAAAATCTTAACACAGTTTAAAATTTTTACTATAACTAAAAAATATGTAAAACTATATATACATTATTTTTTATCTTAAAAAGAAAATGGTTTTGATGTAAAATAAAATATACATATGTAGTCATAATATTATTTTTATAAACGAGATGAACAATATTATATTGTTGGAGTTTTTGACGTTTTTTTTTTGAATATTTTGTTAAAACATATAATAATGGATATATTTTTTAAGAGTAATCTAATCAATTAAAAGGTTTCATAAAAATTGATATTTATATATACAGAATAGATAATTAAGATTTCACTTATAAATTATTGAATAAAATAATTATCAATATATCAAACATATTGGAACCTTACTGTATTTAGGATTATCTAGGTCAATTGAAATAAAAGTTAATATACAATGCTATAATATATATTATAAAACATTTTAATTTTTTTTCAAAATTAAGTTTTCACATAAAATCTTAACACAGACTGAAAAGTTTGCTGTAACTAAAAATTATGCTATAATACATTATTTTTTATCTTAAAAACGAAAAGGTTAAACATTTTGATAAAAAATAAAATATACATACAAGGTTAAACATTTTGATGAAAAATAAAATATACATATATAGTCTTAATATTATCTTTATAAAATGAGATGAGTAATATTATATTGATAAAATTTTTGATATTTTTTTTGAATATTTTATTAAAACATATAATGATGCATATATTTTTTAAGAAAAATATAATCAATCAAAAAGTTTTATAAAAATTGATATTTATACATAGAAAATATATAATTAAAAATTATCTTAAATGTAATTTAGAGATTTAAATACATAAGGATGTGGTGGAAATTTAGATATTAAGTGTGAAATGATAAAGTCACCTTTTTAATTTTTTTTGAGGGTAAAATAGCGAATCAAAAGTTTTTCATGAAAATACACTTTTATTAGTAATATAGAAAAAATAAAAAATAAAATTTAATTTTTTCTTAAAAAATCATAATTAGTATATAATTATATTATCTATTGAAATTTAATTTCGTCCTTTAAATGACCAAATTAAACTATCAAATTACTCCAATTAAAGTTAGAAGATATTGTGTCAATTACAGTTTGATCCCTTATTTGATTTTTTAGTTTTATTCCAATAGATAGTATAACTCTATACTAATTATGATTTCTTAAGAAAAAATTAGATTTTTTATTTTTGATTTATTTCAATAAATGACATAATGGAACATGAATTTTGGTTATAAAATTCATATTATTTTATGAATGACTTAGCCCCTTTGTTTGATTTTTAAGATTTATTTCAATAGGTTGTATAATTGTATACTAATTAAGATTTTTTAAGAAAAAAATTAATTTTTGATTTTTGATTTTATTTCAACAAATGATACAATAAAACATGAATTTTGGTTATAAAATATAAATATTTGATACTCTATTTTTTATTAGAGTATTTTTTGTTTAAATATAATATTTTAAACTTGATGAATCTAAGTATTATATGTCTATAAATTTTAGGGAGTTTATGTATAATTTACTAATGATTATATTAATAGACATTGACGACAGGAGTTTAAGTATTACATGCGTACAAACCTCAGAGAGCTTGTGTGTAATATTTCAAATATTAGGAGTTTGAGTGATTAAGTGACAAATCTTAAAGAGTTTTAGTGTAATTCTCTCTAACAAGATTTAATCCCCATTTTTTTGTCAGCCTTGAGAGGAAAGGATCATGCTAGATTGATCAAAAAAAGGCAAAAAAAATAAAATTTAATGGCATGTTAAGTAAATCTTGAATATTAAACGAATAACAGTAAAATTAAAATATTATTATTACAGTGTAATGTTATTTGGTCCTTAGTTTTTTTTTTTTGGGGTCAATATAACATTATTGAAAAATCTGCATGCGCTGGATATGCACTTTACTTTTTTGCTAATGTTCGACGGTGGTGAGGAACCATTTTGTTGTTGTACTAACCTATGACGTGTTCCCGCGAAGCTTTGGGTTGTTTGTAAGGAGCACGAGTGGGAGGGGAGCTCACACTAGCAAGTGAGAGAGCCGTAGGCCGTAGAGCCTTATATAAAAGCTAAGAAGGATGAATATTTTGTTAAGATTGACGTATTCGTATTGAAATATGATATTTGTTAGATAATTGATGATATGTATTCGATACGTATTATTCGTATCTGATAAAATAATAAAATATATAAATATTTTGCGGATACTTTTAAACATAGAGTAAGATGTACAGTTTTCAATTTTAAGTTATACCATTTATTTGAAGTTCACATACAATATAAAACATCAACAAATTTTCATCTGATTTTGAAGATACGAGTGTTTTTTAAGTATTATATATTATTATATGTTAAGAGGGTATAAAAAAAATGAGTCACTTACACTATACTTTCAAAAATAAATACTTGTAAAACTAACTAATTAAATGTTTTTATGATTCCTTTAATTTGTCATGCTCATTTTATGAGCATATCATAATGAGACAATATTACATCCTTTTTATGGTAAAAATTTCTAATTTTACTTACTAATGTTAAAAAATTATTGAAAAATTGTAATTTCTAAGTCATTAAATAAAATATATTTTATTATAAACGTATCATGGCCGTACCCGTATCCTGTTTTTTTTTAAGTTTTGTCATATCGCCGTATTGTATCGTACCCGTATCACGTATCCATGTCTGTGCTTCCTAGCATAAAAGAGATATTTGGAAGTTGGTCTTTTTTTTTGTAGATTTATTTGGTGATAAATTTATTAAGAAAATTTGTTTACTATTAAGTCTATTTAATCTTACTGTCCAAAATACCTACGATAAGTATATTTAATTAAATAAATTTAAAAATTAATAACTCCTAAATATTAAGAGTTTGACTAACGTTAAAATTATCTCTCTCATATCTATCTAAATCCATATATAGAATAAGACCATTTATTTTCTCTCTCTCTCTCTCTATATATATAGAGAGAGAGTAATATTAAAAATAAAAAATAGTAACATTCAAATACAAAAAATAATACCATTTAATCACAAAAAAGTAATATTTAAACAAAAAAATATAGTAATTTAAAAATAACAGTAGTAACATGCTCTACAAAACATGTTCAACAAAAACAATAATATGAACAGTAATATAATAAAAAAACAGTAACATCGAACATTCAAACACAAAAAATAGTTATTTTTAAAAAAAAAACCAAAACTAAGTTTTCTTCTCCTTCTCTCTCTTTATATATATATACATACACAAACAAAATACAGACTTAGACTTGACCAGAAAAAAAAACATTCACAATACTCATAGTACTTCAAAACTTTTGTTTCTAACATCTTCATGGCTGGTTTTCAGTACTACTTCTTTCCCACTAATTTCTATTACCCTAAACGACAAGCAATCAATGGAGACAGAAATCATCAGCAAGTTGTTCCTCTCCAATGTCAAAATAAAAACCTAGAAGACAATTTGAAGAAGCCCATGAATGACAACAAGGTTAGAAAAGCTTCTGCCTCCTTGCCAACAAGTTTGATTGCTATTAACAAGCAAAAGTGAGTTATGTATCATTAGGGCGTCCATCAAGGAAACAAGCGAGCTACCGAGAGAGAGAGAGATATGATAGTGATGGCTAATTAAATTTGAATTTTAAATTTTATGGAAAAAATCTTTCATTAAATATGAATTAATGGATAACTGTTTAGGTTGAAGATTGTTTTTAAGTCATTAAAAGGGTATTTTAGAATTTTAAAAAAATAGTAGACTTAACTACTTATTAGTAAGATTAAAAATGAACTTACTCCCAAATAAGTTTTTTTGGCGAACTAAACTCATTATAAGTCTCTTAAGGAGGAGTCAACCCCAATTTTCATTACATATAAAGTTGAAAGAATAATAAAAAAATTGCAGTATAAACACGACCATACGTTGATCCAAGTTGTTGTATCAATTACATTACCTATGTGTTGTTTTGGGAGGGAAAACTTGATATAGATCTTCTCTCAGGAACATACACGTAGAGATCAAGATACTATACCTAGAGGGGGTGAATCAGTTTTTTCAATTTAACAATCAATTTACTACTAATAAAAACCTAAGTCACCACAATTTTCTCTTTGCACGATGATTTAATAAATAATAGTGAGAATCCCTTTTACACATCACAACCCGACTTGTCTATGACGATTGATTTAATTAATCTTGAATTAATTTGCTCAAAATTAATTTCACGACGACCCCAAGTCCCCATGCACAACTATGAGTGGATGAATATTCAATAAATTAAAATCACAAACACATGGTATGCATGTGTGCTCACAATCTCAAAGTTTATTCGATAAACAATAAATAACATGAGTGATTTATTGATGCAGAAAACCCTCATCAAGAAAAATCACAAGGAACCTTCTCGGTTCACCAAAACCTAATCCACTATTTGCTAAGTCAACATACAACTACCAACAAGCTTCGGTATGTGCAAACCAATGAGTTTTTCAAACCATCAAGATCTTTAACTTCAATTTGTGAGGTTATGTAGAATCTCTAGTGGTAGTCTTTGGATCTTAGAGAAATGATTTTCTCTCTTAGAAATCTCTCTAGAGGCTTAACCTAGGTGTGAGAAAAACTCTCTCTATTTATAGGTCAAGAATAAGAAAGTATTAGTAAATAAGAAAACGCAAATTCACAAATGACTGATCAATCGGTGGGAGGGTAGTCATAGGGCGATTGTCACTTGAAAAAAAATAATGTTTCAAACACGACTAAGGTAGACACCGCTTGAGCATCCATTGGCACCACTCGAGTGACCATGGAGACCGCTCATGCGAGCTCATAGAATGAGCCTTGTGCTTCTTTCTATGGCTTTTTTTCATTTAATTTCCTAAGTCATAAAGAAATCGCTCTAGCGAAGGCAAGCGAGCATAGATTGGTCCCTACAAGATTTTAAGAATAAAATCATGTAAAAACTTGTGCTCTTGAACATTTGAGGGTGTTGCTCAAATAGGGGTCTAATTGTGACTTAAACTATGTTTTTAAAACTCATAAATAATTTAGAAAAAAAATTCTTTTAAAATCACATAGGTGTCATAATCAGATTGCTTCCAATTCAATTTTCATCCTAATCAACCTAAGTTAAAATAACTAAGGGTTCATCTTAAGTGTATAGGCCATTACCTTTGTCATAAGCATGAAGGTGTATACGAAGATCGAATGATGTTACTTTGACACTTGATCTCCTCCCTTCAATGACGTTTTCGAATCTTAAACTTAATAACATTATGACTATGGAATAGGTTAAGATTTTACAATGGGCTCCAAGAAATTAGTTAATTACAAATATAATCTAATGATCTCCCCCTTTGGCAATTTTTAACAAAATACACAAGTTAATTAAGATTACAACTCAAAACCATTGAAGAAAAAAATTATAAACTAATCTCAACTCTAATGCATACATTGTAAATCTCTATATAGTACAAGGATCTACTTTTAATGAAGCTTAAAGATCGTAGTCCTACACATCACCACTCAAACCAAAACCTTGTGAAAAACATCATATGTTAGAAAAACACGTAACATAATCACAAGTTTGGAAAGTACCAAGATAATAAGCATAGGACATAAGTATGTATATATTATGCAAGTGCAAATATGTAACATGTAAGAAACTAACTTACCTAATATGCTTGTGAACTATTGATTTATCAATATGAAACATATCAAGTTTTTCCCTTAGTTGGTGTTCACAAGTAAACTAACAAGTGAAAAATAAACAAAAAAAAAAAAAAAGGGTGACTTCATGCCAAGTTTTCAAATTTACTCCCCTTGAGTATTTGAACAAACTCCATCTTTTTATGTTCATATGTAACATATCTAGCTTTGTCAAGAGTAAATATCCCCGATTCTTCTCATATGTACTTAAAATATTCTCCACCTTTTTATCACAAATGTCTACCCAATGACGACCCATGACAAGCAAGGTACAAAATCAAGTTACCTAACATATTTTTATCTTATTTGCTACAAATGTCAATACAATGACGACCTATAACAATCATGACATAGAATCATAGTATAATAACAACATATGAATGCACAATAACTAGCCAAATCATGCAAGAAAACTAAGCAAAAGACAAACAAGACATATAACACAAAGTCAAATATGATTCAACATTAATAAGTAGGACCAAGAGTACGTCACAAATAAGAGCTAAACAAATAAAAGTAAACAAAAGGTAAAAAGTCAATAGAAAAATAACACAGTACTTTAGTGCAAGACATGAATGAATGTAAGACATTCTCAAGCGCACATATGACCTATACTGAGTCTCTAAGAGCTATAGCTCAAATAGTTGCATCACCACCATCTCTATCGAGTGTCTTGGGCTCATCATCTGAAATAAAGCTAGAATTCTGCATCATGTGCCTAAGATATCAGACATCCCTCCTAATCTCTCGCTGATCCATCGGAGGCTTGCATGGCCTCATCAATAGCATCCATGCAGAGAGCAGAAAGCTATGCTATTGATCAATACTGCTTTGTAGTTGTTCTAGTGCTAACTGAATGGCAGTCCACTAATCCAACGCATTCGTAGGAGGTGTCCTAGGGAGTGTGGTACGTGGGGGTATGGCCTCGTGCCTACCTCGACAGTGGTGCATAACTATATGTACCATGCTCTATAAAAGTAGTATCATGAATCTTATCCTCAGTCTCGTCACTCTCTGCCTCTATCTCCATAGGGTCAATGGTATATTGTACGTGTGTCTCACTTTGTCTGAAATACTCCTTCCCTAGAGGTCTCTTTGGTCTCATCTAATGGTAAGAGTCTAAAGCACTAGCACCCTTATCTAGACATTTATGGGTGATTAGAGAACCAAATGGAAGAGTATCGGTAATCCTCCTCTCGTCAAATGTTCTTCGAATGACTCAAAATATCACACATGGCAATCTATCTCCAAACCTGTATCAATAGCATGTAGCAAATAGGCTCGTGCTACAGGAAAATGGAGATGTGAGTCTTCGGGTCAATATTGTAGTTGACTATCAGATTTATAAACCAATAATCCCTGGTCAAAAATCCTTGTGGTACCACAAATGATGATTCCAATCGTCGGGATAAAGTAGTCTATGCAACACTGATGCAATTGATAACAGTGTGGGTATAGCACTCTCATATCAAAAATGAAAAGGATCATGTGCTACCCAGGAAAAATGTAGGGTGGTGACAATAAGGTCAGTGAAAAACTCAAATAACACACCTCAGACGTATGTCGTGAAATGCTTACTATCCTTTGTAGTGTCATGAATATGTGTGTAAAATTCTCTGAACATGTCCATATTTGCAAGCACTAGAGCCGCAAATAGCTCAATCCACCATCTCGAATCAAATAACAAAGGGATAGAAGTGTTATTTACCCCAACGTGATTGACCCCTTGCTCCACAAGCACAATCCGTGATGAAAATTGTTTCCTATATATCTCTCAGTACTGTGGTGCCTAAAAGTGAGCTTGACTACCCAAACCTTATGCTCTTGCCCTTTTCTCATATCTTGGCGACATTTTTCATAAAGCTATTGGTGAAATAGTGTAAATGTGTATAATAAACTCAGATCTAAACTCAAACTAATACTTAATCTCAATCACTATAAAGTTTGATCACTTGGAAAAGCTTCGGGGTAGGATAGAAATAATGGCCTCTTTGATGAGGATATAATATTGCATATTCTAGCTCTCGTATCATTCATATTAGCTATGTTAGTTACTTATTTCTCTTGTTTTAGTTTAGTTTTTTTTTATGAAGAATATTTGTGTTTGTACATAAATGAGTATAAAAACACGATTTTGCACACATTTTAATGTTATGTAGGACTTGGAGGTTGAGTTAGGAGATTTAGAAGTCAAGCCAAGGGCATTGCAAGCATAATTGAGGAAAAGGCTAGTGTTACCAGTAGGTCTTCTACCAGTTCAATAGCAAGCAGATTTACATTCTACCAGTAGAAGTTCATTCCTATCGGTAGAAATGAAATAGAGACCTCAGTTACCGATAAGTTGATACTATTCTATTTGTAGATCTTAAACCAATAGCTATGAAGAGCTACCAGTTTGTGTGAAATAGAGAGATTCTACCAGTAGGTCGTTTTGTGCTTTCTACCGGTAGGTCAGTGTATTTCTATTGCGAGGACTGTTTTGGGAAGCTGATCTGCTGTGATTTAAAAGGGCCGTGATTGGTGGTTTAACAGAGAGGATTTTCAGCAGATATTCTTCTATAAATACCCAAGCCTAGCCAGAGAGAAGAGGATCGAATTTCATCATTCACTTCACCGTTCTTTAGGCGTTCTTTCTCTGAGGGTTAGAACTAGGGTTTTCCAAGCTTTATTCTACATTTAGTCTTCAAATTATTGCAAAACGATTACTTTTAATTCTCTATTGTGAACGATTTACATTCGTTGCAATTTAATTCAAGGTAATTTCTTTAACATATAATTTCAATTCCAAGTTTTATTTGCTTTCAATTACAATCATGCTTTCTTCAATTGCTGTGGTTTTCAATTTCATTATGAGTGAATAGTCGTATTTCGGGTTGATTGAATGAGGGAGTCTTATCCGTGAATGAGGATTTGGACTCAATTACGGTTCTTCTAGAGATTAAGTATTTGGTTGTTTTTGAATGATTAAAGTTGAAAACACATTTGATATGTATATCTTCTTTCTTACCTGTCGACAGTTAAATCCAACACGAGTAATTTTTAGAATCGCTACAAAATTAAATCAATTAGCTTAAATACATATTTTTTTGTTTTCATTTAGGTGTCAATTGAATATTTTCCGCTTGAGCGAGTTCGAGTATGATCTCAAGTGAGCTATCAAATTGGGTCATCTGTCTATGGTGAGATGAACTCTACCGATTAATCGGTCTTTTCTTTAATTGTTATTTCTTAGTTGATAAATTCTTTAACCAATCTTCCAAAAATCCAAAGTTCTTACTTTTCTTTGCCTATCACTTGATTGAACTACTCATTTTTCCTGAGAGACGATATCAGTTTTCGACCGAGTTACAAACATGATACATTCCTACACTAGAAAAACCTTTGTTATTTAACCCACCTTTGAGACACAAGCACTTTTTTCTTGGGAGTGAAAAAAATGTTTTTCTATGAAACACAAAGCATGTAGGGTAGTTGCATTTAAAATATGACAAGTTTAATGGAACTATTTAAAATTTTGGGTAGTTATATTGGTGGCATGACAAAATCAGGTAAAGCCTTATCGTAAGATATTTTATATCGAAGTTAGAAGGTGGAATTAGAAATTAAAAAAAAAAGATAATTATGTAAGATCATTTATATATTTTATGCTTTGGTACTTTTTTTTTTATCTAAGAATTCTTCCATTGGGAATAATTAGTGGCCCTCGACTCATTCAATATTAGCGGATTGAACCGAGGTGTGAGATTACAATATAGTCTCAATTTGGTCGTGGGGAAAATAACCCTTGGCGTGTGAATGAATTGTTCTGAAGTTTATTTATATTTTCTAAAAGAAAGGTGTACTTTGACATGAAGTAGTTGTTAATAGCAACATGATTTCTATGTTTTATTCCTAAAATGTTTGTTAAAGGTGATGGTGGGATTGCTGTTTTTCAAAATGTGATCCATACTTGTTTTACTGTTTCCTTATTATATGATGTTGGTATGCTCACTAAACAAGTTGTAAAGCTTACAACCCCACGATTAATTTTGGTATTTAAGGTGATTGAAGTCTGTGTTGATCCACCGTACAGTCTAGAGTTATGAAAAAAGGTGCTGCAATGTAATAAAATGGTTAGGGTGACACTGGGTTGTTTGTACTAATCCTCTCCGACGTGTTAAGGAAGAAAGAGTGCTTATTAATATGATGTATGACTGTTGGTTGTAATACTTATTCCAGAAGGTATGTATAAAGGAGTGTGTTGGTTATCCTTAGTCAAGGGTGTGATGTTTCAATCTATTAATATACCATGTAGCAACATGTGGAAAATAGGGATAAACGGTCCACCCCATCCATGGAAAGGTTAAAGGGACCCCTATTGGGGTGTGCGTGACAAATTTTGATTTCAGAGCCTTACATATTTTTTTAATAAGTCAAGTTTAGGGGTTATAGTGGATCCTTACACACCACTAATGGATGTGTATGTGCTGTTGAGTCTAGGGATTTAACTAGGGTTAGTTTTGGGTATAGAAAAGTTTGTGATGACGTATAATTGAGTATTATGACATTACATGCATTTTTATTTCCATAAACTGTTGGGCAGAGGTGCTATGGATCCAGTTTTGAATCCAAAATATGTTGAGGAAGAGGTTCCTAATGTTTCTACTCAGAAGGACAAACAAGTTTTTGAGGTACAAATGGTGGATCAAGGGCAAGGTGAGAATGCAGAAAAAGCTATGTATGATGCAGTTACAAGGATGGCTGAACAACATGCTCAATTCTTTGAATGGTATACAGACCAACAACAAGTACCCCAAACATAGAGACCAGATTCAGGGAGTACATTATTTGAGAGCCTCAAAAAGTTAGATCCACCAACATTTTTTGGGACGAGTACTTAAGTTGATGTAGAAAATTGGTTAAAGAGAATAGAGCAAATATTGAAGGTGATGGCCGTGGCAGACTAGCATAAATTGAATTTGGATACATTTATGCTAACAAAAGAGGCAGAATATTGGTGGGATGTTACATGTCGTCTAATGACTACACCGCCAATTAATGCACAGTGTCTGCAACTCCTATTATAGTGATGTGGGGGCAATTTAAACAAGTATTTGATCAAAAGTACTTTCCTTCATCTTATCGAGTTCAAAAAGAGAAAGAGTTCATGTATTTGACTTAAGGAAAGATGACAGTGTCAGAATATGAAGCAAAGTTTATTGATTTATCTCATTTTGCTATGACTATGGTGGTGACAAAGGAGTCCAAGTGCCAAAGATTTGAGAATGGACTAGATCTACCAATACAATCAAGGGTTTCTACTCTAGAGAAAAGGAATTTTGCAGAATTGGTAAATAAAGGAAAAATAGCTGAAAGGAATGTGTAGGAAATGATACGACGAAGGGAGTAATTTAAGAAAACCCTCTTTGAATCATTTCAATTGAAAGGAAGTAACAACAAATCATTTCCTTCTGGGAGTTAGAGAAATTAGTTAAGGGTTCAAGTGGGACACCACAAAGTCATGCTACAGTAGGAAAAGAGGTCTTTCAGGGAAAGGGTAGGGGTTTGCAACACCATGATCTAATCAACAGCGTAGGGGAATCTTCAGAGGTCAATCAGGAGGTGATGTCCACTATATCTAGTGTGGTAAAGTGGGACACTATGCTTAAGATTGCTCTACATATGGAGATGACATTCATAGATGCTATAATTACGGACAACCAAGACATGTTCGATGGAATTGTCCTCAGAATACAACAACTACTTATTCAAGAGTGAGTGTAGCTACAAGTGGGAGAGGGATAACAAGCTATGGTCAGGGAAGAGGGCGGTGCAACTTCAAGAACACCGAAGTTCTAGGGAAGAGTGTACGTGGTAATAGAACCTAATGCCCAAGCGAGGAATGAATTGGTGTCAGGTATGGTCTTTATTTTTGATGGTCTAGCACGTGTATTATTTGACACTGGAGCCACCCACCCATTTATTTCATATGATTACATTGAATGGGTAGATAAACCCCCTACCCCTCTAGATGAAAGTTTAATGATTGCAGGTGCTTTGGGTCAAACGGGAGAAACTAGTTATATCCTGAGAAACTGTAGAATTCAAGTGGAGAGTCATGAATTATCTATCAACTTAATACAATTAAATATTAAAAATTATGATGTGATTATTGGGATGGATTGGCTTTTTGCATATCATGCTTCAGTTTATTGTGCTCGTAAGGATGTGATATTCAAAATGCTTGGCGCAAACCTTTCAGCTATTGTGCTGATCCAAGGAATGCCCCAGTATTTTTATCTCTATTCTAGAGGTTAGAAAGTTGTTAAGGAATGGATGTCAAGGTTACCTAGCATTTGTTCGGGACACTAGGGTAGACAAAGGGGCATTGAATGAAATTCCTGTGGTACAAGAATTCCCAGATGTCTTTCCATAGGATTTACTAGGACTACCAGTGGATTGAGAGATAGAGTTTACCAATGAATTACTTCCAAGTACAAGCCCTATCTCAATGGCATCGTATCGGATGGATCCAGCAGAATTAAAGGAACTAAAGGTACAATTATTGGTTTTGCTAGATAGGAAGTTCATTCAGCTTAGTACTTCCTCTTGGGGAGCACCAGTTTTGTTTGCCAAAAAGAAGAATGGAACTATGAGGCTATGTATTGATTACCAACAGTCAAATAAAATGACCATCCAAAATAAATATCCTTTGCCTAGAATTGATAATTATTTGATCAGTTGCAGGGAGAAAAAGTATTTTCAAATATTGATTTGGGGACGGGACATCACCAGTTAAAGATTAAGGAAAGTGATGTTCCAAAAACTGCATTTAGAACAAGGTATGGGCACTATGAATTCTTGATAATGCCTTTTGGTTTGACTAATGCGTCTGCGGCATTATGTATTTAATGAATAGGGTGTTTCAATCATACCTAAATTCATTAGTTATTGTATTCATTGATGACATACTAGTTTACTCTCGTAATGCAATCGAGGATGAGGAACATCTTACAATTGTATTGCAAACATTGGGAGAAAAAGACTTACATGCTAAACTGAGTAAATGTGAATTTTGGCTAGATCAAGTAGTATTTTTGGGTCTTGTAGTATCTGGTGATGGGATTAAGGTACATCCAAAGAAAATAGAAGTCGTAGTAGAATGGGACATACCAAAGAATGTGATTGAAATACGTAGTTTCCTAGGTTTTGTCGGGTATTATCAGAGATTTGTTCAAGAATTTTTTGTTATAGCCTCTCGTCTAATTAGATTAACTCGGAAAGATGTTAAGTATGAGTGAACAGAGGAATGTGAAAAGAGTTTTCAAGATTTGTCGGATCGATTAGTATTTACTCCGATATTGAATCTACCTTTTGGTGGTGAGAATTTTGTGATTTATAGTGATGCATCCCATCAAGGGTTGGGTTGTATGTTAATGCTAGGTGGGAAGGTGATTCCTTATGCTTCAAGACAACTAAAAACTCGTGAACACAATTATCCTACTCACGACTTAAAGTTGGCTGCAATTGTATTTGCTTTAAAATTATGAAGAGACTAGTATGGAGAGGCCAATGAAATCTATACTGATCATCGAAGTTTAAAATACTTATTTATTTAGAAAGATTTGAATTAAAGGCAAAAGAGGTGGATGAAATTAATCAAGGATTATGACTACGTCATTCATGATCACCCAAGAAAAGCTAATATGGTTGTTGATGCATTGAGCCGGAAAAGCATTAGGAAGAGTAAATTGTGTCCAGTGTAGTAGAGTCGACCAAATTACTGAAATGAAGCTAATGAGAGTAGAATTTGGGTTCAGCAATTTGAATGTTTTATTTGCACAGTGCAATGTCGGCCAATGTTGATAGATCACATTCAGAAGCTACAACAACATGACCCACAGTTAGAAAAGATAAAAAAAGAGGTACAGAGTGGTGTTAGAACTGACTTTGTAGTTAGAGAAGATACTCTATTGTTTGGGCACTCGGTTATTTGTCCGAAGTGACACAAGTTTGAAAGAAGATATTTTAGATGAAGCTCATAGTTCAATATATGCTATGCATCCTGATTGTACTAAATTGTACCGTGATCTTCAGGAATATTATTAATGGAGCGGCATGAAGAAGGAAATAGCAGAATTCGTAGCATGTTGCTTAGTATGTCAACAAGTGAAGATGGAACACCAATACCCAACTGGATTACCACAATCATTACCTATACTTGAATGGAAGTGAGAACACATCACTATGCATTTGTGATTGGGCTACCTCGTACATATGACTTTTTTTGGGTGATGGTGGATAGGTTAACAAAATCGGCACATTTTCTTCCTGCTAAGACTACTCATACACTGGACAGGTATGCTAAATTATATGTGGATGAAATAGTGAGATTGCATGGTCTCCAATATGGATTATTGTGGATAGAGATCCCAAGTTTACTTCTAGCTTTTGGACAAGCTTGCAATATACTTTGGGAACTACTCTGAAGTTTAGCACAACTTTCCTCAAATGGATGACCAATCAGAAAGGACTATACAAACTTTGGAGAATATGTTGAGGGCTTGTGTTTTGGATTTCAAAGGTAGTTGGGGTACCCATTTGCCACTCATTGAATTTGCTTATAGCAATAGTTGCCAAGCAAGTATAGGGATGGCTCTATATAAAGCGTTTTATGGTAGAAGATGTTGAACACCAATATGTTGGGGTGAGGTGAGGGAAACAAAGCTTTTGGGCCTAGAAATAGTGGAAGTAACTACTTAAAAAGTAAAGCTGATTCAGGAATGATTAAAAATAGCCCAAAGTAGACAAAAGAGTTATGCTGAAACTCGAAGGATGAACCTAGAATTTGCAGTGGGTGATCAAGTATTCCTCCTAGTTTCACCCTGGAAAGGAGTGTTAAGCTTTGGAAAGAAAGGAAAATTGAGTCCTCGATATATAGGGCCTTATAAAATTATAGAGAGGATAGGTGCAACAGCTTGCGAGATAGCACTACATATGGAGTTATCTTGATAACACAATGTGTTTCATGTGTCCATGCTTAGAAAGTATCTGCCAGAGCCATCACATGTGTTAGCCAATCAACGAATAGAATTGAAAGAGGATTTGACCTATATTGAAGATCCAGTGCAGATTCTAGATCGCAGACATCAAGTATTACGTACTAAGACCATTCCATTAGTGAAGGTCATGTGGAGAAATCACTCTATTGAAGAAGCAACCTGGGAAAGCGAAGAAAAAATGAGAGCCCAATATCCTCACTTGTTTTAGAAAGGTAAGTAAATTTCGGGGACAAAATTTTTTTATGATGGGGAGATTTGTGAAACCCAAAACATGTAGGGTAGTTGCATTTAAAGTATGACAAGTTTAATGTGACTATTTAAATTTTTTGTTAGTTATATTGGTGGCATGACAAGATCGGGAAAAGCCTTGTCGTATAATATTTTATATCGAAGTTAGAAGGTGGAATTAGAAATTAAAAAAAAAAAAAGACAATTATTTAAGTTCATTTATATATTTTATGCTTTGTTACGTTTTTTTTATCTAAGAATTATACTTTATAAATGATATATGGTAGGTTGATTAGATACCTAAATAACAATGAATAAAATAATAAGCATAAATTAAGGAATTAAAAGAATAGTATTAAGTGTATGTGTGTGCTGGAGGTGTGAGAAGATGAGGTGTTTAAAGGTGAAGTAAATAGAAGTCTATGTGGGTTAGGGAAGGGGGCCACGTTGGTTTCTCCATGAAGACTTGGCGTGTGTGTGTGCGATGTGTATTAGATGGAAGCATGAGTTGCCACTTTTGTGGGAAGTGAGTTAAATATTATTCATCCCATAAGGCCGGCTGGAGGAAGGGAAGAACTTACAGCTAGGGTGAATAAAAAGAAAAGGAAGAGAAACAGCAAAGAAAGACAAGGAGGGCAAAAAGAGAGGTGCGGAGAAGACCGCATCAGCTTGTGTTGCTAGTAGTAGACTTCGTACGGAAAAGTGATTTGGTGAGTGGAGTGTTTACGGAAAAGCTGTGTATACAATGCTATATAGTTTGGAAACTAAATTAAGGTGAGTATACAATGTTATATAGTTTGGAAACTAAATTACTAGTATATATATGGCTTATGAATATAATTTTTGAAATTTAAGAACAATACTTTAAAACTAAAGACAAAGTAGTAAAACTAAAGTATGGCAGCTAGAAAGAAAATAATTGCAAAGAAATGATAATCTTTTTTCCCTCAAAGGTCTTTGCTTGACCCCAAAAGTTGGTAAATAATAAAGTGGTTCTCAAATGCAGGAATGTATAGTTTAGTAACTTGGTCGATTACCGAGGTCGTCTTCTGAGGGAAAACGAAGGACAAATTTGAATGGTGACAAAAGTAAAACAAAAATAAAAATAAAGAGTTCTTTGAAAGTAACAGTTTTTGGTAACTACCTAAATTAAAGGTAAATTCAATAAAATAAAAAACAAGATAATCTTTGGATTTCATTCCAGTCATGAACATAAATTTACATTTTAAATTTATAACTCATCTGTTTTCGTATTCAAACTACTACAAACGGATGATTTTCAACTTATGTTCATGATAGAAGAACTAAAGTAGCAATTGAAAGATGGTTTATGATTGAAGAATCGGTACTCTAAAGGTTGCAGGAAACAATACAATTATTTGTACCAAGCCTAATTGCATACAAATAGCAGGGACCTATGCAAACTAATTAGGTTTTCAAAAGCATAATCTGTTCAATCAATCACATAAACGCTAAAACCCTAGTTTAGAATGAAAACCCTAGTTCACGGGTTAGAAATCCCTCCTATAATTATCTAGAAAAGAAACTACTCAAACATGATTGAATTGATATTGAAAGCAATTAAATAAGACATGTAAATAAAAGTAAATAAATAAAACTTGTATTGAAATAAACTTGAATGAAGAACTTTGTATTTAAAATAGGGAATTGAAAGCAATTACAATAAAAGAAATAAAATACCATAAATAAAGAAGAACTTTGCTTGCAATCTAAACTAAGAACAACGAAAAGAAGGAGGAGCAGTCCCCCTCTGGGAAAGCATCCAAGTAGGAAGAACTTGTCTCTAAAGCCCCCAAGGGTTGGTATTTATAAAAAAAAGTGGAGAGATATAGAGATATATAGATACAACTGATTTTCTAGAGATCGTCTTTCCTTTTATATCTTTCTCTTATTCCTAAAAGATATTTGAAAAGATCTCTTACAATATCTCTAAGATTTAGCCAAAAATCTCTTTCCTAATTTGTCTCTTTTTCCTCCAAACAAGGTCTTGGAAAATATTGGAAGATATATTTGAATATTTGATTAGTCAACACTTGGGAAAATGAGTCCTCTTCAAAATCTGATGTCAACCTACTGATAGAACATTGAATACCCACCGGTAGAATTTCTGTCTGATAAAGCATTTGAAACTTATGCGGCTTTTCTTATCGGTAGAACATGCTCCACCTACCGGCAAGACTTCTCTGATGAAAAAGTGCAAAGTATTGTGAGTTTTTTTTACTAGTAGAACATGATTTTACTACTGGTAGAACTTTTATTATTCTTCCAAAATTGATCCCCGAGGAAACAACTTCATCTTCTCTCGAGAAACTTAATCCCAATTATTTTCTTGCCATTAAATCAATACTTATTCTTCACATTTACACCTAAAATACTTGTAACATAGAAATTAAAGCTTAACACACAAACTATACTAAATAAAGCAAATTAATACACTAGCAAACCTAAAATGAATATGCTAAGCTATAAAATAGTGCAATGTTGAAGTCTCAATACACCCCCCCCCCCAACTTAAGCTTTGTTCGTCCCTAGCAAACTAAAAATAAAAATAAAAATACAAAGTCACTTTTGAATAAATCACATTTACATTTAGCATATGCAATAAGTCATTAAACTCCTAGGTGATCCCTAGTGGATGAGTTTTATCTCATGAAATTTTTCAGAGAAAGTAGGTACAATGTCCTTTTATTCATCCACAAATTTAGAACATATTAATTCCTAAGTAACAACAAAATTTAAAAACAATTCACCATCCAATCAAATTATTCACATAAGAGCTAAACTATAGATCTAAATGTTATGTAAAGTATTCACATTCACATCAACATTAGAAACTCATGCATATATCAGATGATACATGCAATTTTAAGAAATTTATCAAATAAAATCCATTTCTCTATTAGCAATCCAATTTTAGCTTTGATGCAAATTTCACCAAGGATTCACTCTCAGAACAGAAAACCTTCGATTATAATGACTGTTTCACTCATAAGTTATATGTGAGAAGAATTTTCATAATCAAAAGAAAAATATAACTCACATATATTTTCTGAAATAAAGAACATTATTCAATTGAAATGACCTTAGCATAATCTCAGGAACGAATGTTAAAGCGAATGAAAGTAATATAACTAATATATCTCATATGTCATTATTGGTTATATACACTTGTCATGATTCTTAAGATCAAATAAGACTTTAATCAGGTTGTAACGTGGCCTTAGGTGAATGGGTCATTGTCTTTCTTTCACAGTCTTCGGCTTTTCAAATTTTCTTTCTTTTCTTACTCCTATTTTTTCGGATTTCAAAATAATCCTCTTTTTTTCTTGTTTTTTCTTTCTTTCTTTGAGCTACCATTCTCTTTCCAAATTATTTATATGGTTTAGAAACAAAATTTTCATTAAGCTCAATCACGGGTACTACAGATAGTGTCAAGAAAGCTAAGGCTCAAATAAATTCAAAGATGACCAAAAATTATGTCTCAAGAATGCATAACAAGGTACATCTAACATTGAGATATAATCAACTAATCACCTCATATATTCTAACCAAAGCAAAAATAATGAGATTATTGAAAGATATTGAAAGATAGTCTTTTGAGTAAATGTATTATAACCCTCTAACAAAGAATGATACAAAACTCACACAGATCATTCATTGATTTCCACTATAGATATCAAGTTTTTTAAGATATACATCTCATTCAATAAATCACAAAAATAACACGATCATGGTATACATAAAATTGTGTTCCAAATAAAAACACAATTATGATATTCAAACATAAAATAAACTCCTACAAAATGCTAATACGCAAATAATTCAAGATTCAAGTTGAATAAAAAAATTCTCATATTAACTAAATAATAATAAGAATATAGTCTAAATCAAATATTTAGTTTTTTTATTTTTAAATTTAAAAAAAAATATAATAGAACATGATAGTTGCACATGATGTGGTGTAACTCTTAACCCCCAACTTAAATCATGCATTGTCTTCAATATAAAACATAATAATGCAATAAGAAAATAAAAATAATAAGGGAAGGAGAACACCTGACATTGAACTCTAAAAATAAAACCACCGGCTGCAAAATAACAAAATAAACTACATAAAAAGAAATAAGAATAACAAATTACTAAATCACCTAAAAAATAAAACACAAAAGAAAAGTAAAGCACTCAACATAACCCCCAACTTAGATCCAACGCTATGCTCAACGAAAGATATTAATATAAAACTCTAAATAATAATAAATACACAGTAAAAAGGGTGTGTGCAATCTAAAAAAAATATATATAAATAAAAATATAAATCAAATAAGATAAATAAAAAATATAAATCTAACTTCTATGTACAAGAAAAGAAAAGAAAAACTCAACACTCAATCTGGCTTAAAATATGCGTCATTTTATTTTTAATGAAATAAAAACATGGTATCGTAACAACTTCTTCAATTGAATGATCCACTCATACCCCCAACATATCCTTTGAAAATTCAAAAAAAAGGAGATATATAAATTTTTATGCAAATCCAACAGTGAGATATAGAATAGATCTTTATCAATTATGACACACAACTTAACTTCCATATTCCCACCAAGCTTAGATAGATGAATCTCATTACTATCCATTGATAATGAAATATCATTGGAATCATTAGCCTCTTGTGGAATACTAATATCAATTAGTTTTTCATTATCAAGAGTATTAAAGGATTCTTCCCTAGTTTGTAATTCAACAAAAAAAATCACTCTCACTACATTAACCAAGCTCACTTTTTTGTTCTTGGGCCAAATTATTAAATATTATGGTTATTGTGTTGAGCATGCCTCTTATCTCTTCAATAGCTTGGAGTGTTTGGCCATTGATAGCATGTTGGTTTTGTATATATTCATTCAACATATTCTCAAATCTCTATTCTTCTGGGTCATAGTATGAGGGATATTGGAGAGGCTTGTGTGGTGGTGTGGAATATACCGGTGACTGATAATATTCGCTCCCCCAACCAATATCAGGATAACAAGCTTCAAAATAATGGTTGGAGTAAGCTTGTTGAGAATTAGTCAATATAATTGACTTATCCCATGAAAACCTTTGAAACAGTGGAATTGAAGGGCACTCGTTAGTGATATGTCCATACTCAGCGCATAGCTCACATGTATACTTCATATATGATGCATGTGACACCATTAAATAAAAAATAATAATAAAAATAAAAATAAAAATAAAAAGGCATAAAACGTACCTGGGCTTGTGATTAATATCACAATATTTACCTGTCATTAATCCAAATCACCTTCCAAATTTGTACACTTGCTTTCTCTGGCAACGACACCAAAAATGTTTGACCTCAAACGTGGGTAAATAATAAAGTGGTTCTCAAGTACAGAAATATGTCATTTAGTAACTCAGTCAATTACCGATGTCGTCTCGTCAGGGAAAACGAATGACAAATTCAAATGGTGACAAAAGTAAAACAAAAATAAAAATAATGAGTTCTTTGAAAGTGAGAGTTTTTGTTAAATAACTAAATTAAAGATAAATTCAATAAAAGAAAAAACTAGATAATCTTCGGATTTCATCCCACCTATCAACATAAATTTACAATCTAAATCTATAACTCATCTACTTTCATATTCAAACTACTATAGATGGATGATTTTCAACTTAAAACTTTGGAAAGAACTAAAGTAGCAATTAAAAGATGGTTTATGATGGAAGAATTGGTACTCTAAGATCACAAGAAACACCACAATTATTTGTACCAATCATAATTGCATACAAATAACAGGGACGTATGCAAACCAATTAGGTTTTCCAAAGTATAACCTGTTCAATCAATCACATAAATGCTAAAACCCTAGTTTAGAATGCAAACCCTAATTCTTGGTTTAGGATTCCCTTCTACAATTATCTGGAAAAGAAACTACTCAAATATGATTGAACTGAAATTGAAAACAATTAAAGAAGACATGTAAATAAAAGCAAATAAATAAAACTTGTATTGAAATAAACTTGAATGAAAATCTTTGAATTTAAAACAAGGAATTGAAAAAAATTACAAAAAAAGAAATAAAATATAGTAAATAAAGAAGAACTTTGCTTACAATCTAAACTATGAACAAGGAAGAGGAAGGAGGAAGAACCCTCTCTTGGAGAACATTCAATAAGGAAGAACTTGTCTCAAAAGCCCCCAAGGGTTAGTATTTATATGAAAAAGTAGAGAGATATAGAGAAACAACTGATTTTCTATAGAATATATTTTCTTTTATGTCTATCTCTTATTCCTAAAAGAACTCCGAAAATATCTCATACAATATCTTTAAGATTTAACCAAAAATTTCCTTCCTAATTTGTCTCTTTTTCCTCCAAACAAGGTCTTGGAAGATATATTTGAATATTTGATCAGTCAACGCTTGGGAAAAGGAGTCCTCACCAAAATCTGATGTCGACCTACCGGTAGAACATTGAATACCTACCGTTAGAATCTTTATCTGATAAAACTTTTGAAATTTCTATTGCTTTTCCTACCTGTAGAACATCTGGTAGGACTTTTCTGACAAAAGTATTGTAACATTTCCCACCAGTAGAACATGTTCCATCTACCGGTTGGACTTCTCTGATAAAAAAGTGCAAAGTACTGTGAGTTTTTTACCGGTAGAACTTCTATTATTCTTCCAAAATTGATCTTCAAGGACTGGACTTCATCTTTTATCAAGAAACTTAATCTCAACTCTTTTCTTGACATTAAATCAATGCTTATTCTTCACATTTACAGCTAAAATACTTGCAACATAAAAATTAAAGCTTAACACGCAAACTATACTAAATAAAGCAAATTAATACACTAGCAAACCTAAAATGGAAATGTTAAGTTACAAAATAATGCAATGTTGAAGTCTCAACAGTCTTCTATTTATGGTGTGTGGAAGGAAGATCTTCCGATTTGGTCAATCTCTTTGATTATTTTCTTTCCCAAAAATATCTATTCTTTTTATTGGTAGAAAATCCCCAAAAGATATAGAAAAATCAAACTTTAATTAGAGCTTCTCATCAAAATCTACCTCGACATACCGGTAGAACATTAGAAACCTACTAGTATAACTCCATTCCATTGAACAAACTACCGGTAGCAAATAGATTACTTACTGGTAGAACCTTACTCTATCAAATTCCTGTATCCTCTTCTACCGATAGAACACAAGTCCATTTACTAATAGAACATCATTCTGTCTACTCCAGAGAGCTTTGCTACTAGTAGAACATAACTTTACCTATCGATAGGATTACTGTTCATTCTAGAGAGCCTTTCTACCGATAGAACATAACTTCTACTACCATTAGCTTACACACTGCCTTCTCTTCTATTGATAAAATAGGACTTCTATCGGCAGGGTCTCTATTCTACCACCCTCTTACTGGTATGTTTCATATCGATAGAACAAGTATCTTTCTGAATTTTTGCTCTAAGGAATCCGGTATCCCTCTAAGGACTCTGGTATCTCTTTTTTAATTTCTGCTCTAACACAAAATCAACGCATGAATCACAAAATAAGCTAAGTAAAGCAAGTTAGTCTACTAGTAAGCCTAAAGCGAGCATGTGTAGATATAAAATAATGCAAGAATGAGCACTCAACACTTTTATTCGGGCACGCAAATAATTTTTACCCATGGTTCATTTTTATCAATGTAACATCCCCTCTAATTCTTCCAAATAGAGTGATCTTTGCAATTATGAATACGCTGAGCTAGTTCACCTCGGTCTTGCTAAATTGTATCTCGAGCAATTAACAACGGTTTGACTTATTTGACCAAACTCATTAGTTTGGTTTAGAGTTATATATAGTGATTATGTCGAGCTCGGCTTTAGTTTGCTGACATTCCAAGTGACCATCATATTGGCATGTGGTCTATCACGTGCATGTACTGATTTCAAATCATTAAACGTCTAATAAAGTGCAGTAATTTTGTGTCCCTTCACTTACCTCCAAGGAATGTCCTCCACGTGGCACACATTTGACCGACATTTCCTGTACTTGAACCTACTTCCATCAATTTTTTTGATCTTTTCTCCTTGTGTGTCTTCTTTTTGTCGAAAACAAATAATCACATTTAATGTTTCATCCTTTTGTTTTCAGGCGTCATTTCTTTGGTGCTCTTTCATTCCTTTTTAAAGAGGTCTTGCTTTTTATTCTTTATATCACTTTCTCAAATTTTATTCTGAAAACTTCTTTCTTCTCATCTTCTGTTTCATCCTTCTTGCAATGGATCCTTTAACTTCAAGTGAGGTCCCAACTTTTAAGAAAAAATACCAAATTCTAGGCGACTTCGAAGTTCAAGTTGCTAGTGCTAATGAACCTCTTATTGGAACTAGGGAGTCCATCCCAATCCGTACTAGGGCCGTCACTGAAAGATGTGTGAGATTCCCTCTACACCCACTCCTTCTATAATTGCTCTCCGCTTTGAAGTTGTGCTCTATATAGTGTTGCCCCAACTTCATTAGGATTGTGATGGGGGTTGCTATTTTGAATAATATTCTGGGGGTGAACTTAGGGCTTGGGAAATCCTCTACTACTACATCATCAAGCTGATTGGTAATAACTATTACTTTCTAGTGAGGAGGAAAGACTACTACATGGTAACCCATTTTCCTAACTCCAATAAGGGTCATGAGAATGATGTTATCTTCATTTTTGGGAATTGGGAGTATAAGGCTGGTGAAGACCTATCATATAGGTGGGCTTTCGAAGAAGGCACACTAGGAACATGCACATATGTGTATTCAAATTTTTTAATTTCCTTATCTCATTTTACTGAAGTGCTTGTTGTTGCTAGGTGAGACCATTAAGGGAAATATTTCTAAGGGCTCAGTGAATATGGAGGATTTGAAAAAGGTGTGGTCTTTTAATGAGAGCCTATTTTGCTGAGCTGCCCATATATTACTCAGATACACACCGACTTATCTTTCCTTCATTGTTGTATCGGATCAAGCAAATGCTACTCTTGCGAATGATCGTGAGGCTTTACAGGCTAAACTTGCTGACACTCCTCGGTCTCACTAGTGGTCTATCACTATTGCTTTTGGTCGGAATAGACCAATAAGGAACTTCCTTGATTTCCTGGCCCTAGTCAAAACCCTCGAGGCGATTCCTTCTCCGGCCCCCAATCAAATCCTTCAAGTTTCTGATGAACCTGCTTGGCAGCCTTTGATTGAGCCCGAACAAATACTAGTTTCAAAGAAACCTACCAATCAAGGCGATCTAGAAAATCGTTCAAGGTGACCCAAAACTTCAAGATGACTTAGTAATTCCCCCTCATTTTGAAATCCCTAGGTTTCCTGAAATTCTTGTTTCTTTTTATCCTCCTGCCAAGTCTCTATCTAGTGATGATTCTTGGCTTATTGTGGTCAACAATCGTGCACCAAAGAAATGGAAAGCTTCGGAGTCAAGCCCTTTGGTCCTTCCTAAACATGTCATTCCCCCCTTTCGACCTATCCTGAAAGTGAAAGGGAGAGGGATCAATGTGCGAGACTCGTCTGCTAAAGATATGAATGTGGTGGTTTAGATTGTGAGGGGGGTCATCCTTCCTCGGGATTTGACAATGAACAAGAAAATGTCTGATGGTGAAATAGATCGGCGGGCCATTCAGCAAATGGTGTTGGTATGATTTCTTCGTTCGTTCTTTTCCTTTTTGTATTATTTCTCTCTCTTTTTTAGAGTTTGCAAGAAGTTCATGAGGTTGGTTCCAAGATCGTAAAGAAGGATAAGGACATGAAACAGGCTGTATATGATCGCATGACCACCATGGAGAAGAATGAGACCCTGGAGACTGAGAATGCCAAATTTTGTGAGGATATGCTCGCTCTGTAGGCCCAAGTGACCGAGTTGGCAAAGGAAATGGACAAGTTAAAGTCTTTGAATGACAAGTTGAATTTTTTGGAGGAGACAACTGCTAGCGAACTCTCCCAAACTTAAGAGGAACATGTTGCTCTTCTAAAGGAGTATGAGTCCTTCAAGGCTCAGTCAAAAGCCAAGGAAGATAATGCCTTTGAGGAGGGGATAACTAAGGTTGAAGGGGAGTTGGCTTTGCAAATTTCTGCGATTTAGAAGTCTCATTTTAAGAGAGGTTGGTATGCAACTCTTCATGTTGCCAATTTCCTTTCTTCTTCTCTTTTTCCATCATTGATGTGGGTCCTTCTTCTGTGGCTGCAAGTAATGTTTTAATTTTATATAGAACAGATCTATGTAAAAACCCTTTTTGTTGAATAGAATGTGAATTCTCCCTTTTCATTTCTTTTCTTATAAAACTGTACTTCTTTATAAAGGCTTGGTGTTAGAGCATCTCGTCCTTGGAAAATTGAGCTCTCACAATAGACTCAGCCCTAAAGGTGCACCAAGGCCATTCATATTGTACTCTAAAAGGCTCAGCCCCTTGCAAAATGCTAGGTCCTTTCACGCTCTACCTTCTCAAAGGGCAAGACCTTTAGCATAGTGCTAGGGCCTTTTCTATTTTGCCTTCTCAAAAAGGGTCAACCCCTAGCAAACTACTAATGTCTTTCATACTTAGAAAATTATGCCTTGAAAAAGGCTTGGGCCTAGCAAAATGCTAGGGTCTTTCATACTTAGAATATTATGCCTCTAGAAAGGCTCGGCCCTAGCAAATTGCTAAGGCCAATTATGCCTTCAAAAAAAAAAATGCTTGGCCCCTAGCAAACTGCTAGGGCCTTACACACTAAGAATATTATGCCTACAAAAAGGCTCGGCCCCTGGCAAACTACTAGGACCTTATATACTTAAAAAATTATGCCTTTAAAAAGGCTCGCCATTAGCAAACTGCTAGGGCCTTCATACTTAGAATATTATGCCTTCAAAAAGGCTTGGCCCCTAGCAAATTGCTAGGGCATTTAATACTTAGAATATTATGCCTTTAGAAAAGCTTAGCCCCTAGAAAATTGTTAGAGCCTTACATACTTAGCAAAATTATGCCTTCAAAAAGGCTCGGCCCCTAGCAAACTACTAGGGCCTTACATACTTCGAGAATTATGCCTTTAGAAAGACTTCACCCTTAGCAAATTGCTAGGGTCTTACATACTTAGAATATTTTGCCATCCAAAAAGGCTAGGCCCCTACCAAATTGCTAGGGCCTTGCTCAAGTTGTTCAATTTGTAACTTTTTACACTGACTCACCTATCTAATCGATCTCAGAACTTTACCTATTTGGCTTGCATCGTCATGCCAAGCCTTAGGCCTAAGTTTTAATCTAGTGGCTGCACTTGATTTAGGTCTAAAACTCTATCAGGGATTTTAGCCTCTCCGCCTTAGCAGAAGGTTGAAATGTGTTTGGACCTTCCCAGGTCTTTTCTTCTTTGCCTTACAAAGGTTCAATTATTGGTGTGAAATCTACAAAGGTACTCTACAACCCAGATTTTTTATTGAAAAAAAATACGGCTTACATTTTAGAATCTTAACTAGCTAAGATCTTACTAGGTAACTACAGGGGTGTCCTATGTGCCCGATACTTCTCAAGAGGCACTCCTGTTTTCCGAAGGTACTTTGGCGTTTCCCAGGAGGCACTCTTATTTTTTGAAGGTACTTCGGTGTTTCATTTACTTTTGAAGGTTATCCATGTTCCAAGATCGTGGAAATGGCTTTCCTTCCATGGTCTCAAGTTTGTAAGACCTATTCCCTCCAACCTATGTGACCTTATAAGGTCCCTCCCAGTTGGCCTTGAGCTTCTCATCTATGGGGTTTTTGGTGGAGCCCTCCATCTTCCTTAAGACTAGATCCCCAACATTGAAGGCTCGAGGGTGCACCTTCTTATTGAAAACTAGGGACATCTGCTGCTAGTAGGCTACCATTTTTATAGCTACGGACTCCCTTCTTTCTTCTACTAAAACCAACTCTTTGGCGATGCCATTTTTGTTTTCCCCACTATTTTCTAGGTTAGTTCTAATTGTAGGGAGGCTAATTTCCAAAGGTATCACAACTTTATTATTGTATGCTAGGGCATATAGAGTTTTCCCTGTTGCGCGATGCAACGTGGTTCGGTACGTTCACAACACTTGAGATACTCTTCTACCCATTTACCCTTTGCCTTCTCCAACCTCTTCTTTATTCCATCAAGAATCATTTTATTTGATATTTCTGCTTGTCCGTTGTTTTGTGGGTATGCGGGGGTGGAATAGTGATTTCAGATCCCATAGTGCTGACAAAATGCTTTAAACGACCCACTATTGAATTGGGTTCCGTTATTAGAGATTAACGCCATAGGTATGTCATATCTTGTGATGATGTTCCTCCACACAAGTCACTAAATGAGGTTCCAATAGCATTGCTCTATTTTTAATTTGTGTAGTGTTCAAGTCTCGTGCTGTATCAAAAATTAACACAGGTATCCCATGGTCCAACTTGAGAATCGCAGTGAATGAAAGAATATATGTTGTTAGTCACTTAACAAAAAATAATTCCATCTTGAAAAAAAAAGATTTTAATGCATATTTAGAAGCAAAACTCACAGAACCGTCCTCCATAAAAGGACACTTCTTTTGCCTTCTCTGGCAAAGAGAGAGAGAGAGTTTGTATTTAGCTTTGCAGTCTTTTTTGTTATCAGATATAAGCATAAGTGCCATTAATGGAATCTTGGGTCATAATGCATTTACTTTCACTGAGCTTCAAGTTTGGATTCCAGCTATATGACTTCTCTTTTACCGTTGCTGATTGCATTACCATGTGACTAACAGAGCCCAAAGATGTGACTATGGGCACAAGAGTGGTAATTATAGTTTATGGTGCTCTGTATGACTTCTCTTTTACCATTTCTGATTGTATTATCAAATGATGAAAATGAGCACAAAGATGTGACCATGTCTATGGGAATGGTAACTATCATTGTGGTTCTCCGTAGGGAAGGCTTTTTCAATTTCAGCAAGAAAAGTTGCAGCATGTATTGTCGACCCAATTCCCATTCACACCACCCCAGCCTCTGGTAATTTCTCTACTTTTATCTCCCTCTATCTTTGCAATGATTGTCTATATATTCATCCTCTCAAATAAATCTAAAAAAATATACCCACACCCAAAACACTTTTATATCAACATAAAATAAAAAAATATCAACCTGTATATTCATAAAACATTATTAATGGCGTAAAAAAATTTTAAATTCATATTTTGAGAACCATTGTGCATAATCTTTACACACATATAATTATTTTTTTATTTTGACACAAAAAGCCAAAAAAAAAATTAGAAAGTCACTCCAAACGAACTTTTCTAATTTTTTCATTTTTTTAAAGAATACTCCAAACAATTTTGGGGGACTTTTTAAATTTTGACTTTTTTGCGAAACTTTTTAAACCGCACCTTTTCACCGAAAAAAATCAACTCTAAATAAGCCCAATAACTCGTACAATTTCATACCAAAAATATATATTAAAAAAATTTAATTTTTTTCATAAAATACAAGTTAAACGGATTTATCGTGTTAAAATTTAGCTATTCATGCTTGATATTAACCTAATTTATTTATTGTTTAATTCGTCACTGTTATTTACTATTGAGATCTAAAAATTTGATATAATTTATTGATTTATAATGTTGTTTCATTGTAACAATTATATTAACACCAAATTTCAATGTTTAATATGATCCACTGTTAATTCTAGAGTTATAGTGGATTAGATAAATAAATCTATAATATCAAATGGGATAGATTTTAATAAATCTATCCGACGGTTTCAAATAAACTTATCAAATGACTACCAACATCTCTCACAAAACATTTCATATAACACCATACTTTTTGACACAGGTTACCCCTAATTAGGTTACTAAATTAGATTTCAATATCACTGCTATGTTTTTTAATTTGTGTTGTGTCGTATCAAAAATTGACACGTGTCCCTGGTCCTACTTAGAATTGTAGTGAACGGAAGAAACTATGCTATTAGTCATTTAATGAAAAAAAAACACCATCTGATCTGAAAAGAATGGGCGAGTATTTTACATGGATTACGGAAATACAAACGGTCATGGCTGGATTCAACCCCAAGGCAGCGGACCATTTACTTCCACCAATGCCTTTGTCTTTTCCCAACAATACCCACATGATTCCATCTTGAAAAGAAAAGATTTTAATGCATACTTAGAAGCAAAACTCACTGAACCGTCCTCCATAAAAGGACACTTCTTTTGCCTTCTCTGGCAAACAGAGAGAGCGCTTGTATTTGGCTTTGCAGATTGCAGTCTTATTTATTATCAGATATGAGCTCAAGTGTCATTCATAGAATCTGGGGTCACAATGCATTTGCTTTCACTGAGCTTCAAGTTTGGATTCCAGCTATATGACTTCACTGTTACTGCTTCTGATTGCATTACCATATGACTAACAGAGCACAACGCTGTGACTATGAGCATGAGAGTGGCAATTGTAGTTTATAGGGGCTCTGTATGACTTTGCTTTTACCATTTCTGATTGTATTATCAGATGATGAAAATGAGCACAAAGATGTGACGATGTCTATGGGAATGGTAACTGTCATTGTGGTTATCTGTATGGAAGACTTTTCCAATTTCAGCAAGAAAAGTTGCAGCATGTATTGCCGACCCAATTCCCATTCACACCATCCCAACCTCTTGTAATTTCTCTACTTTATCTCCCTCTATCTGTACAATAATTGTCTATATATTCATCCTGAGCAAGAGAAAAAGAACTAAGTGTGTATGTGTGTGCCTCTATAATACAAAACCTATTATAAACTCTGCCGCTTCCCCTGCTGGTACCTCGACCTCCATTATCAACATCACCTTCTTCTCTCTGTAATGGAAATGGATCAACAGTCACCATAAGAGATGCCCCAGTCACCTCCAGTACTAGCTTTACCTCCTCTTTCTCCTCCGAGTACTCAAGTAGTCATTTTGCACCACCATAGTTTTTCAAGAGCTGCAAAGATTATCATGACTTTGCCCGTCATTGCTGTATTGATCTGGCAGATTGCGGTTGTTCTAAGACACATAATCGTCAGCTCTTGGTGCCATGACAAGATCATCGTTGCAAAAGAAGGGCGGGCGGGCTTTTCTTCTATAGCACCAGCTGCCAAAGTGGCCCAAAAGTACAGCCCCTAGAGATATTATATTTTCATTAGAAGAGGGGTGTACAATGTAGAAATTTTTGTAGGGCGTGAAAAAACAAATTTGGTTTTCATAGGTGACAGTATTGGAAAGACAACTATTCAGTCCAATTGCGATATTGAAGAGGTCCTAGATAGTACACAACCAACCACCTTTTGTGAGTTTCTAAATCATATTCAAATATTCATGTTATGGTTCCTATTTTTGTTAGTTGTTAACATGCTATTTCATGTTAAAAGTAAACATTATACACTCTATTAACAAATTTTTTGAATATGCAGCGAGAAGACATAAAGATGCTAGTGGAAAAATGGTGGAAAATATACATAGATGAGTCAGTTGGATTATAAGAACACATCAACGGATAAACAACAATTCCAGTTCATTTAGAGACTGGTATTCTTAGCTACATTATTGTGCCATCAGCAGCCTGACTCAATTTAGGACAAGGCTAGCTACTTCTACATTAGTTCCACTGGTTATGCTTTCTATCTATCATCAGGATAACCATTATAGGCTTAACTATATATATATACTATCGCCAGTCATATAAGTATTAGCTCTCTATTAGGTTCAGGATTGCTTCCTTTAACGTGTGTTTATCTACTTCCTCAAACTGAGAAACTGCAACTAATATTCTCAATTTAACTATGTTGGTGTTCAATAGCTATTTACTGTTTTGGGTCATTTGCATGTATGAGCTAGGGTTGGTCTGTGGGAGCAATCATTTAAATAATCTGATGGTTAATGTTATGAATACCATGAGAGCAACATGACGACCTTCCGAGATGGAAGCTTTCGCCTATCTGTAGAGTTACTTTTCAATTAAGCAAGTGCAATGTCATATTCTTCTGCAATCATTCAATCTTAAATGTATGTTGCGTCATGTACTCCTCAGCGATCAGCGGGAGAGGGAAAGAAGGCAGGAGGTTTTTTGTTGCCAGAGGTAGGAGAAGAGAGAGAGAGAGAGAGAGAGAGAGAGAGAGAGAGAGAGGAGCGCCTAAGTCTAATGAAGCCGAAGGTAAGAGAAGGATTTCAAATGTGGTTTTTAGCCGGACCAAGACGACGTCGTTTTGGTAAGGGTCAATAAAAATAAAATTTACAAAACACCGTAAAACGACGCCGTTCCACTTAACCGCGTGTCAAGCAGTTACCTCCTTATCACAGAGGAGCCGGACCCGGTCAACAATACATGCTGCAACTTTTCTTGCTGAAATTGGAAAAGTCTTCCATACAGATAACCATAATGACAGTTACCATTCCCATAGACATGGTCAAAGACCATCTTTGGGCTCATTTTCATCATTTAATAATACAATCAGAAATGGTAAAAGAGAAGTCATACAGAGCCCCTATAAACTACAATTACCACTCTCATACACATAGTCACATCGTTGTGACTTGAAGCTCAGTGAAAGCAAATGCATTTGTGAATCTATGGCCTGAATTTCTGGAATTTTGCGAAAATTTTGTGATGCCATATATTTATTCAGTGCATTTGCTGTTGGATAGATGCTTTCACTTGCTAAAAAAAAAACAGAGACATCCTTTTTTAAAATTTGGTTTTCTTTTTCTTAATAAAGGCTTCAATTTGAAACTCAATGCAATATGAGATTTGGTAATAACCGGTAGCCAAAATTACTGAGAACAGCTTCTATCATTGAAAAAGTAAAAGGGAGAAGAGTAATTACCGGCAAGTAAAAAAGATCTAAACTACGAATCTCCTTACATTTCAAAGCAATCAAACCCACACCCAGATCACTAATACGCAAACACCACTTTAAGCAAATCAGCTTCAATTTCTAACACCCCACAGCTATACACCCAACTCCAATGTCTGATATCAATTTACACCTTGCCAACCACAACCTCTCCAAGTTCTTAGCCTCCGCAATCGCTGCCGCTGCCGAGTCCATCAACTCGGTCCCATTTGACAAATCAATCTCAACCAAAGCTGAACAGTTCATGACCAAACTCGACAAACCCACATTTGTAAAAAATCTAGAACATGAAAGATCAATCGACAACAATGTAGATTTGTAAGTTGTAGACATAATCGAAAGCATATCGTCCTCAATACGTGGACAGTAACTGAGATCAAGGCGAGATATAAAAGGGTATCTTTGCAGTGTTCTTGAGAGGAGATCGGCGCGAAGAGGCTTGAGGGTTTTGCGGTGACGCGATTCAATGGAGTGGAAGGATGTGCATACGAGAGAGAATGATTTTTTGCCTCGAGGATCATCCCCGAGGCTGTCGATGATGGAGAATACGATCTCATCGGTGAGAGCTTCAAATGGGTTTGTGAGACTGGATTTCAGATGGGTTTGTGAGCTTCAAATCGTCCCCGAGGCTGTGGATTTCAGTTGTGGTTTTATCCGGACTAAAACGACGTCGTTTTGATAAGGGTCAATAAAACAAAATTCCAAAAATCAGCCAAACGCCGCCGTTTTATTAACCCGCATCTCATGGGTAATCTCCTCGCCGCAGAGGAGCCGGATCCATTGTCAACCCAATTCCCATTAACATTATCCCAACCTCTGGTAATTTCTCTACTTTATCTCCCTCTATCTTTGCAATAATCTATAATAATGAGATAGAATTAATTTTGAAACTCTCGAAAAAGTACGAGAACGATTTAAATCACTCCCGCTCCTCTCACGTGCCTTCTCGCTCTTACCTCGGGTCTGGCTCCTCTGCGGTAAAGGGGTTACCGCATGTCATGCGGTTAATAAAACAGCACCGTTTTGGGTGTTTTTTGCAATTTTATTTTTAACAGCCCTTGCCAAAAACGACGTCGTTTTTTGTCCTTCAAATCATTCGCCTTCTTCCTACTGTGGCATCTGAAATCCTATCTATTTCTTCGTCTTCAAGCCCCAGGACCCAAACATTGCCGTCGAAGCCGTCCAATTCCCAACTTTCTCCATCCAAAACGGCACCGTCAACTTCACATTCTTCCAATTCGTCTCCGTCACGAACCCCAACCACGACGAGTTCACCCATTACGCACCTGCTGTCGTTCTTGTTGTTGTTCATTGAGCTTTTTTCTCAGAGTTTCGACGGGTTGTGGGCCAGCCAAAATGAGCAGAAATTTGGAATTTTCTGGAACTAAAGAGGCGTAGATATAGTGAAAATGGTGACTGTAGAGGCAATTTGGATATGGGTATGCCGACTCTTGATGGGTTTTTCTTACCCCATGCCGTGGAGGGAAATTTAGGAGAGATTATTGGAATCCGAGAGAGAATTTCAAGGCTGGTAGGGATTTTGGGGTTGAGGACCTCCATAGTTGCCGACGGAATTCACATGGAGAGAAAGAGAGAGAGAAGGCTTCGGTGCAGAGTCGAAGGATTTGAAGGACCAAAAACGACGTCGTTTTTGGCAAGGGCTGTTAAAAAAAATTACAAAAAACACGTAAAACGGTGTCGTTTTATTAAACCGCATAACATGCGGTAACCCCCTTACCGCAGAGGAGCCAGACCCCTCTTACCTCACCCCTCGCAGCCTCAATCTCTCATCCACTCCCCAAACTTCATCTCTCTCCCCCGTCTACCCACCCTCTCTCTACCCCCATCTCCCTCATATCTCTACCCTTCTCTGTGCTCCTCTACCTCTGTCTCTATCACCCTCATCTCTGTTCTTCCACCCCCATCTCAGTTGAAGCAAACCATCGCCAACAATAATGACGGCGATGCTTCCTAACCCTTAGCCGAAGCAAACCATCGCCAACAAATCAAGCCCATGATTTTCAACTGATTTTCTTTTGGTTATAACCAGATTTCTTAGAGAAGGCCAGCGCCACCACCACGACACCGGCATCTCTCTGAGGTAGTTTTCTTTCTCCCCTCCCCACCCCTTATTTCTGTCATCCTTTCTGGGCACAAACTACCCCCATTGATGCCCTAATTTGCGTCTCCCCTCTTCTTAATTCTTTCATTCTCTCTTATTCCCTTCCCCATTTCTCTTCTCTCTCTCCTACGTCTGTAACCACACGACTCTATGTATCTCTGTCTCTCTCTTCGCACAACACACATATCGTATGCAAGGTGTTCGACCAAATGAACACAAGGTGTTCGATCAAATGACCCTAACACTCAACGCACAACACGCACGCCACATGCCACACAGCCCGCCCACACACACACACAGCCCCTATTTAGTCTGCTTAGATTTGTTATTTAATTTTTTTCTCCTTTAATTTTTGTATTCATTTGATGCTAAGTTTTGGTTAAAGATGGCTATTAATATTACTTTTTTTGTTCGTTTATTCTCATTTCAGTTTCAATCGAATGGAATATTTTGCCGTTGATTGGGTATAAGAAATGAATGTTGTTGTGGGTAGCTAAGGTTCTATACTTCGTCGATGCGCTGCCAATCATAGCTATCTAAGTCTTTATGCTTCTTCAATTTATGATTTGGGTACACTTTTAGATTGTTGATCAATTTAATAGTATTAATTTGTTTATGGGTGTGTTGGCATTTGGATAGTTTGGCAAAGTTTGATAGTTGATTTTAGAATTGAATCACTAAATGTTGTGTAACTTGGTGGATATTTAACCTATATTTTGATGTTTATAGTGTTGTTAATATGCAAAGAATGTTTGGAGAGTTTGTATATGTTTGCAGGTTTTTAATTTAATGTTTTTCAATTGTGTTTTGAGTTAGTTATTTGAGGCAATGAAAGATTCATAAGATCATTTTTATATTCGAAATTTGATTTGTTTACTTTTTTTTTTTGTCAATTGAATGGGTCAATGCACTTGAGAAATTCATAGGAAAGGGCTAGATATTTATCTTTTTACACAGACAATTGAATTACAGGATGCTCATAGCTAAAGTTGGATATCTTGCCAAGTTTATGGATCATGATTTTAAGGGGAAGAGGAGGAAATGGGTCGTGGTCGTTGGTGGGGTTTGATGGGAAAAGATGGCGTGCTCTTGGAGGGACATTAAGTATGGTATACATGTATGTTAATTGGTAATATTTGTTGGTGAGATCATGAATTATCACCTCTCTTTTTTTGGGTGCACGTGATCAAGCCACTCTGTTGGTTTTTGTATAGGGGTGACACTGGGGGGGTTTAATGTACTAAGATTGTAATTTTGTTGGTATTGAGATACTGTCATTAATTTTGAGTTTTGGAAATGTACTTTTGAGTAAGAATGGTTGTTCAATTAATATCAATGAATTTTTATTTTTTTATTCAAGTTTTTTGTGTTATAGAATGTTGTTAGGCACATACATTAACTTTAGAGGTTTTGTTGTTTTTTGTATTTTTGGCAGTTACGTGCTAAGGTATTGCGTCGGTGATTAAAATGTTATTTGGACGATTAAATTTAAGCTCCTATATGTTAATGCAGTTAGATAATCATTTGCAATAAAGTACTGTTCGATTTTAATTCAATTTATTGCATGAAGCATATATTTTTATTTTTTTTATACAAATACGAGGCGACACCATTAATTGCATGAGGTATTAATCTGGTAGAGCTTATAGTTGTTGAGATTGGGTTATATCTCAATGTCCACATGGAGCTTATTGCAATGTGGTTAATAATTCTGATTTAGTTGGTAGGTTGATAAAATGTAGGAACATCATTTTCATTGCGCTTGAGTTTCAATTTCGTTTTTTAAGTGTTGAATTAAGGATTTGTTAATTGTTGAATGTTATAGTTGGTAGTGATATAATATGTAGTTTGCATGTGTTTTGTTTGTACCGTATTTAGTACGGTGAATTAAGTACGCATGGTTATGAAGATATGTTTGGTTTGATGTGAATTGTTGGTTGCGTTGGTCATTGATTTTGAGGGAAATAGAATTAAATTGTGGTAGTACGGTGTATTATTGTTATGTATAATTGTGAGTTTTGTAGATAGGTTTAGATTTTTCTAGGTTCCTATTTTTAGAAAAAAATTTGCCAAAATTTCTGAAAAATAGTTATATTAAAGAAAATGAAGTAAACATTATTTCAAATTAACAATTTTTTTAGGTTGTAAAAGGCACGGGCAAGAGAAAAAAAAACAACTAAGTGCGTATGTGTGTGCCTCTATAATACAATACCTATTATACATTCTGCAGCTTCCTCTGCTGGTACCTCAACCTCCATTATCAACATCACCTTCTTCTCTCTGTTATGGAAATGGATCAACAGTCACCACAAGAGATGCCACAGTCACCTTCAGTACTAGCTTTACCTCGTCTTTCTCCTTCGAATACTCAAGTAGTCATTTTGCACCGAATAGTTTTTCAAGAGCTGCAAAGATTATCATGACTTTGGCCATCACTGATGTATTGATCTGGCAGATTGCGGTTGTTCTAAGATACAGAAACGTCAGCTCTTGGTGCCATGACAAGATCCTTGTTGCAAAAGAAGGAAGGGCGGGCTTTTCTTCGATAGCTGCAGCTGTCAAAGCGGCCCCAAAGTACAGCCCCTACAGATTTTGAATTTTCATTAGAAGAGGGGTATACAATGAAGATATTTTTGTAGGGCCTGAAAAACAAATTTGGTTTTCATTGGTGACGGTATTGGAAAGGCAACTATTCAGTCCAACCGCACTATTGAAGAGGTCCTGGATAGTGCACAACCAGCCATCTTATGTGAGTTTCTAAATCATATTCAAATATTCATGTTACAGTTCCTATTTTATTAGTTGTTAACATAAGTTTTCATGTTAAAAGTAAGCATTATACAGTGTTTGAACAGATTGTTTGTGTTTTAAATAACTATCCATTTAATATTTACAGTTCACACTGCGACATTACATACTTCCATCATGTGTTTCTGTTTGTATTTTCAACCATTAATCAACTACATTTATGCTAGATCATTGCAACACTGAATGACTTGTGTTCTCTCATACTCTTAACAACATATACCGGTCTTGTTTATTCATTTGATAATTTATAGTTCTTTTGTCTTGCTTTGCCTTAGATAAGTTTAGTGTTGTTCAATGTATCTTTACTGCTGAGAAAATGATAGTCTTGACACATGCTATAGTTTTTTTTTGATAAATTGACACATGCTATTGTCCGCCACTGAATTTTATTGACATTGGACCTCGATTTGTAGGGGGATTAAGGGAAACATATTCATGGCGCGAGACTTGTCGATTGAAAGTACAACAGGGCTCGCCAAGAATCTTAAGAGTGGCACTTGAAAATTGTGCACACGAATCAATTTTCTATTGATGTAGGCTTGTGGGCTACAATGCCACTATAAATGCTGTCGAAAGGAGCCAATTTTACCACAGTTGTCAAATTCAGGGCAGCCATTACTTCATCTTTGGAGGTGCATCTGCAGTTTTCCAGAAATGTATGGTTAGTGCTATTAAACAGCACCCTGAAGAAAAAATTGTGATGTTAGGCCATCCCGAACAAGTCAAACTTTGTCAACAAGTTTTGTATTTCATCTCTCTGAGTTCTATACCATGGGCGGGGTAGTACCTTCGTCAACAAATACTTATTTAGGTGATCCTTTAGTTGCATATATTCAAGGATTGTGGTAATGCAGTCCTTTTTGGATGCCTCAATTGGTGGTTGGACGGTAAATGATTCTACACCGCCTACTGTGTATTTTAGAGAATACAAAAATAATGGATCAGTCGCAAAACTTAGAACCAATTCAGCTTGCATCCACTCCATTGAGGACTTGTCCTTGGCATCTCAATTTACAGTGACAGTCTTTTTGAAAGGACGGGACTGGATACCATCCATCATGGCGTATAGTCCGGAATTAGTATAGTCGTAATATGTAACAATTGTTTTACCTTCAACCTCTAACATGTACACTACCAAAATAGAGTGGCATTTCACTCCCAACCATTTCAACCAACTGTCTGGGTTAGAGTGACATTTCACCCCCCAGGGCCGGTCCAACGTTATGGAAAAAAAGTACGGACTTCAGGTCCCAAATTTGTAGAAGGTCCCATAATTTTATATACATCACTGGCCACACAAAAAAATTAAATTCATTAAATTTTAAGCTCTACAAGAAAAACCCAAAAAATTAAATTCAATCAAAATTCTTATTGTAATAATTTGGGCATATAATTCAGTCCGTAACAATAAAAACTTAGAAATTAAAAAATTAAAAAAAAAAAACTCAAAAGTCAACTAATATTTACTCACACCCTCTCTCTCTCTCTCTAATAAAAAAAATTAAAAAAAAAAAACAAAAGTTGAAATTAAACACTTTTTCTCCCTCTTTGTAGTAAAAAATAAAAACAAAAGTTAAAATCTCTTTTTTGATAACATTAACACATCTTTCTTTTGTCTCCTTCTCACGTACAAAATTAAAAATAAATTAATTTTTTTTTAAAATAATACTAACAATAAAAATACCTCAATTTAATGTTTTCACTCTAGGCCTTAAATTGGCATGAGCTAGCTGTACACCCTTAACCACAACTAATTCGCTGATTTTTCATTAGTTGGTTTGGACTTCAATTTATTACTTGTCTTGTAAAAATTTTGTCTTCTTAAGGTCAAGGGTTCAAGTCCTCCTCCCTCCAAAAAAGAAAAAAGAAAAACATGGATAGATCACCCAAGATGAAATTGGAACATCTGACCTCCTTTTATTTTAATTTGATTTCTTTGGAATCTTCTTGTTACTAAATGTTCCATAGGAATAAATTACTATTCCGTTCCTCCACAAAGAAATGTTTATTCCAAACTACAATATAAGAACTATTTTCACTATTTTTCTTTAATTGCAAATCAAGATTAATTTATATCTATATTAAATTTATATATAAAAATGTATATATCAGATCGTGGTTTCATGCACTAGATATTTGTATATCGCTGCATGTGATATTTTTTGTTCAAACAGTGGAATGGAGAATGGACATGAAAAAGAAACTTTCATTTCCAATCGCCTACTTATCTTGGCCTTTGCTTGGGGTATCATTGGGCTCGTACTTGAATGCCATGACTATACCAAGCCATTAAAGGGTGAAAATAATAAGAATAAAAACTCCATACCAGACTTCTACTAATCTTTTCCTTCAAGATAAAGTTCCATCATTTTTAGGAGTAAAAAAATTCGTGATTTCTTTGATTGGTAGATTTTGTTCCCTTTTTCTTTTCTTTCTCCTCTACACTACAAAAAAGAAGAAACATTAACATAGAAGAACATGTTTGGAAAGAAGTCAAAGAACACAACCAATTTGAATATGCAATTGCATTTGTACCATGATCAACGAAACATGAGGCTGAAAAGCTTTCTAGACCAATACTCAACGGCGTAGTCACCTTTGGACTTTATATGATAATAGTTTGGGACCATGATTTTGTTTATTTTAAGAATTTGTCCCTCCTTTCCCAAGGAGGCAGGGGCAGTGGGACAATTGCCCCCACTGAATTTTTGAAAATTTTTAGAGCTAGTTTAAAATTATAATAAAAATTAAATTTTTTAATAAATTGCCCCCACTCATTTTTTTAATGAATTAAAAAAATAGACTCAAGGTTCGCTCATACAAAATTAATCTCACAATTCTTTCTTTAGTTTCTAGTTATCCCAATTTCTTTTGCAATGACCCACTTAAGTTACTGAATCAATCATTCTCTGAATTTGATTACTAAAACATAGATTAATATTGTTGACCAATTATCCAAGTTCAAATATACTATATCATTTTTTAAGACTTTAGATTTAGACATAACAAAATTTGATTTGTTTGTGATTCAATTTAATAATCATACACAAATATGTATATTTAAACATTCGATGAAACTAAACGATAAAATTGAATTAAAATTACAATGTGATAAACATATATATTAGATTGGATTTTTGAAAAAATTTATAATATTTAATGGATTTGAATGTGAATTATAAAAACAAAATCATTTGAATAAGTAAATTAGATTCAAAATAGAGTTTGCAAGTTAAATTTTCATACAGATGAGTCAAAATCTTAGCATTGGCAAGCCCACTCACAAAGTGATATGTTAAAATAGTATTTTTCTATGAAAACTATATTTATTATAGTATTTTATACAAAAAAAATATTTATATTAGTTTTTCTTAGTTAAGTCCTATCTGTTTCACGTGTATTTTTTTTAACCAGGTTTTCATGTGTATTTATATGTGAAATCTTTGAAAGTAAAAAAATTAATATAAAGAATTTTTTTATAAAAGGAGTTAATAGATTAGGAATATTTATTTATTATAGATAATGAAATTTTGATAAAACAATCATGTTCACAAGATAAAACAAATTTTGATAATTGTTGTGTAGTCGTTCTCTTTAACTTGATGGTTGTCTCTATTGAAAGAGACTCTGGCTTCGCCGTAACTTCCTCTCCCCTAATTTTTTAACTTTGTGTAGTTGTAATACACTTTTTATTTTTAGTAAGTTAGTACTCCATTGACCCCTAAAACCAATTTCTAATTGAGTAAGACATATGCAACATATCATAATGATCAACGACATCACATCTCTTCTATTTGGTGAATTATCCCCAACTTTATATATATATATATATATATATATATATATATATATATATATATATATATATATATATATATATATATATATATATATATATATAATTGTGCAAGTGCTCTCAATTATTTTTCTGTAAGATACTTGTTTTAATTTAAAAATATTTTTTTCTATTTCAAAGATTCAATTTTTACCTCAACTAAATGTCGCAAACAAATGAGGTATAATTTTGTCATGAACTTGTGAATGAGATTTGAAAAAATAGTGTTCCAGCTTTGAAAATTTTTGTATGTATTTTGTTTAGAGAAAAAGAAACTGGTTTACAGTTTCATACTATAATTTAGTCTTAAATCTTGACATATTTTATTAAACCTAAAATTTTATTGTATCAACTGGTAAAGAAATTTTAGTAGCATTTTATCCCCTAACCGAGAAACTTGGCTCCGACCAGCCGCCAAACCATGAGGATTAGACCAAACCTTCTTATTTTAATGTTTGATCAATCCTTTTTTTTTTTTTTGGGACATAATGTTTGATAAATTTTACAACCACAAAGCAACAACATGTGTAATAACAATTTAAAATCCTACATTGTCATGGAAATGATACATATTCCGTTTTACATGATCTAAACAAAGAAAATGAAAGTCTATCCACCATTCCCACAACACCCCATGACCCAACCCCCACCCTCCACCCAACGTTTCCATCAATGCCCACCGCAGGATCACACCATCATCAAATCAACGGCTCAGATCTTCTCAAGCTTCTCCGCTTTGACAACCGGGTTGGCCTTCGCAATCTCCTCCCTGCCCAGAACCTTGAAATCGAACGAACAACCGTGTCGCTCCGGGTACCTATGGGACCCACAGAAAGTGGTCCCACACCTGCACTTGAACCCCGTCAACCCCACGCGCCTCCTGCACGTCCCACACCTGTTCGGCCCCACCGCCGTCACCGGAGCCACCGTCTCCGCCACCGCGCCGACCAAAACAGAAACCTCCGGCGGATTCGCAGAAACAGAAACGGAAACAGATGACCCGGCTGAGGACGAGTACGATTCGGATTGAGTCAGAGATTTTTCCACGGCCAGTTTTGCATCTGAAAATTGCTGCTCCTTTATGCAATGATCTTTGTAGCACTTTGAACACATATTCATAGTCGTTGGGCTGCCGAAGAACCCACAATTGTTAGCGCAGAGTCTGTGGCCTCCTGGCTCTTGCCACCTCTGCTCCTCCGCCATCTCTATCAAATTTTCAACCAAATCCAAAAACCCTTCACCTCAAAATTTGTGGGTAATCGAATATGTTTTGAGCGATCAACTTGGTCGATTAATCGCTCGATCTATATAATCACAACCAACATATAAGAAGAAACAAGAAAATTTATAAGAAAATGAACAAATATGAAGCTGATAATTTCAAAATTAAAGTCATAAGTCAAGAATTACGTACCTAAAGAGGCGGAAGGATGATAGAGAGAGGAGAGACAAAAGGATGGGTAGAGAGGTTGAAAGGGAAGAAATGGGGAGAAATCTTAATGGGGTTTTGGGGGGGAAATGCTAAAAATAAGAGGGATGGAAGATGCCAAAAAAGGGTTGCGGAAGGAGTTACGTGTTTTTGGGAAGATTCCAGGTGATGGTGTGAGGTGGGCGGCTAAGGTTTCCTTTTGTGTTGCCAAAATTGTCAGGTTGCCTTTTTTTATGGTTATAGAAAAGTCGTTGAAGCTACGTTAAGAAGATGGCGCAGACAACGCGGGAGAGTGCTTTGCATTGCTTTTAGGATACGTCGTTGAAGCTTCATTATTTTTACCATGAAGGGTAAGGTTTTACCATTCGGCGGGCAAGGCCGAGCTAAGCTTGGTCCAGGTGGGCAAGTGCCACCTTCAATTTTTTTTTTTTTATTACTTATGTATAATATACGGACAATTGGAAGCGGTACACAAAATTGAGGTTAATTATAAAAAAATATACAGGAAAAAAAAATTAGAGTAAAAAAATTCTTAATTGTATTTAAGTATATAATTTGAAATTTTCATATTTTCTTGTAACATTTGTGACATCCCTTAATTTATGCAATTATTTTTGAAAACTTTTTTTTCAAATTATATTTATGCATTAAAAATCTCTTAATTGAATGTAAGATTTAATTCTTCTGTTTATTTCCTAATCTCCTAATTTTACTCCTTAATTTCCGTTGTCATCTTCTTAGTCGGTCTGGAAGTAATTTATCAGTGCAAGTCCGAAACATTATTTCATCTGTATCATTCAATCTAAGTAATTACAAAATTTGAATTTATGACTCCATTAGATTTATGTTAGTCATTTTAAAGGTGATTATACTGTTTTTTATATGCGAACTTCATAACCAAAGTTCATCATGTATATGCGTTTATAGTGTAAAAATAACAAAGTAAAAATTTACTTACACAAAATAATGTATTGTTAGTATATAACTACCATAATTCATCACAATGTTAATACATCAACTAGCACATATTAACATTTATATCCAACACAAACCACAAACATGTTATACATAACTCATGTCATAACAAACTCAATTCTCACATAAGCATTTAGCAAAATACCTTAAAGGCAACAATTCATGTTATCACATAAATTTTTCCACATAATATCATGTTCTAAGAAAATTTCACAAGTACTTTCTCTATACCAAACTTAACTAGGAATTGGCCTAAGCCATTTCCTTAACATATATTTGTATATAACTTAATTGTAACAGTCTAGCTCTGTTTTGAATTTGTTATCACATCCACAAAATTACTTAACACTGTCTATATTACAGTGTTACACGGTATTGTTACACTATGCGAGAAACACATACGAACCTACATCTATAATGGCAGACCAGTAAGATTTTCTTTTCAAAGACAAAACCCTATAGATGTTCAGGGAATGATTTAGGACCTCTCGCCGAAGAAGATGAAGCAGTTTTTGGATAGAAAAAAGAAACGGTAACTATTTTTCGAAGATAAAACTTTTGGCAAATTAATGTTCTTAAAATCTAGTGGTTAAGTCTTATCACTATGTACCTAATTAATGTTAAGATATATTCCTAAAACCGTTTTTAGAAAAGTAATATTTCTAAAATCCAGCGGTTAAATTTTATCACTGTGTACCTAATTAATGTTAAGATATATTCCTAAAAACGTTTTTAGAAAAATAAATTTTAGAAAATGGGCAGTTAAGTTTTTATATCTCAGTAATGTACTTCTTTACAACACATTTTTTTATGTGTACTTTTTTACAATTATGTTTAATTTAGTGTACCGGCTTCCAAATGACTCTATAATATATTATTTGTGTCAATCCAAAATTAAAGACAAAAGTGTTAAGCCCACCTCTATCCACCCAAAAAAATTGAAAAACCAAGCCTACTTAAAAAAAAATGGGGCTCAGGGAGGCCGGTCCTTTTTTGTAGACTTATTTGAACTTAAGTATATTCAAAAAACTTATTTGGGGATAAGTTTATTTTGATCTACATTATCCAAAATACCCTTAATAGTTATATTTAGTCAAAACTTATTTGAAAAAAATAAAAAACTCTTATATTGAGAATTGTATTATTATTAACAACTCATATCTTGAAAATTATGTTAGCGTTAATACAACAAATATATATATATATATATATATATATATATATATATATATATATATATATATATATATATATATATATATATATATATATATATATATATATTAAACAGTAACACACTCAACATAAAAATAGTAACATCATACAGTAAAACGCTCAACAAAAAAATAGTAGCATCAAACACTAACACACTCAGCAAAAAAAATAGTAACATGCTCAATAAAAATTTAATCATTGTAATAGAGTGACACTTCCACAACAGAATAAATACTCACATATGATGTCACTTTATTACAATGATTAAATTTTTAATTAAATTTTTTATTGAGTATGTTACTGCTTGATGTTACAATTTTTTTGTTGAACGTGTTACTGTTTAATGTTACTATTTTTTTGTTGAGCGTGTTACTGTTTAATATATATATATATATATATATATATATATATATATATATATATATATATATATATATATATATATATATATATATATAAATTCAAATGATACACAAATATTAAAAGGAGTTTTGAAAGTCTCACATTCTAATATTTAAATATTGGAAATATAAAAAATGTCAATTAGGTATGCACTATTTATGGTAGGAGTAATTATGGAATACATTTCAAAAAGAATTTGAAAATATTTTAAAATATGTACTTATTGACAACTATTTGTTGAAAAAGAGAACTTAAAAGAGAATAAGTTTGGAGATAGTACTTAAAGCCAAATAAGTTCTAAAAAATGTATTCACATCCCATTATCTCAAAAAAAAAAAAAAAAAAAATTGGTCCCATCATCACTTAAACCAAAGACTCGAATTGAGTACATAATCCAGTTGAATGTATCCTCAATTTTTTTTTAATACTACCTATATGTATTTTAAATATTTCTTTAATATTTTTAATTATGTCCACCTTATTTTTTTGACACATCAATTAGTGTATACTTATATCACATGAATATGAAATTTTTGACACATTTTGGACATGTTATGTACCAATTTAGATAAATTTTGAATATACTAGAATCAGTTTATACTTTCTAAGATTAGAAATGACATGATATACATATTAGCTAGTTTATTAGTGATTTTGACATTTATTTTACTAATTATCGAATGAGTGATAAATACTGGAGTGATAATATGATTATGTACATAAAAAATAATAAAGTTGTTATGCAATGGTTTCTAAGGATGAAAATTCCTTAAGTCAATTCTAAACGATTTTAATTAACCTATAATTTGTAAAAAGATATAATCAATCTTTTTTGTATTATTGTCATTTATATATACTAGGCTTACTAATTTTTGGTCTGTTGAGTTTAATAAATTTTAAGTATTAAATATGATAGTTTTTTAAAATATTTGTGCTCACCCTGACACGATTATTTGGCTTCGCCCTTGAGTGCAGGTAAGGCTATGGTACTAACTTGGATACCGTATCTCTATTAATTTTGGACATTGATATTTTGAATTAGTTGATATGTAATTATTAATTAAAATAATAATAAAATAAAAAATTATACACATGACACATTTTTATTAATCGAAAAGTGGAGGTTCAACATTGAAAAAATATTTTTTTTTCTACTAGTTGAAAGAATGTTCAGGGCGACTAAACATAGCAATCTCCCCACCTTGAAGTTTTTAGTCATTTTAGAAAGTTTGATTTGAGTTATAGTTATTGACTTAAGATAATCGAGTCCGTCACCACAACATCACTAAGGACAAATTGGACATTGAGCCTCCTCCAATAATATCTGATTTATAAGGACTATTACTACAAGCAGGTTCAAATCCATGACCACCGGCGGAGGGTGAGACTTTCACCCTCTATTAAAGCCAACTAAGCCACCACCTCATTGGTTGAAAAAAAAATACTTGATATTGTAATGAGACCCTTTAGATTAAGTCATGTTTGATTTGGCTTGAGTATTAAGAGTTACGACGGAATTAAATGCGGTGATTGATGACTTAATATAATACTGACATGATAATATGCAGTCAAATATACTTGATACAAATCAATTCCATGTAATAGATGATAAAAAAAATAAACGTGGTTTCAAAATAACAAGAGTACTTTTAACTTAGTTTTGGATTGAATTGGATGCAAATGGTGATTTTGTCACTTTCAACTACTGCATCACAACTTAATCCGAACATAAGTTTGATATATTATAATATGAAGCACACTTTTTCTTAATCTTGATCCAAATGCAGTACAAATGAGATAAGGTCAAGGGTCTTTGGTCATTTGGTTCAATCTAATGTTCAATGGTACTTTGGTCCAATGATATTCTTTGTCTTGTGAAGGTTTTGCCTTCTTAAGTCAAGGGTTCAAGCCCCCTCCCCCTCCCTTAAAAAAAATTAAATACAAATGAGAAAGGATAGGAAAGGAAAGGATAATGAACTCACACTTTTGAATTTTGAATTTTTTTTACTTTTTTTTTGGGGCAATATAGGGGTATTATTACTCATTTCAATAGATAGATTCTTTGTCGTAATAGTAGCATATCCTTGTACATAAAAAAATAGGATCCATTGTAAATAAATAAAAAGATAATGATTTGTTTGATTTAAAAAAGTTGGAAAATGAAAGGGAAAGTGATTTACTATGAATGATGGTCATTAAAAAAACTCGTAAGAGAATTCAACTTTGTAGTTTGAAAAAAACTAGGCGATGTTTGGTTTAGTTTTCAGAAATTGTTTTTTGTTCTTAAAATTTTGAAAACACCTAAAACTTGTTTGTTTAGCATTTTTGTTCTCTAAATTTTGGAAAAAAAATGAGATTTGAGTCAAAGAAACAGAAAACAAGTATCTTGTTTTCAAAGTTTTCTTTGAAATTTTGGAAACACGGAGAACAATTTTGGATGTTCAGATATGGGTATATGGGGAGCATCGATGTATCTACAAAATAAAGAATTTTTATTAATTCAAAAGTGTATTTACAGAGTAGAGTCTACTTACAGTAGTAGACTAGGAAGTGAAAGAAGAAGGGTACAAGAAAAGGATTCACCAAGGGTGCAAGAGGGAAAGAAGGAAGGAGATGGTCAAGTGAGTTAGTAGAGAAGTTGGTGAGATAGAAAGGAGGTGTAGGAGTGGTCTGGGAGCGGTGCTCCACAAGTCAGGCCTGCACCCCTATTTATAGAGCCGGACATGAAATCCGGATTTCAAGATAAAAAATATTATTCACAACTTTATAATGTTTCTAACTTTAATAATTTACAATGATGTCATTGCATGCTTCATAATTATTGTACACTATTCACAGTACATATAGTGACGTAATGGCTTACGTTACATCTTTGTAGTGACGTCAGGGCGTGCGCCACTTCTTCCGGATCGACTTTATCCAAGAAATCAGTTTTATTTGATCATTTCCTGAAAAATAAAGTAGACAGTACATTATCTCTGTTATTATGGAGATTTAACTCCATATCAATATGTAGCAAATCTTCATTAATTTCAATGCCACCTTTAAGAGGGTTATATCCCTGAAAATCCATAAAGTCGTCATCAGAATTAATAGGAGTGGGAGATTTCCTATTTTCTTCCTCAACTTTATCTTTCCCTTTGCTTTTTATGGCAACTGTAAGAGTGTTGACAAGATTTATCTTCTCTGTTTTGCTCATGCCAAAGGTATACATGATCTGAAGACAGAATTCCTCATAACTGCTGCTTTAAGTTGCTCAGAGTTTAAATGAGAATTCTCCTTTTTAATTAGTTCTTTAAGAACTTCCACGGTATTTATACTGGTAGAGGAAACCATTGATGTAGAAGATGAAACTTTATCAATTGAAGATTTATCTTCTTTTTTATCTATGTCTTTAAGACATTCTTCAATAGTCTGACATTTAGCTTCAGTATTATAATTATTTCAGAAATGAACTTGACATTCCTTGATTAACCTAGGGAGTCCGTTATGATTATAATCACAAGTCAAAGTCCACACCCAAATCCATGGAATAAAGAATTCAAGCAAGAAATTTATATTTGGCTTAGTTGCTATATCATTGTCCTTTAAGGACGGACTTTTGTCTTTATACAAGTCAAATAATTTCTTTAATTTTTCAGGGTATATCCTGTCAATAGCACTATGAATTTCCCACCAATCATAAAACCAGTTCGGAATTTCCGTACAAGTTTTAGTGAATTGGAAGAACCGTATATGCTTTAAATTTTTAGCTTAATATAAAAAAGCATTATTCCATGCATCAATATAATCAACATAATTATACTCTGTATATGGAGTTTTTCTTAGTGTTCTGGGGATAGTGAGCTTAAGATCCCATTCTTTAGCAGGAATTATCCTTAATATGAAGGCTTTACTATACTGAGGATCTTTATAGTCCTTATTATAATTATAGAATCTCTGGAATTTAACAGAGTTAGTTTCAATTAAAATATTTTTATAATATTCTCCATCTTTATTTCTAGAGTATAAAAAAGCATTATCCAAGGTCATAAACCTTTTAGCAATATAATATGGATCAGTTAGCCAATTTTCATATTCATAGTTAAGAGTCATTATGTTGCTATAAGTAGACAGAGTATATAACTCTGTATAGTTTAGCTTGAGCTTAGCTATAAGAGTCTCTTTAATAGATTTTTTAGATCGAACGATAGTATAACCGTCATTATCTTTATCGTCACTTTTATGTAAAGACGAATCATTTTTATGTGATGAAGATTCACTTTTATGTGAAAGACCTTCTTTAAAAAGTTGATTATTAACAGTTTTAAGCTTACTGGATTCAGTTAAAGGGTATAATAAGCATTGACCTAGGCTCTACCACCAGGCCTTCCTCTGTCGTGGCCTCTGCCACGGGTGCTACTCTGGCCTCTATTCATGAGAACCCTGCAAAAATTCCCGAGTTAGAAAATCGGGAAGAGAATTTAATTCTTCTTTAATATATTCAATTTTAAAATCAAAAACAAATAAGATAACTTGTCATCTTACAAAAATTTGTTTAGATGCAATATTCTTCACATCCTATTCAAGTACATTTTTAGCAGAGCTACAATCAATTCTTAGTAGAAATTTTTGGTTTAATAAATCATCTTGAAATTTGCTAACACATTTAACAATGGATAAAATTTATTTTTTAATAGTTGAATAATTTAGTTGAGTAGATCCCTATTTTCCTGAAGTAAATCTAACAAGTAATTCTTTAGTGGAATTAGGATCTCTTTATTTAAGAATATCTCCATATCCTTTATCTGAAGCATCAATTTCAACAATTTTAATCCATGTTGGATTTATCAAAGAAAGACATGGTAAATATTTAGCTTTAAGTTTTATCTTTTTTACTGCTTCTGTATGATCATCTGTCCAAGGAGATGGATTTTTCTGAAGTCGAGAATATAAAATAGCAGTGTCTTTAGCAAGATTTTGATAAAAGTCAGTTAAATAATTCAAACTTACCAAAAATCTTTGTAATTGCCTTTTTTCTTTAATTTCATCCGAATATTTGGATGCAAATTCAATACTCTTTTCAATTGGGACTATATTCCCTTGTTCAATATAATGACCTAAAAATCTGACCTTTAATTAGAAGATTTTCATTTTAATAGCAGAGAGCACAAGGCCATTGGTTTTAAAATGTAAATGAATTTATTCAGATGTTTAAAATGATGATCAATAAAATCAAAAAAAATGAGTATATCATCAATATAAACGATGCAAAATGCATAATAAGGATAAAAAAAATATTATTCATTATATTCTGAAATTCAGAGGGAGCATTTTTAAGTCCAAACGGCATAACATTCCACTCATAATGTCCAAAAGGAACAGTGAAAAGCAGTTTTATACCTGTTTACCTCATCAATTTGGATCTACCAATAACATAACTTTAAGTCAAACTTAGAGAAAATCTTAGCATTATATAATCGAGTAATAAATCTTTTTTTATTAGGAATCAGATACCTTATCCATTGCAAAACCTTATTTAAAGGTTTATAATTTATAACAAGTCTAGGAACGCCTCTTTCTTTTTCGGTTGCATTATTAATATAGAAGGTTGCACAGTTCCAAGGGGAATGGTTTTTTCTAATTAAAGACTTTTCCAATAAAGAGTCGATTTCTTTTTTACATAGCTCCAAATATTCTTTATTCATTTGGGTTGGTCTAGCGTTAGTTGGAATGTCTTTTCATTAAATTCCTTTATATAGGGAAGAGTCACAACGTGTTTCTTCCTATTCCAAAAAGCAGTAGGAAGGGTATCACAAATTTCTCTAGTTATCTTATTTTCAATTTCTTTTACCTTTCTTTTAGTTTCAGGAAAGGTAAGCTTAGCTGCTAATCTCAAGATTTTTATATCTTCTTTTAGATAATTTAATTGATTTTCTTAATAAATCAGATTTTCTTTTATTTGATTTATCAATTTTATTCGAGGTGGAGTTATAAACTCAAATAATATCTGTTGGTCATTTATGGTAGTCAAAATACTTTTCGAATCAATTCTTTCTATAGGTTCAATTAAAGATAAAAATGGTGTTCCCAAAATCACCAATTGATTTAAATTATCAATGAGCATAAAAGTTATAGGAATACAAATTTCTTGATTACATACAAAAATATTATAGAGTTTAAAATTTATATTTAATTTTGACCCATCAGCAACACTGACTGACTGAGTAGTTTTTTCAAAATATTTAGTTGGAATTAATCTTGCATTTATACAGTTCATATCTACTCCATTGTCAACTAGAACAATAGTTTCGACAGTAAATTCAGAATTTATAAGTAAGATAATTTTAACATACCATTTTTGATAAATTCTTTTTTCTAATACATTTATGTATTCATTGTTTGGACAGTTAGAAGATAATGTTTTATCATCTTCAATGTCACTTTCTTCAAGTGACATTTTTTCTAAGGCTAAAAGTCTAGCATTTATGACTTTTATGTCTTCTTTGACCTTAGTAATTTATTTTCTTAAATCTAGAACCGTAGTAGGGAACGTTTCCTTCATTTGGGATAAATTTTTAAGCATGTCACTTTTGGTTCTATCAATGACTTCTTTTAAAGAATAAGATGGAGACAAATTAGGTCTCTTGTCTTTCTCTTCTTGATTTATTTCTAAAAATTGTTCAATAACTTTTCTTTTAGAAATTGGGTCCTGAATTTTATTTATAAGATCAAGAATAAAATTTTGTGACTTAGTCAAAGTGTTTATACTTAATTTTGTCATAACTTTTTTGAAAATATAATAATAACATGTAGAAGCAACATGACCAATTTTTCCACACTTGTAACATTTAATAGTTCTTGGGTCTTTTTCTTTAAAGACCTTGGTGGAGTGGGTAGAGATGCTTTCTTGATTCCTTTTATAGAAAAGTTGATTATTTGTCAGAGTGTCCTTGTTTGAAATAGTCAAATTTTTTTCATTAGTAGGTTCATTAATTATTGTATTGATTTGTTGATCTTTTACGGGTTCAATTTTAGAAATAGCATTTAATTTTTTCTTGAGTTCATTTATAAACTCAGCTTCTGGAAAATACTTTATTAATTCATTTAGCTGCTTAGCATCAGATGGAACAAAATAGGTTAAAAATTAATTAACAAAATGAATTATTTTCCTTTCCCTTTTTATATAAAGGTGAAACATTTCTTTATAATATTGAAATTCTTTTGAACTTATATTTTTAAAAAACCAATATCTAAATTCTTTATATTTAGGAAAATAAAATTCTTCATTACAGGTGTCCTTTATCATCGGGAATTCTCTTGGGTCTAATTCCATAAAAACTATATTTAGAATCCGATTTCGGATTGAGTTAAATCAAAATCTTTATCAAAGTCTTCTTCTCGAGAAGATATGTTAACAAGTCGATAGATACCATGTGGAATATTATTTTTTAAAATTTTAATTCCTTTAATTATGGGTTCTTTATCTCTTCTTCGATTTTGGACCGAGGAAGTAGATTTTCTTAAAGGTATAAAATGTGTATGATAACCTGATGAAGTTTCTGATTTATCAAAAGATTGTAAATAATTTCTAAAATTTATCCTAGCAAATTTTATAGTGACATCACCTTGAGATGATTGGGCGATCTGAGTTATTTCGTTATTAATTTCTGGTTCTTTAGGAACCACAGACTCCAATTGCCAGGTGTCTGAAAATTGGATATCTGACAATTTAATGATTTTTGGAACTTCAATTTTATTTTTAACCGTATTAGTTTCAATTAAAATGGTTTGACCTTTAAGATTCAAAAGCTTAGCTTCAGGACATAAAGTATTCATAACTTTATAATAGACCCTATAAGCAAATACAATTATATTTGTGCCTTCTTTATAATTATAACCATGAGGTTTTATATGACATGTTAAAACATCCAAAATATTTTTATCAGTTAAAGATACAGATAGATTTGAAAACAATTAAAATAAACTGGACCAGTACTTAAGCTGGACTGTATAACACCTATTAAAGATTGATCAAAATTAAGACATCTAGCATATCTTAATGCTAACATAAAAGAGTCATTTAATCTATGAAGAATTAAAGGTTTTAAAGTAACCTGTACTAAACCAATATACAAAAATTTATAATCTTGATCTTGAGCCTTTAAGACTTCTCGTTCAGTTAGCAGTTGTAAAATATCTCTATTTTTGATCAAAATGAACAGTCCTTTTAATCATTTTAATAGTAAAACTCGATTTAAAATTAAAAGTGTCAATATTATAGATTTTCTTAGTTGGGTACTGGGGTATATCCCAGTTCTGCAATTTATTTTCAATATCAGAGAATTCTATCTCTTCCATATTTTTAACATAGTCATCTTTATGATTAAGTTTAAATTTAAATAGGTTTAAAGTCATAGTGGTATTTCAAGGAATTTTTTGTTGATTCATATGTTTCACTATTACCTTCTTCAAGTTGCTACTGTAATTCTGTTAAAGTACCGTTATTGTGACAATTGCTACAATAATCCTGAAATAATAACGTTCTCAGCATTCTATTGTGGACCAAACCTATTCTAGTGAATTTTCCCAAAATCCTATTCTGTCAACGATACCGGGACCAGAAACATGCCATAAAAATGCCTATCAGTCACAAAACGGCTAAAATGGCCTAATATCCCACACGACACCAGACATAGAACTCTATAAGGAAAATTTTATGCGAACACGAATTCAACAAACAATAAAAGCTATCAGAGAAACATTATTATCACAAGATTATGTTCACAATATCAAAGTAAGAGTACTCTATCAGAATTAAATCATAATTACATAAGCAACAAGAATTAGTAATAGATCTGCATATAAATCAACAGAATAAACTTAAACTACCATTCATTTGGCTCTATACTAGAAAGGGGGGAGGATAACACTCATTAAAGACTGATCAAAATTATATATAAAATGAAATTGTCAATATAAAAATAAATTTTTTATATTTTTTTAGTAATGTTTGAATTACTGTTCAAATATATATTTAGGCTGTTCAAATAGGTTTTACTATTTTTTATATTGTAAAATTGTTTTTAAAATCATCTAATCAAATAAGTTTTTTATCTCAAAAAATATCAAAACCACTTTCTTAAAATTATTTTCAAAAACTATTTTCGAATACTTTTTTTTGAAACGCAAACCAAACATGTCCTAAATTCCCAAGAAAATTCTCTACTTACCTAAATTGTCCTTAACACATTTCTTTCAAAAAAATAGACTCTGAAAAGGTCTTGAATTAATCTTTTTTTTTTAATTGTTCTTTTTTTTTTGTTCCTTTTTTAAAAAAGGAATAAACATGATACTAATGAGAAAATAATTTCTTAGTTTTATTTTAAACTTTAAAGAGAAAAAAATTCGTAAGAAGGTACTCGTACTAGTACTTGACTAAATTAACTTGACATATATTAAGCAACAATAACAAGCATAATTAGCCAGTTTCCCATGACTAAAGTCTATGCTATGGTTGTGAAAATAAATGCCAGCGCCTTTAATGTGAAGGAAATATCTAGCTATGACTTTCTTTTCCTATCAACCATCGCTATTTTTTTCTCAAGTCCTATTTAAAGTATTTATTTATATTTATATTTATACTACTATATACTATTATAAAATGTCAATAAAAGTAAAAAATTCTTGATTGACTAAAATAGCCTTAATACAACGCATACTGTTGATGCTATCATTCTCCTTTTAATTTTCAAATTACAATTGCCTCACAAAGTAACAAAAAAACTAATTAAATACATCACTCTATTAAATATATGCATAAAATTGTTAAATTAAATTATGCAAACAAGACTAACCCATCTGCCTCTTCTTCTCCGCTATCCAATAAATATCCATTATACATTTAATGTAGCAGCTACAATTTTGATCCTTTTTACTTGCTCACAATTAATTTGTGGCTTTTGAGTTCTATTGATACATATTAACATCGTAGTTTAGACATATTTACAAACTAGTAATGCACTATTTGAGTTGCACGTGAATAATTTTTACATATAAAATATTAATAAAAAGTATTAGATATATGTGTACCTACATTAAATATCATTTCAAATTTATCAAAATTATATTTTTGTTGCTCGTATTATATTATAGAATTTGAAAATATTGTTTGTTTCCAACGATTCATTGTTTTAAGTATAAAAAAATAAAAACAATTTATTTGAAATTCATTTGATTATGTTTCAACTTATAATTTATTGAATAAAATAAAAATAATTTTTAATATTCTAATCAATGCTTTACTATAATTAGTTAGGCTAATAAAGATAAAATATAGGACTAATAACATTTTGGTTCTCTAAAGTTTGCGCTTTTTGTCAATCTAGTCCTCAGTATATAAATTTTATCAATTTGGTCTCTAAAATATTTAATTCTTGTTTAAATGGTCCCTAACTAGATGGTCCATTAAGTTTTTTAACAAAAATAACCACATGTTATTCCGTCAAATAGTATCACGTGATCACTTCTATAAAAAACTTAACATATTGTCTATATATGGATTTAAACATTAACTAAATATTTTAAGGGCAAAATTGACAAAATTGATACAATGAAGACAAAATTGACAAAATATGCATATTTTAGGGACTAAAAGTGCTATTCACCTTAAAATATAAAATACTACTCTATAATATATATTTTAAAAGAATATTAAAATTCTAAAATTTAAGTTTTACTTAAAATACAATATAATTTTTTTTATATAAACTCTTAATAAAATATGAAAAGGCTACTGTGATTGAAGAATTATGCTAATTTAATAAAAATTATTTTAAAAAAAACTACGTAAAAGATTATTTTTTATCTTAAAAATTAAATTGTTGAAATTTTGGATGAAAGAAATACACATATGTAAGAATAATATTATCTTTATATTTAAAATGAGTAATATTAAATTGATAAAAAAAATTTAAAAAATTTTAATATTTTATTAAAAATTATAGTGATGCATATATGTTTTAAAGGTAACATAGTCAATTAAAAAGTTTTATAGATACTGATATTTATACATAGTAAATAAAGAATAAAAAGAGATGTTAGGGGTAATTTGGTGATTTAAACATATAAGTATATGATGACAATTTAGATATTCAAAAATAGAAGGATAGAGTGATATTTAAAATTTTTTATAAGAATAAAATAGTGAATCAAAAAATTTTCATGCTAAGACAAAAACTTCATTCTTTATTAGCAGTATAGATGGAAAAAAATACATATATATATAGTCATTATGTTATCTATATATTTGAAAAAAGTATGATTTATTGATGAAGTTTTTGAACATTTTATTAAAAACTATAATGATGAATATATTTTTTTAAGAGTAACATAGTCAATTAATTTTTTTTATAGATATTGATATTCATACAAAGAAAATAGAGAAGTAAAAGAAATGTTAGAGGGTAAATTAGAGATTTAAATACATAAGGACGTAATTGTAATTTAGATATTTAACTATAAAAAGATAATGTCGTAATTAAAATTTTTTATAAGGGTAAAATAGAAAATCAAATTTTTTTCACTTATGATACTTTTATTAGTAGTATAGATTATAGTAGGGCTAAGCCCCTCCATCATATGTTAGCATAACGGTTTAAATCGGTTCAGATCTTTGAAATCAAGTGTGTGTTTGAGAGAGTAGTCGGAACAAACTTAAATAAAAAAAAAGATTTACAATGTCATTGAATTTCTGACAGGTAGAACAATAGAGCTTGGTAGGCACGAAGATTTGCTGTGGTAGTTGGCGTATGATATTTGTTCCCCCTAAGCATATTATGCAAAATCATTCCATATTTGCATCGTGACTAATGAAGCTGTCTCCATGCAATCTATTAATCTATGAAGGAATGGTGTCATGTGATGGGTTGTCTAATGATTTCTGGGAGGGATTTTTCATTTTTTTAATATAAAATGCCTACTTTAGTTCTATGTTGTTTTCTCTTTTATCTATTTTCTATTAAGTATTGTTTTTTTTTTGTTTGGCTACTTTACCTACTGTATTCTGCAAGCCCTCAAACTTGAGATTCTGTGTATTGATCACCTATCTTCATACTTTCCAGGAATCTTGAGTATCTCACAAAGAAATATTTGAAGAAGGACCATGTATGGGACTCACTTTGGGTGATTGCTTCCAACAAAGATTGGAATGTTTTTGAGGTGTGTTGCTTTAACATCGCCAAATCAACTTTCTAAATTATGAACCTGTTCAATTATTTTATACTTTTTTTCCCAATTTATTATCATTTATAATTTTGTTATTGGGATATTTGGATTTTTTCTGGATATTGGGACATCTGGATTTGTTCCTAATGCTACTCCGAAAAATGGTACTATGGTTAAGTTCTATATTTCACATTGATGGAACTTCCTTAACCATAGTACCATTTTGGATATTGGTAGGCCAAAGAATAGTTTTTATTCCTGAATCCTCTTAAGGTTTGCGAACTGTTGAAGGAACACAATTATTGTAAAGCATCATTGATTCGCTTATGCCCTTTTCTTTCGGTTGTATGTCCGTATTTTATAGCACAAGTATGCAAATGTTCATTTGCTCGTGTCAATAGCAAGGCTGCATGAATCATGGTACTTCCGGGCCTCACTGCTTCAAGTAATTATTTAACATTGTAAACCACTGAACCATTCATAAATCTATGGTTCATGTCATCATGTGGGTGTTTTAATACTCTTTTAGTAACAATGTAAGGGATATACTTCACTCTGCAACCCATCAATATGATATTTGGCGTGATTCTTTTATTTGAATAGGGTTCATATGATGTGTTTTATTCAAACACACAAAATATATATTATGCTTGAGAGATAATAAATAAGATAAAGATCAAGAGATATGTAGGTAACACGAATTAGTTATTGCTCGACTTGGATATGAAACAAAAACAAATAGCACTCCCGCTACACATTGAAAAATCCTTCGCCAAAAAATAGCTGAAATTCAATGAGGAGAGCTCTCTCCCCAGATTGCTTATATAACTTCTAACATTATTCCCTCAACAATAGAATTGAAAATATGCCTACTTAAAAAGTGGAGCAAAGGTCATTGGACCACTAGCAGGGTGGAACAAAAGTGCACTTTTGGTCCTGAACTTGCATTGTACATTCTTTTGTCTTTTTTTTTTTTTTTCAGTTTTTCTTTTTTACTGGATATATAAAGTAGATCTTAAGACACATATTCAAATGTTCCATTCTTCAACAAATCAATCTACAAAATAAAATTTTCAATCATGCAACCTACGTATACAACAACTAATTATTATAAATCAAGAAAAGACAAGTAATCAAGTATGCTATTTTTGCTTTCCTTATTGTACCACCACAAATAGAACCATGTGTAATCCCTTTACTTTTTCAAAAATTCATATTCTTTTTCCAAAAAACAAAACTATATATATGTACAAATGTGTGTGTATATATATATGTATGTATACATATATACCTGCACATATTTTTTCCCTAAACACATCACTTCCAAGTTCCAACCCCCCCCCCCCCCCCCCCCCCCCACGCAACCCTATCGTCTCCTTGGCAAACACAGAGCAGTGGCCATTTCTCTCCCCCCCCCCCTCTCTCTCTCTTCACTCTTATCTCAGTCTCATTCTCTCTCATGTCACTCCCTGATGCGAACGATGCCACACTCCAACTCCACCGGCCTCGCTGCCACAGTGCCAACGCCATTGCTACTGTCATCATCTTAGGTATTTCTCTGCTACTCTGTTACACACAGATCCCCCACCCCTTCCTCCATTCCCCTCATCTTTCCTCCTCATCTCTACACACCCCCGCACCCCAAACCCTCTGTTCTCACCGCCCCCCAAACATGCGCACCCTTTGTATTTCACACTCACCCACCGAAACACCCCTCTCGAAACCTCCTATTTTTCGACGGAACACACAACCACTGAAAGACACCCCCTCCCCAAACCCTCTATATTTTGCCCATACACAATCTATTTCTCTGAGCACAACATCCTCCAACACACACACACAGATTACCCCCCATTCATCCACACACATCACATACCCACAATCCGACAAAGGTGGTGCAATCGACGACTCACTCAAATGTTGTGTTTCTCCCCCCCCCCGCCCCCGGGGGAATTCCTCAAAGTCAACCCATGGTGGATATGACTCCCTAAACACAAGCCTTTTAGTTTGTCTAAGGCCAAAACCATTCAAATATTGTATCATTTGAACCAATTGGTTTCTGTTAAAGACTATATTGTTGTGGCCTTCGAAATTTTCAAACTAGTCAAGAAGTTACCCTCTAGCCTTGGGTTAAATTCTTCCAATGTTTCTATTGGAGATGTGGCATGCCTTTCACGACTCTTTGTATGCCCCTAGGGTTCCTATCTATGTAGAAATTAGGGACATCTCGACAGGTTCCCATTGAATACCATGTTGAAGTGATATTGGTGTGGTGGGCCTGGTCTTACGTTGGGTATCATCGGTGGTAGCCTTTGGTTTTTCATGGGAAATAGGGTTAGTGTTTCCTTCTTCCATCATTTGATTTCTAATGATGGTAGTTGATTTTTGATTAATTGACCCAAACATTGGTGTCTAGACACTCATTAACTCATGCATGACATTGACTAAGTCTTGTCTTATGTCAAAATTAGGATTATGCAATACCTTTTTCAGGTTTGGCACAAATTCTTACATTTGCAAACTATGCTAACCATTGGACTGTTCATTTTTGAATTTGCATACTCCATTTGGTTGGCACTTGAACTTGTTTCATGGCCCTGTTTGGCATCATTTGCATAGTTTTATTTAGTTCCATGCCAGATACGATTTCGTCTTATTTCCTTGTTCGCACCATTTTTTTTATCCAAGTTAGTAACGTTATCCCATTGGGCATGCCAAAAGATTATTGCTCCAAAATCTACTGGGATCGACAGACAATTTTTAAGCTATTTTTTGGAATGAGTTCAAATACCTTCAGGGCTTCCTTGGATGAAAACAATAGAGATTCTTACTATGCAAAGGTGAAATTAAAATAGGGAACTAATAAAAAATATTTTTTTTATTAATCTAATCGAAAGGACTTTGGTTACAAGAGACTGAATAAAATATCTTTGATTACAGTACTAGCTGCTCCTAAACTAGTATAAAAATTACTTCCAATGATACCCTAATCATGAGTCTTTTGGGGGGTTTGAACATTTCCTCTTTCCTTCATTGAATTTTTTTTTTATAACCATCTTTTTCGGGAGTTTTGCATCCCTCGACGGTTATATAATGGTAAATCTCAATTAGTTACTTGATTCTTTTCAAATGTGCCTGTAATGGATCATCTTCCACTTTTTTTCAAATTTTGTCATGTGGCACTTCTTTAGTAAATCTGGGGATGTTAGGTGTAAGGTCATAAGGTGGAGATTTATATTTTTGGTCCAAACAGAACCCAAATAATTTTGATTGGAATAATTATCAATCTCCAAAAAAGGCATAAGGTCATGATAAAATCCCAAAATTTTGTTATTTCCTTTGTTTTCCATATTGGGATTATATAATTATTAAATCTTTTTTTCCCAATAAATTTTCCTCTGTCAAAAAAATTAATATGTCTACTTCATGCACGTTATATTTAGTGTTAAGACGAATATCTCAATGACGTTCACAAATATAGGGGTATCATCTGATCTGAACAATATGAATCTCAACTTGCCTCGAAGGATGACAAAACTTGATCCAATTTGTTGTTGAATCTGGTCGTCCGAATTAGAAAGTCTTTTGGGGAGGGCTCATTTATTAATTTTCTTTCGGAAGGTAAGTCAATTATCAATCGTCATTTGTTTGTCGCATGAAAATCATTGGTTTAAGTGCAGTACTCATGCATTTGCTTCTAGTCTTGGGAGTAGTTGAAAACAACAGTAGTAAAGCGTAGATAAAACAATTAAATCAAACTTGTTGACCAGGCATTTCTGACAGCCATTGGCACTATCCAAGTGTTAAATAGACAGAAATATTAAAAATACTATATGCACCAAATTTTTACAGTCAAAGGATTATTAGTGGTTAAGATTAGTGGGATCCACCGTACCTCAATAACCGACAATCAATTAGTGCACATAGAGTTACTCCAAAAATACACTGCTCTAAACAAAAAAGACATCTCAACCATTCAATCTTGGATTATGAATGTTACAGATTTGGGGAGCTTAAAGTTTCACCATTGTTTGTGTCGATGCAAGATACCCACCACTTTGCTTACCAAAAAGTACTACTAACAGATGATTTTTTTGACCACGATCAAATCCCACCAGTATTCAAGATCACGAGGAGGCTTAAATCAATAGGGTAATATCATAGATATTATTGACCTGACCCCAATCACTTAAAGACAGGCTTACTTTCTTCAAGATGCGACTTAAAGAGGCCAAAAAACTTGGCAACCAAACTTTTTACCAAATTTTGATTTGAAATCATCTGTGGATTTATGTATGAGGATTGGCTAGAATCAATTGTTTATCAAAAGAAATTATATTGTGGGGATGCAATTCAGGTGGTGGAATGCTCGCATAGCATGCCAGAGGTGCAGGAATTAGTAGCTTTCGTCTCCACACTTACATATGTTTTCAACCCATCAGCGTATCTCTTTATGTTACTCAAATACGGATTTTCGGCCATTTCTACCGTTGCAAGAGAATCTAAAATTTTCAATTCATGTAGCCTACGGTGATTGTTTTTAACTCGAATTTGCATTGTATCCACAAGTTTAATTGACCTCTAATTCCAACAGTTCTCGATCACACTACTCAAAAATTTGGTTAGTCCCTTTGCTTTCAGAATTCAACAATTCTATAATAAGCTGCATGCACATTATCTTTGGTGTTTAAACATGATGGACAAGCAAAAAAAGACTGGTCCAGTGATAAGGTGCCTTTTCATCTTCTTTTGTTTGCACCATGAACAGTATACCCCGAAGTACATAACTGGTACATTTGCTTCCCACTAAAGTTTTACAATAACAAAAGTATGTATAGTAAACGAGCAGTTAAAAACTTTAAAGCCACCAACTGTGACAGAATAATAATAAACGAGCACTTAAAACATAAGAATACCAACTAATTTCCACTTGAACAGTTAAAACAACAAAATTAGCTGACCATGCATTTTCAAACCTTGTTTGCATTATATAAGTGATACACAGATTTACTCTCCAAAAGAAAAAAGCTAAATCATTCATCACTCATGGATAATGAACGATACATATTTGAGGTACTTAATTTTGCACCAATGAAAGTGCATAGCCTAGAAAATGATACGATCACTTTTCTTACCAAAAATGCCAGGGCAATATGTGGATTTAATCATCTTTACAAGGAGGGGAAATTGCAAGGATGCAAACAAGAGCACAGGTAGACTTGCCAACACAGCCACGAGATGAAGAACCCATGCTTTTTTATCTCCAAAAACAATATAAAGTGTTGCTCCAAAGGCTACCATCATAAATATTATGGCAAGAAATAGGGTCACAAGACCTATAATCAATCTCTTGGGTAGCGCATAGAGAAAGTCATCTTCTGCATAACGGGAAGTGAGGATGGATAAGAACATTAACACAGAGGAACTTGATGAGAAAAGGGCAAGCGCATCCGATATGGCAAACACTGTGAAGGTTTTTTCTTGGGAGAAAATTGGAAGGCCAGCACCATTGTTTCCACCTGGTACAGTAATGGCAGCCGCGAACACAACTGTAACAATTAATGCCGCTACAATTGTGCATGAATTTGATGTGTCTTTCATCCATTGCTCTCCTTCTTTAACTAACTCCTGGTGCGTCTCTGTAAATACCATCCTTGGTGTCTTCTTCTCGTTATTTTTCTGTTCTCGATTTGGAACCAGTGTAAAATTTTTTACTTCCTACAGAATTGGTGATTTTTGATTAGAAAGCAAGTTTGCAATGCATTGAGTAATTCTTTATAAATATCCAAGGCAACATTTCTTCTGTAGGTATCATCATTCCATTAATTAATAGTTAAATGATACGCAAATAAAACGTCTCATAGAATTTAACAAAATAAATTGCAATGACACTTCCTTATACATTTAGATTTATCATGTTGACACTCCAAACATTTCAAAGATTTAACAAGAAGACCCTCTCCATGGAACAAACATTAGTGATGTTAGCAAAAATGGCTTGCATCATCAAAATTCATCAAAAAATGTCAGTTTCTTCATTTAAAATACATTAACTCCAAATCCAAAACTTAGAATTGAAACAAAATAGCCCATATCCAAACACCTTCTTCCTCTCACCCCCACCCCACCTCCCCGCGCATACACAAGGATATACAACAACACACAACAAAATAATGGTGGTGTTTTTTTCCTTGAGTTGTGATGTTTGAGCTCACTGGCTTTGATTTGATATTGAAATGGAAGGCTCAAAATGTACAAAGTTATTTCTAATACAAAATTGGGTCTCGATCTCTTGGAAACTCTCAAACCGAAAAATTGGTGGATGTGGCCGGGATTCCACAAAAGTAGATGACTAGAGAAAGGTAGTTAGCTATAGGGAGAGGGAGAGAGTCTGGAATAAATGCATTCGTACTTGTGGTCTAGTGGTTCTGGCAGTTAACGTTTTATCAAAGAAAGAGAAAAATATATTGATTGAATTATCACCAGGTCTGTATTACAACGAATTTATACTAGGGCAAAACATAGTAATATAAATGACTAATCTACCCCTAATGCTAATATACTAGATTACTCTAACATCCCCCCTCAAACTCATGATGTGATAGCATCCAACATCAAAAGTTTGCCAAGGTGAAAACGAAAGCGTGCGATAATGTGAGATTTGGTGAAGAAATCAGCCAACTGCATAGTAGAAGGAAGATATGGAAGAGAGATTGTGCCCAGCTGAAGATGATGGCGCACAAAGTGACAATCAATCTCTATATGTTTGGTGCGCTCATGAAACACCAAGTTGTGAGCAATCTGAATAGCACTGGTATTATCACAATACATAGGAGTAGAAGTAGTCAATGAAATGCCAAGATCACCAAGCAACCAACGCAACCAAACTATCTCTGCTGTGGAAGATGTCATAGCACGATATTCAGCTTCAGCAGAAGAGCGAGCTACAACAGTTTGTTTCTTGCTTTTATAGGAAATAAGAGAATCACCAAGAAAGAGACAAAAGTCAGTGGTGGATTTACGATCCATAGAGTCACCAGCCCAATCCGCATCAGAGTAAGCACGGACCTCCAGAGACGAAGAAGAAGAAAATAACAAACTCTGATGTAACGTACCCCGTAGATATCGAAGAATCTGAAGAACAGCAGACCAGTGAAGTGTGGTAGGAGCAGTAACAAACTGACTAACCATATAAACCGCATAAGCAATATCTAGATAAGTAACAGTAAGATACACCAAACTCCCAACAATAGTACGATATAAGGTAGGATCAGGCAGAAGAGAACCATCAGAGGAAGTATAACGAACATTAAGCTCCAAGGGTGGGTCAACAGTTCGAGTATCCGATAAGCAAGCTCCTTGAATAAAATCTGAGGCATATTTTGACTGAGAAAGAAGATAACCCCTGGGAGAGGAAACAACCTCAATCCCTAAGAAATATCGAAGTAGACCCAAATCTTTCATCTCAAAATAGTCCTGTAACTGAGTTTTTAACAACTGAATTCCAGCATTGTCATCACCTGTAATAATCATGTCATCCACATAAAGTAATAGAAGTATGAAACCAGAAGAAGTGGATCGAAAGAAGAGAGCAGAATCATGATCACTACCACAGAAGCCTAAGTCACATATGACTGAAGAAAATTTTGCAAACCAAGCCCTGGGGCCCTGTTTAAGACCATATAAAGCCTTGTGAAATTTATACACATGACCAGGACTACAAGGCAACTTAGGAGGAGGAGTCATATAGACCTCTTCAGACAAATCACCATGAAGGAAAGCATTTTTCACATCCATCTGGGATAGGCTCCACTGACGAACAGCTGCCACAGCAATTATTGTGCGAATAGTGGTCATCTTAGCCACTGGAGCAAAAGTCTCATCATAGTCAAGCCCATACTCTTGAGCAAAACCCTTGGCCACTAATCTAGCCTTGTACATTTCCACAGAACCATCAGATTGAGTTTTAATTTTATAAACCCACTTACAACCAATGGAGCGTTTACCAGGAGGTAAAGACATCAATTCCCAAGCTCGAGTCTTATGTAACGCAGAAAGCTCCTCATCCATAACCTGTTGCCAAAGAGGATCAAGTATAGCTTCCTTATAGGAGGTTGGTTCAGACAAAGAATGTATAGAAGTCAGGAAAGAACAAAAAGCAGAGGAATAGCAAGAGTTGGACCAACCAAACCAATCAAGACACTTCCGAGTGCGCTGAAGGTAACGGGGAGTGTGATCCACGGTTTCAGAAATTGATTGGGAGCCAAGAGGTGCAGATGAAGGCACAACATCTGTAGAGGATACAGTGGGAGTCCTGCGAACATGAGTATGCACCATCGGGGGACGGGTACCAGACAAATCAAGCAAAAAAGAAGAAGAAGAAGAAGAAGAAGAGGGAAGATCAGCCACAGTCATATCACCAACATAGGAATCAAGAGAAACATTAGAGGAAAAGGGATCAAGATAGATAAGATCAAATTTATGCAGAGACGAAGAACTAGATGAAATAGAGAAAAAAATAATATGTTCCATAAAAACAACATGACGAGAAACATAGAGTTTCTGTGTACTAGGATCATAACACCGAAATCCCTTTTGTCTCTCACCGTAACCAAGAAAAACATATAAGGCTAAACAAGCTGAAAGTTTTGTACGATTAACACTACGTAGTAGAACAAAACATGTACATCCAAACACACGTAAGGAGAAATAGTCAGGTATTTTACCACATAGTTTTTCAAAAGGTGAGACACCAGAATTGAGGATTGTAGGAATGCAATTAATAAAATGAACTGTTGTAACAACTGCTTCTCCCCAAAAAGAGCTAGGGACACTGGATGACAACAACAGAGAACGAGCTGTCTCAATAATGTGATGATGCTTTTGTTCTGCCACTCCATTCTGAGCAGATGTGTCTATACAAGAAGACTGAAAAACAATACCATCAGATTTCAACAAATCACAAAAAGCACTAAAAGAATATTCTCCACCTTGATCACAGCAAAAACATTTGATGATAGAAGAATATTGAGTACGCACCATAGCACGAAAGGTAGAGAAAATGGAAAAAAATTCAGACCTACGCGTCATTAGATACACCCAACAATATCTGATATGATCATCAATAAAAGAAACATAATATCTAGACCCTCATTTAGTAGGAATAGGAGCTGGTCTCCAAATATCATAATGTACAGGATCAAAAGGTGTAAGGGAACGAGAATTACTTTTATTGAAAGGTAATGCAGTAAATTTAGCCAACTTGCAGCCACTACAATCTAAAATATCATGACACTCTAAACTCCAAACTACCAGTAGAAGCTAAAAAGTTTAAACGAGAATGAGAAACATGACCTAAACGAGAATGCCATAAATAAAAACTATACGATTTTGGTCTCAATTGAAAAGAAGATAAATCAACAGTAGATGCAACAACTTCAAGGACATGAAATTCATCCAACACATATAGCCCTCCATTTCTATAGCCTGTCTCAATCAGCTTCTTGGACCATGGATCCTGCACAACACAACTAGTAGAAGAAAAATGAACTAAGAACCCCGAATCAAACAACTGACTAACAAATATTAAGTTTAAAGTAAGTTGAGTAATATAGTAAACATCAAGAGTGTAAGCAGGGAAGAAAAGATGGTTCCAACATCAGCCAAAGACATTTGGGTGCCATTGGCTGCAAGGACAGATATAGAGGGAGGGGAAACAATAGAAACAAATAAGGAAGGATTACTAGTCATATAATGGGTGGCTCCTGAGTCAAAGACCCAGGCAATTCGAGAGATACTTGAAGGTCCTGCAGTAAATGAACCTGTGGAAGGAGAAACTGATAGGACACCTGGTTGATGGAAAGAAGCTTCTGCAACTGATCAGCTATCATAGTCATACTGGGAGCTGATGGAAATGTCTCATCCACTGGTGAAGTAACTGCGGCTGTATGACAATCTTTGGGCCTAAATGGCTACTGTAAGGTCCCTTTGGCATTCTTGTTCACTAATTTAGGACATTGAGCCTTCTAGTGACCCTTCTCATGACAAAAACTACACTCATATGAAGTAGCTCGACCCCGATATTTAGTCTGTGAATGAGGACTCCCTCTGGGTGGTACAACTAGTACAGTCTGATTAGGCAATGGAAGAAGACCCTTTCCAAAAAGAGTCTTAAGACGGACTTCTTCAGCCAGAAGCTCATTCACTATTGCATCGACTGTAAGAGCCATCAAAAACTGTACCAATCGTTGTTCCTCCCTAAATATATGATATACCATATGAGTACTCAATTCAGCTGGCTCAGCAAGTGCTAACTGATCCCAAAATCCAGTCATAACCGAGTAGAACTCCTATATGGTCTTATCACCCTGACGTGCAGCTCGAATTTCATGCTCAAGCTGATATCTCATTACAAAATTGGACTGAACAAACAATGTAGCTAAATAATCCCAAATTTGTTTGGCTGTGTTAAACTTAGCCAAATGCACACCAATGGTCTGATCAATTGAGTTGTTAATCCAAGTGATAATTTTAGCATTGTTGACTTCCCAGATATTCTTTAATTCAACATATCTCTCTGCCTTCGAATCTATTGGAGCTTGCAAAGCACCATTAACATAACTCCTCATCTCTTTTCCCAACAGAAAATTCTTCATAACATAAGACCAATATACATAATTTTCACCATTTAATTTGATACTAATAGCTTGGAGAGAATCCGATGTCCACTTGCCATAATGTTATCAAGAAGTTTCAGTAAAATAAGTCTCAGCAAAGTAAAGCAAAAAAAACTACAATAAACACGGCAACCCAGCAACAAAATCAAGCAACCAGCAAAACCAGCCGACCAAAAGAAAACAAAAACAAGAACCAATGCACAGTAGAAGCAATAATCAATCAGCCGATCACAAGCAATCCTCAAAACAGACCACAAACTTACCAGAGGGCAAGAAACCAGAGGGCAGTCGGTAGAAGCAAGAAACCAGTCGATCACATTTGTTCAGTCGGTAGAAGCAAGAAGAGAACATTCGGTAGAAGCAAGAAACCAGTCGATCACAGTTGTTTAGTCAGTAGAAACATTCACTATTCGCGACTCGTTCAGTCGTTCACAGTAGAAGCAAGAAAGGCTCGTTCAGACGTACTTTCTCTCTCCTGGACTCTGACGGACGGCACACTTTCAGGCATCCCTCTCACGTCTCCGACGGCATCTTAGAGACGTACTCTCTCTCCTTACTTCTGTTCAAGTATACTTCACAGTTGATTAGGGCACATAAATCTATCCTCTCTACCGGTGATTAGGACTCTTCTTTTGGAATTAGGGATTAAGGCTCTGATACCAAGTTAATGTTTATCAAAGAAAGAAAAATATATTGATTGAATTATCACCACGTCTGTTTTACAACGAATTTATACTAGGGCGAAACATAGTAATATAAATGACTAATCTACCCCTAATGCTAATATACTAGATTACTCTAACACTGACCTCGATCTCAACTTTTATTAATTAGTTGGCTATTCTGTTGGGCTTAGATTGGTCTCACTAGAGTGATGTATTGATTGAAAGACAGAAATGTGAAGGTTTTGATAAGATTTGAATCTTAAAATCTGACATTTGTCTCCGAGAAAAAGTCAACGTCATACATGTGATTGTCTATGATTTAATTTGTTATTTTTTATGGCTAGGTTTTTTATAAACATCCACGAAAAAAGGTGGGGTGTGATGGTTTTTTTGTTGGTGGAGTCATAGCTGAGGAGATCTGGAGTGGTTGGATTGACTGTTGATTTGTGATGGCACAAAAAGTAGTGGTTGTTGTGAGATTGGAAGGAGAATTGTTGCAATCAGATAATGAACTCATATATAAGGATTTGTCATTGAAATTCAGTATTATAACAACTTAGTCCAACTGAGACACACAATATATAGAGAAACATTACTAATTACTTCAACCATATACATGTTTCTGAAGGCAGAAGAACTCAATTAATCTAACTGCTTGCAGCATGTGCATTGTGATTGTAATAAACTCAGTGCGTTTGTAGTTTTCATGCAAAAAGTGTATGTGCATGTGTGTGTGTGTGTGTGTGTGTACTCTGTGTCTTCATGCAAAGTCAATAAGAGGAAGGTTATTTTTAGAATTATGTGTAGTATCTTAGGCCATTAAAAGTATATGGATTAAGTTCATCATATGCTATCATTTAATAAAACCCTGTTCACAAAGAGTGGTGTCATACTTGTTTAAACCCACCTCGAATGATGTTAACTATGTTTTGAAAATATGTGAATCAATTGGTTTGAAGTCATAGGCAAGTGTTAAATGCACTAGATGGTATTGTTTTGTCAAAGTTTAAGTTTATTTACCTTGCCTACATCAATATAATATGTTTGTTTTCATTGCTATGGAGATATGAACTAGCTGACGTTCGATATTTATGCTAAGAGGAACAGAAGCATGAGCCATAAGTGATTTAAGATACTACCTAAATTTGTATGATGGATTTGTTAATATGAATCTACTATGCGAGTTTCAGGACAACGAAGATCTGAAGCCTTGAAGATACATATTAAGGACATGTTGAATGAAGCCTGTAAGCTCTTATCTACTTTAGTAATGATGTTGGGATTCCAGATTACTTTACCTGAGAATCCTAGTACCTATTCTTAGTATTGAGCGTGGATTAGATCAAATATTCAAATCCTGCTCCTAGTGTTGTGAGAGGATAAAGCTTCTCTCTAACTTTTCATCTGCTCTTATTATCCAGTAACCTGAGTCTTAGCATATCAGCATAGGAGGATAGACACCAACCACTAAGGTGTATTGTTCAACAATCACATCTACCTGGTGTTGTTAACCAAGCTACGCCAAGTAGGGCAATTCTTGCTTAAGCACAATGGAAACGACATGAAATATATTATTTTCCTAGTATAGAAGAGATTCATTGTTACCTTAAACCACTGTAATTCAAGCTGCATCTGAAAAGCTGCACCTGCGGCATGATCTCTGAGATTCAGTTTCTGTTGACTTTCCAAAATTCCAGCCAAATGTAGACAATTATTCTTTGACTTATCTACTCTGGAGATCAATAGGTTGCTAAATTCATTGAATTGATAAATCAGATTGAAAATATTTGCACGACGATTCGCAATTGCAAGATGGAAAATCGACCGGTCAAGATCATATTTAAGATAAATTGCACCAGGACACGAACATAAAATCTCTTCAACAACTTCACGAACCCCAGTAATTGCTGCAACTTCCAGTGCATCTCTAAATATTGATGCAGCTTTTGAGTAATCCAACTTCACAATTTCCATGCAAAGGAGTCTCACAAGTCGAACTGCTGGATATTGTCTCACTTTTATCGCTTGGATGTGCTTGATTTCTGGCACTGCAATCAAATGAACTTAAGGAAAGATATCAAACAATATTTAATGTGGATATGCACATGAAGTAGCTATTAACCTGTTACATACCTAATTTTCCTGCAAGTTTCCAGAATTTTGAATGCGACTTTTGGCTCACTGTACACAATCATAACAACCAAGAATTAAAGGGTTTGCCACAACAAAACAAAAAATTCCTATATACCAAATCTGGTAGAAGACTTTGGTAAACAAATCTCTAAAATACAATTTTCCACGTATAGTGCATAGTCTTCCGCAAGGGAAATAAAGTCATGTCGAAGCTTCAAGCCAGCCAACTGGGACTACGGGACCCTTTTCTCCTGAAAATAGCCAGTTTTGTCCAAGCCCTGGTCCCATACTAATAGATTTGGACATAGTTCGGTGCTCAAATCGACATGATTATGGACTACAACACCTTGTGGTTAGATCCTTTTGCAGATCACCTCCCTCGCCTTCAAAAAAGCCACATAAACTTCATGTAGTTTGTGGACTAAAAAGCATAATTAACGCCGATAAGGGGAAAACCGATAACCCCTCTTCTTCTCCGGCAGCACCCGCCTCAGCTTCTCAAAATTTGGCAAAACAAAAAATAATCATCCCGTGCATATCAAAATATGCTCCTGTGCAGATCTCATCCTCACTTGCATTCATCAAACTATTAGAATTTCTGACCAATACATATTATTTTTTTAAAAATAATATTTATCCAAATGCAGCTGAGTGAAAGCTAACCAAGAGTCTTTCACAATATCAGTTTTTAATTCTGCCAGCAAATCCCCACTCTCCACATATCACGACAATTTTTAAACATCTAAAATCAAAACTTGAAAAATGAAACAGCTAGAAAGAGAATTGAACCAAAATAAAATCAACCCGCTGGAAATCGAATTCAATCCACTGCAGATCAAATTCCATCTAAAACAAATCAAACGAAATCTAATTGAAATGGAACCGCACCATATTGCAAACCAAATAGAACAGAATAAAAATAGCAGATGAATCGAAATCAAAATCAGGGAAGCAGTCAACCCTTATAGTCACTTCTGCCATTGCCAACGTCACTCGTTCTGCATGTGTGACTGGTTCTCGCCTTCACCATTCTTCCTAGATTGTGCAAGCTTCTGTAAATCCATTTGTAATTGCTCCTTTTAGTTTTATTTGCCCTAGGTTTGAAGCGGGTTTGGTAAAGAGGGGTGTTATTGATGATGATGGGTAAGGAGTAACGGTGTGCGAGAATCCGAAATTCCGCCTCTGCCTCCACCTCCCCCTGTGCCTCTGCTTCCGCCGGAGAGTTTATCAAAGTCGGAGTCGAATAAAACCCATAGATCCTTTTCAAAAAAACTCCCCGACTCCTTTTTTTATTAAATAATAATTTTATATAACTTATATACTATTTAAATCTAAAAACATTATCTTTGTTTGTCTCTAAAAACCGTCTCTATCTAAGCCCACTGTCCAGCCCACCCCCACATGGCCACATTTATTTTCCTTTCTCTCTCTCTCCCTCTCTCAGACGACAAGGATTCTCTCTCTGACTCTCTCTCTCACACACACAGTTGAGTCAATGACAGCCCTTCATCTCTCTACAGTCGATGAGCAAATCTCAGATCTCAACAAGCTAGCACTGGCAAAGCTCTCTCAGATCTCTGATTGAAGCTCTCTCAGATCTCTGGTTGAAGCTCTCTCAAATCTTCGATTGAAGCTCAGGCGTTAACTCTCTCTCTATGTTTATATATCTACATAATAAAGTACAAGACAATTCAAATCTTACCAATGGGTCTTTGGTCCAATGGTATTTCTTGTCTTGTAAAGGTTTTGCCTTCTTAAGGTCAAGAGTTCAAGTCCCCCTCTTCCTTCCCCTTCCCCTTCCCCTTCCCCTTTCCCTTAAATTAAAAAAAAAAAAAAAAGACAATTCAAATCTCAAAAGATAAACAAAATAATATTTACTTTTTGAAGTTGAGATCGTTTTAAATTTTAATTTAAAATTAATTTGACGGCTAATATTAACTCTTCAAATTTAATAGAGAAAATAGGCCCCCTAAAGTGTATTTGGGATGACTTTTCAAAAATAATTCTAAAACTTATAACTTCTCATAAGCACTTTAAAAAATAAAATTATATTTGGAACCACCCCACCACCACCACCGCCACGCCACCACCACTGCCACAATAACCACTATCGCTGCCACCCTACCACCACCACTGTCCCACCACCACCCAACCACCACCTCTGCCACTACCACCGCCTCGCCACAACCACTGCCACCAACGCCCCACCACTACCACCACCCACACCACCCCACCACTACCACCACCTCCTCTACCGAACTCACCACCACCACCATCGTCACCCACCACCGATTGTTACTATTGTCGCCCACTGCCACCACGCACCACCATCATCTTATTTTTATATTTGTTACCACTATCACCATCATCCCACCACCACTGTCACCCACCGCCACCACCACCCACCACCACCCACTACCACAACCCACCACCCATTGTTGTCTATCATCGCTGCCACCCACTGTCACCACACCTCCACCACACCTCCACCCCCACCCCCACAGTCATTCGTTACCATCCATCACCATCGTAGCCCACAAGCACCCGTCGTCGCCCACCATCACTCACACCCACCAAAACCATCATCACCATCCACCACCACCATCACCACCGTCGTCACCCCACCACCACTATCAACCACCATCACCGTCGGCCACCATCACCAACACCGTCACCGTCACCCGGAGCTGCCACTATAACAATTGTTACCCAAAACTCGCCATCACCGTTATAGTTGCCACTCAAGATTGCCACCACCACTGTCATCGCTATCCACCATAACCATCACCGTCTCCCACCACCACTACTGTCGCCCACTACCACTACAACTGATGCTTAAATTCCTTTCTCTTCTCTATATTTATGATTTAATTTTGTGTGAATACAACAAATATGTTTATTATTGATAATTTTTTTTATTATAGTGTGTCATCAGGCACTAATAAGCACATATATATATATATAGATGATACCAGTAAATTGGCTAAGGTTGAGCTCGGGTCACCTAGCTCATTACAAGTAGCAAGGGGTGCGCTAGTCAAAGGTCTCCAACAACAAGATCCTCATGGGTGTGGTGACAACGACAATGTTTTAAAATTAGTTAACATGATTCACAGTTTTCTACATTACTCCTTTTCATCAGTACGTATAAGATTCCGCAGATTCTAAAATGGCAGTACTCCATTGATGCAAACACAGTTACCAGGGAATTCTATGTCAAATGATGGGCTAAGATTGACCACCAACGTATCATTGCCCAGGGTAAAACTGAATTTCCAGCAAAAGTTCCTATTCCAATTAAAATTACAGATCCAACTACTCATACACCACCAATGGTAAATGCAGCAGCTCCAGCGCTCAAGGTCTCTACTCCGAGTGCCTCAGCACCACCAAAAAAACAAACCAAGTCTTCACCAAAGACTTCCAATAAACCACAGAAGAATAAATCACAATTAATCGAGCTTGCCCAAAAACTACTCCAGCAAGCTAGTCAAGATGATGATGACTCCTCTGCCTCAGTAAGCCAGTCATTGGATCCAATTTAGGATGCTCAAAATTCTGATGATGCCTATGACTTGTCCAGTCCGTGATTCCAACTCCCAAGTGCATAAAGGCTTCAATCACTACTTTCTTCCTCAAAAGAAAGAAAAGTTGTCTCTAGCACACCTGGAGAATCATTTCAGTAACCAAAACTCATTTTTCACCGAAAGGAGAATCATTCAGCCTTTTCCACCAAAAGATGGAATCAATCAGTAGCCAGGATCCAGTTATCAACTCGTCCTACACAAAAGTCAGCCTTCACCCAAGTAATTCCACCGAAAGGCAAAGTAAAAGCAGTAATCATTCAACAGACAAGTAGTATTCAAGTCACATGCAACTCTGCTTTTAGTTAGAAGAAAGACAACAACACATGGCTCTGGGCCCCAAAAATTATTCAGAATTCATATCATCAAGCCTATATAAGGATTGAAGAATTCAGTAAAGAGGGAGGCAAAAAGAAATTGCCAACACAAAGTTCTCTCAATACACTCCCTATCCCCAGTTCTCAAGTTATTGTAATATAGTTTTCTTATGATGAAAAGTAAGATCTTTCAGCAGTCATATATTTGTAAGTTAATTTTCAATTAATTGTACTTGTAGTAAATTTGAATCTTTTAGTAAGTCTTATATCTTTGCTTCTATGCTCCTTTCCGCTGCTGCCATATATATTGTGAAAAACATTTGACAAAATTTCTGATTTTTTTTTTTTACTTTTTTGGATTGTGACAATTTTCAGAGACGAAATTATAATAGTTCGAAGTCAGAATAAGAGCTACAAATGCACTACGACTGAAGTCAGGGTCAGATGTGTGCTCTCCAACTCCGTCGGACTCGGAACCCAAACCTAGTGGGGAGGGGGCTGTTAATGATGGTGGTGGATGGGGCTTTGCAGATCTTTGTTGGCAGAGACCAACAGTGAGAGAGAGAGATACAACTAGGATGTCGGAGGGCCATTTTTAACTTTTTAACTAATATTTGTGGACTCAATCTCACCTTAGGCATGTATCCTATATGGGAGGTTTGCCTATTTAAAATGCATATTTTCTATACTCCTAAATGATATTATAATGAAAATGAAGGGTCAAAATGGAAAAATTGGTTATTTCAATTCAACTACCCAATGACGCATTCCAAACTGTTGGGTAGTTATTTGTGAGAACCCAAAATAAAAAAGGAAAAGAATTGAAAGAGCACCTAAGAAGCACAGATACGGACACGGGTGTCGTATTTGATACGATACGGACACAGAGATACAACAAAGTTAAAAAATATGGGAGACGGGTACAACAAAGATACGACTATTAAAATAATATATTTTTTAAATAATAATAGAGTTGTAATATATTAAAAATAAAGCATAAATTTTTAGTGGATTAACTTATTATTAATGGATCATAGGATGTTTGTTCTGAATTGAATATAGAATTCCCAGGCCCGTTGGAAACCTGACCCTTATTTTTCCTTAAGATCTCTATTGTTGCCTATAAGTAAATGCACTCGCTAGTTCTCTCAACCATAACCTTTACTTTCACTTCAGAAAAGACAGAGAGAGAACAAATGAGAGAATTTGGAAAATTACAGCCCACATTGCATTTGGATTTTTGGCATGGAAATATATACGATAGAAGATCGTGAGGTTCATCGAGCCTACTGTTCGATCTACATATGTTCTTCATTCGTGCGGATCTGCTCGTCAAAGGTAAACCCTAATTCTGTTTTGTAGGGTTAATAAACGAGTAAATTTTTTTGTAATCAATTATACGCGCCATCAACGGATCTTAGGACTGTCGTTCTAACATTGCATCAGTATACCATAGACCAAAAAGCTATATCGGTGCTTTTTTATCTGCCAATCTGGTAATTGATTATAGTGTATTCACCCTCATTTATAGAGTAAAGAATTGATAAGATAAAGATAAAACAGTCACTCATGACTAATGACTATTCAAACACTCTCGGATCTCTACATTTTATATCAGGTCACTAATAAATCAATCCGCGGTATATTAGTACTCCATCAATTCTTTTTCTCTTTGATTTATGGTTTCACATGTAGTTACTTAACATACTCCCTCATTTGTGTACTCAACATACTCCCGCATATCAAGTGTAGCTCCCCCTTGATCTTGAGATCAATTCACTTACTCTCTTCAAGGACCACATGCAAATCCTCCCTTATGAGTCTACCACAATGTTGTCTATCTTTCAAGAGTCTTCGTCGTAGCCCACATATTCTATGTGTCTCGGCCCACATCTTACCTATTCTTGGGAGGACTCGGTGGTCAACTACTTCACCGATCTGTCAAAGTAAAGTCTTGTAACCCGTAAACCTACGAGACACCAAATCAATACTGAGTGGAATACAACCCAATATCTCCCAAACTATTGTCTTAACATGGTTACAACTCTAATAGCCCAAATTCTTGATGAACCATCTTCAAAATTGGTACACTACATTGCTTGAGTTCTACAATAATTCATCAGTCAATGTTTTGATGATATTCGTCCGGAGTCCATACATTTCATCAAAAAATTCTAAGATTACTTCCTTAATGTATGCAGGACGACATCAATCTTTGCACGATGTTGTACACACGTGGCTAGAGGAGCTCTCCTTTTTGATTGTTTACTGCAATCAAAAAGTCTTGAACACCAAGAATCTTAATGGCGGGTACTTCCAAAAGGCATGAAGAAGATGACAGAACAAAAACAAGTCTTGTTGCTTAACAAGAATCACTTATATTTCTACTCTGATAGTTGCTCTATGATCATCAATCTGATCTGATAAAGTTGACCCATAATTGTCAACAATTTGCTCTGATTAGGTTGATCTAGGATCGTTAATTGAGCTCTTACAATTCAAAGTCGTCAATCTAGCTCTGATCAAGTTGACATGGGATTGTTAACAGCGTGCCCTGACACCACTTGTTAGCTTTGCACAACAATTACTCAATATTGATACCACTAGTTAGTAGATAGGAATAGGAAAAATAATAAAACATAACCAAAAAATATATGTGGTTCAAAACAACGTACTTACATTGGTACACTATACTTATATCCACGAACCAAAGATACATATTGATGCTTTATCCTGTGACAATCTAGTAACTAAATATGTTGTACTCAACACCATTTATAGGGTGAGAAATTGATAAGATAAAGATATAATAAGGCACCCCATGACTATTTAAATATTGTAGGATTCCTATGTTTCCTATTAATTCTCTAATAAACTTATCCATGGTATATTAGTGCTCTTCTAGGAAGCGCGGATACTTCTAATGGGAGTGTCGTGGCAGTATCGAACACGTGTCCGACACAGATACGGCCAGGACACGGCTGAATACATGTCCGACACGACTAGAAGTGTCCTGAATAGTGAACTCAGTCGAACACTGCCAGGATACATCTAGGACATGACAAGGATACGTCTAGGACACAACTAGGATACATCTAGGATACGACCAAGAATTTTTTTATTAAAAAAATAACTTTTAACTATTAAAAACTTAAATAATATTTCGAGCTTCTCATTATCATATGCTTAATAATCTTCCCACGTTTAAAATTACAAATGTCCATCAATTAATTAAATTATTGACAATTACATATAATTGACTTCTTTTTATCTTTAAGATCTTACCACTCACCTTATTTGTCATGTTGAATAATTAAATCCGCCTGCAGGGTTTGACATGGATAAAACTTATGAACTTCTTCAAGAGGACATCATCAATTCATTTAAATACCAGTACGTGGTTTCCTTTAATAATTAATTTTTACCATATAAATAATGTCATCTCCCAGTTTATTGACTCAATACGGATCTCACGCTTTTATGAATTAAAATAACAATCATTATATATACATGTCAATTAAATATATCAGGATTAAAAGCTTAAGCAATCATAATGACCATGAGGTATTTATTTTCTTATTTAGTTAGTAAAAAGAAAATAACCTCAATAATGATCCGACCCAATATACAAAGTGTAATAGTACAACAATCCAAGACATCAGACAGTCTCCTATAGCCAAGATAGACTATGCCAAAAGATTGCACTACAATCCTACTGATGGTATGTCCAATTCTATCTAAGACTGTGAACATTTACTTACATTAGACAAGAATCTAATAATCTGATCTTCTGTGTATAAGTCGAACTCTACACACCAGATTATCTATAATGTAAAATAAAAGACATACATGCACTTCATATATTTAATATAATATAAATATTTTATCCACACAGATTCTCATTAAAATAGGAAACAAAGAAATTATAGTAAATAATAAATTTAGTTTCATTACAAAAAGTAAGTTTTTAATATATAACTCTATCAACAAATAAATTGTATCTAACTACATATATCCTTTTGTTTCTTTCTACTGTTTTTCCTATCTCCCAACAAATGGTATCAATGGTGATTAATCGCTGCACAAATCCAACACAAACTATCTGATATTCTCTACTTTCTTATTTGTTGGGCAACAAGTCACATGTATTGAGTGTTCGTGTTTTGAATGATGTCAAATTGCCATCAACCAGCCTTTACTTGATTTCCATAAATCCAATCCCTCCGACTTGATGATTATTTGTATGATATGTATTCTTTAAGCATGTGGCTTTTAGAACTAAATTTAGTAATACGTAATTGCATCAAAGATTGGGTCCAACAGATATAGTGCGAGATCCATACCTATATGCCTTCTTTAATTCTAAAAAAAAGTAGGGAAAATAAGAATGTAATGATTAAGGAGAAGGAAAAGCATAAGGAAAGAAAAATTACATGGATTGAACTTTGACGAACCCAAAATGAAGCCATGGAAGGGATTCTCTATGTCCCCTCCACTATGTTGGTCCGCAAGGTTTTCCAACTGTGCAGGAACACCTATATGACCGAAGAAAATGTTAATGTAAGTATGCTTATACAAACGAAGGTCACAAAATAAAAGGTTAGTCTAATGCTCTTTCAAACACAAACTACTCAGTCCAGTACAAATTTATACAGTCTTGTTAATAATATTTCCATTGTTGATGCCAAAACTAAATCACAAGGAGGACATGTGTATGAGTATGACTACAAAGCAATCAAATTTGAGAAAAGAAAAGCAGATCGCTGAACCGGCCAGAGATACTGATATACTGGCAGGATAAGGATGTCTGACACTCAAGATAAATAAAAGTGGGACATGGGGCTACAGGAAGCATCAACTCTTGCATGCTTCGTGAACTGAGAGATAGAGGAGTGGTTAGAAGTTATAGAAGCAGACTTTGATCTGTGTATTTGCTTAAGCCTTGCATCTCATACCTGTGTAATGTAGACATAGTACCTTTATTTAGGAGTTGCCATACAATTTTTTACTAGATGATACCTTTTGTTTCTGATTAATTCAGCTGGGTGGTGCCAGTTTGTAGAGGTCAAATGAAAACCAGAATCTGTTGGAGGAAGAAATCCCCTACAATTGGTGTAACATACTGGTGATGTTACATATTAAAGGCCAAAATCGCATATTAGTAGTCATCCTTTCAAAGTGTTTGAATATTCGAGGTTGCATGTCGTGGTGGCAGAGAATAGAAATTTCCCCTTATGACTAGAGGACATAAATGTGGTAATCTGACCATTAGGTAGCTGCCTCCTCATCTCCTTACTTAAAATTCCAGCTCACCTCACCTCGTCTGTTAGCACAATACAAGATAGAGAGACACGAGCAGGATTCCAGTGTAAATCTAATAAGAAGGTGCATGCATTAGAGATAACCCAGAATTCTCCAAGAAAGGAAGTCACTACAAAGGCAAATCCAAAATGAAACATAATGAACAGGAGCATCCCATGAAATCCAACACCTCGTATAGTCTCGCCTGCTTCATTGGGCATCCATTATATTAAGGGGATGAACCTTCATAGCTAAGGAATGCAATACGGCGCTTGTTATTCAGCCTTCGGACCCTACTGTTCCTCTTTAGAATATCAGTTTCTTTTACTGAATTAAGTATCAGTGAGTCTTTATCGGCTCATAATGACGAGCCTCAGCACTCCTTTGACCAGTTTCTGTCTTGCCGATCATGTGAGAGTCATCAACCATTACCAATCATTAGGTCTAACTAGTTTTTAACATCAACAATTTGACAATATCTGTGAAAGACAAATTGTCATTTTTTTCCTATAAAATCAAAACACATCATCAGCGAGATGGCTCTCTCAAATCAACCCAGGCCCTCTAAAAATCTGAAAAACATTTCTAGGACCTTATTTGCTCCTGCTAAAACATGGGAGCCAACAATCAAAAAACTCTCCCAGGTTTGTGATCCACCAGTGCAAGTTGCGCTGTAAATAGAAGAACCAGCAATCACTTCCTCTAGCTAACAATTTACTGAGCTGGATTAGAGAGTGAATGGAGGGCAGGATGCCAGGAATGCACGTCAAAATACCCATTACTGGTGAGCCCTGCCATCCGTTTGATCAGTTTCTATCTTGCAGATAATGGGAGAGCCATCAGTCATTATTGATAATCAGATTTAACCAGGTTTGGACATTGAGAACTGGTATATATTAGATAGAATTATACACAACATCAAATCATTCTTTGAAAATTTAGGATGTGACCAAAAAAAAGGTACAGAAGTTAATATGCAAACAGTGTTCAAAGAAGAAATATTTGCATAATAAGAAACACAAAAGAGGAAAAAGATTGAAAAGACTAACATTTGTAGATCAATCTTTGCCAGTGTTTTAAGCGTGCTCCACTTTGGAAATCATAATGTCTTTCTGTAATTGATTGCAAAGGGGATGGATCCCAACATGCCAACTTGGGGCAGCACTTAACCAAAGTGAAAGCCAGGTCTGTAACATTGATAGGAAAGACAGTTAGATTAATGAGAAATCAATCACCATATTAGCTTTCTTTCTGGCACATTAAATGTTTTTTAATTAGTATTAAATATATAATAGCCAAAAAATGATGAAATCATGCTGGTTTTCTTATATGTATTATTCTTCATTTAGTGTTTAAAACCTTCTACTCACCATAATATCCGTAAGTTATCAGGGCACGAAGTAGTCTAACACCTGATTCATCCTCGAATGGTTTTGGCTCCATGTTTGCATTGGTAACTGTCATTAAGTAGAGAAACATCTCCCGTTGGCCGCAAACTGCAGCTGAATGGAGAGGTAGTGAGTTACTATTGTCCAAAATATTAGGCAGGTCGGAGTTCTTATTCACTAGCAACTTGGCTGCCTCGATGTTGCCAGCTATTGCAGCTATATGAAGAGCTGTTGAGCCATCTTCGTCAACGAAAGCCAGATCCGTTGCTGACATATGCTCCACCAGCTTCGTTAGAAAATGGTTTTTCCTCGGTGATCTAATCGCCACAAACAAAGCCCTTTCTGAGGCTCCTGTGATTATTGCCTTGAAAGCTTTTGGATCTTGTTCCAAAATTGTGCTGGCTGTCTCCCAGTCACCTTGGAGTGCAGCTTCGTACAGAGGCAGGTAATGGGCAAGATTTTTGCTACACGCTCTGTTTGCCCCTGTCATCAATCACATATGAACAAAAAAAAAAAATGTTCGCTCAAACATAACTTTGAATTGCTTCTATTTCCCCAAACCTAAAACCCCGGACCCAAAGTCAGGATCATAGAACCAAAGGCAGCAAGGGTCAAGGCACCCTGAATTTGTTTTTTGTATGTTTCAAATAATTGTAAGTATATTTAAGTGTGACCACTCTATCATTTTTTGTTCTATTAATTAGTATAGCCACATAACTAAATAACTATAAATTTTTTTGGATGCATTTAGATACTTCACAAATATATTTAGATAAATTTTTGACATGTGTGACTCATTTTTTGAGCTATCAAGAAAATGAAAACTAGGTTGCATAACTGAATGAGGGATCCATGGCTAATAGTTTAATTGGTTATATAGAGAAAGACTATTATCTTTAACGCAGTTAGTCTCATTTGTTGTGAAGGGTTGTAATTAGCTTTTTTTTTTTAATTTTTTTTATTTGTATATGTTATATTTATCGACGTTTTAACATTTTTTGTATCTTATAAATCTATAAGTATCAAATACAATGCAATAAATTTCAATATATTATTTTATTTTTATTAATTGAGAGAAAAAAAATTGAAGTATCTAAGCAATGTGCCCACTCTAGACGGAATTTCTGGCTCTGCCCCTAGCTCATGGAGATAGACAACTTGTCTTTGATTTCTTTAGGGAAAGAGTATTGATATATTTTATGGGTTATTTTTTATCGACTTCATGCATTACAGGCTATGATTCTCATGCATTTTTTAATACGCGCTTCAAATTAAGCTACCAGAGACAGTAATCGATTTAGATGGTGAGATTTGATGATGAAAAATTAAAGACAATACCATATGAGTATACATAAATAAAAAGCATATATAGCAACAATTTGTTTTTGGTAAACTATAACCACACACCCAACAGGTTTGAAATTCATGTCATCCCTTGACTATATAACACCCACCCACAACCACATTCCCAGCCATCAAATCCACTGAAAGTTTCCACATTCTAATCCAGTTCTAAATTAAGATTCAGTTCAATTCCAATTAAAATAACCAATTTCCAGCAAGCAATACGTTGCCATTATTTTCCACAACAAATCATCAAAGCTCAAGAAACTTACATAACTCTATAGGGCAAAAGATGACAGCTGGTATGAGAAAGAGATGGACTGATGCAAGGTATAGTGAGGTTGATGATGGTCTTCCGGCCCATCCAAGCGAAGGGCTGATTAGTGTTTTTAAGGTTGGTGAGGTGATAGGAGAGATTTGGGTCCTTGGAGACGATTAAGTTTGGCTTAGTGTCCACCCCCTATCATAATACGAGAGTTAGGCATCTGAAATTTATCTTCATACATCAATCATTTCTATTGTAAGTTGAATCATTTAATTTTTTCTTAGTTTGTGACTCAATTTAATTTGTGGTTTATATACCATAATGTACACATGTTATTATTTTTATTTTAAAAAATAATTGGTAGAAATTAAAAAAGGAGAAGGAAAGAAATTTTCATTAGCAATTGATGTCGACTTCGGCTCGAGTTCAACTCAAATCCTCGTAACTTTTTACAACTGTGAGCTTAAACAAGATAGTTCCCTTACCCTTACCCTTTCCCAGTAGTGTAGTAGTGTTGCTATCAAATTCAACATTACTAGAAGCAAATAGATAGTATACAGAGAGAGTTCCCTTACCGGTTTTAGTTTCATCCAAGACAGGCTGATTTAAGGCTTTTGCTAGTGTCAACCACACATCTTGGGCAGTTTTCAACATGGACACTTGAGGTAAGAGATCTTGGCTGAGTGTTGCTAAGATCCAACCTCTCAACAGCCCATCTGATCTTTCCCATTCCTTGTACTCCATATTCTCTTTCTCCCTTGTGCCATCGCTCCCATCAGGTACTGTAATCCTCTCTGCAGGAGGTGGTGATATTTCGCCATTGATGAACCCAAGCAGACCTTGAGTCCCAATTAAGCGAAGCATTATGGCTTTCCAGGTTTTGTAGTTTGTGTCAGAGAGCTTGATGGTGACAAAGTCTGTGACATCGAAGTCCTCCGGTGGATATAAATACTTGGAAGATGAAGAAGAAGCCATTGATCATTAATGGCAGAAGCTTCAAGGGGTTTTGCAAGTAATAATTGATGGTGCTCAATTACAATTCTGGGTCACTCTCACAACCACTCTCACAACCAAGGCATAATATTATCTGGTATGAAAACGAATTGGGGTTCAATTCAGGTCGGGTAGCATTTAACGACCAGGAAGAGTACGATTGACTGAAAACAATTCAGGTCCATAAGCAAGCTCGTGAATCCGTGCTGGAAGTCAATAAGTAGAGTCGGAATCAAATTGTGTCATGTTATATTATTTTATATTATTTTAAATTATGTCTTGTTATATTATTTAATTATTCATAACTCGTGTCTGAAGGCATGATAAATATAAAATTCGAGTGTTCAAAAAATCGATTCCATTATATTAAATTTTTTCAAAATATATTAACTATAAATTAATTAAATATTAAATGATTAAACAGATCATATAAATGGGTGGTGTAATATTTTAAGGAAAAAAATATATAAATGATTAAACATGTGATTGAAATGAGTGATGTGACTTGACGTTTGAGTTTGATAAAGGAGATGATGAGTGATGTAAGTGATTAATGATGGTTTTAAGGAAAAAAATATAACTGAGATAAAATTCAAACATATTCCTGTTTTATTATATAAATATTATTTCAAATTCATGTGAAAAATTCTTTATTCTAAACACAACCAATTTAATTAATTTTGTCGAATGACCTAAAATTAACACCACTTGCTTATAACACAATTTAATAAAACGCGACATTTATGATATATGAAATACATAGTTCATGTCCGGTTGACGCGATGAAAAAGAATTAAGAAAACCATTTATTTATAATCCTAAGTCTCTCTCTCTCTTAGTACAACAAACTCAAGAAAAAAAAATGATAATTCCAAAACATATAACACACCAAATTACTTCATAATTCTAACCAATAAATTTTGACACAATTGGTCTCTCTTCATCCTCATAACCTCGATCACTGAAATTTGTTAGCTCATATAGGCATCTTGCTTCATCCTAGAGTTGTCAAATGCAAACTGCCAAAGTTAAGGGTTAAGAATAAATAAAAAACATGAGGTTAATGTCTACGAAAGTCAAATGAAATTGGACCCCCTCTTTTTAGAAATGTATTTGTTTGCATAGTGTCTTAAGACACGGACAATCATGGAATAACATATTCAATTTTAATAGGTGTTTGTTTGAAAAATAATAATATGAATATGGCATGTTTGACAATGTGTTTAGCTTGTCTACAATCTAAATAAGGGTAATATTGATATTTATAAAAATTAGGTTGCTTACATCATTAAATTATAGACGTCCCTCTAACGGCACATTAACAATAGGGAGAATCTATTATAGACAACTATAGTAGAAGGGAAGTCAGTGTTTATTTTTCAAAGAAGAGGGGGTTCAATTGCTATTTGACCACATCTCAGGGAAGATAGATGTAATTTATCCAATAATTTTTCATTATTATAATTTGAAGGAGTTATCGCAGTTGGTCCAAGAAATTCTTCCCGGATGCCATAACTAAATTCAAGTCTTAGAACTATCCTATTGACTATTCTAAGCATATTTACTTCATTCCTTTTTGATAGGTCAATGGATTGAATTGTGATTTGAATTTGACTCAAATCTGATTAATTAGTTAACCGCCGTGTCTGGAAATACCATGTAACACAAAAAATCTTTAATATTTAATAGAAATTATTATTAAAATATTTTCTTTTTTAAAAATTACATAATTTAAAATCAATCTAGGTTCACTATTCTTAAAAGAAAACCTCGACAAAAATTCTCTGAAATCAAGACTCAAAAAAATATTAACTTGTATGCATAATTTATAGTCTTAGCAACACAAAATCAAAACAAAAAGTTGAACCCCCACACAATGGGTCGTTCATTTGCCACAATTTATATTCATCGAAAACTGTTGATGCCCCACTGAAACATAACATAAAGACATTGTAATGATATATCTCTCATAAAACACGAAATATGATAGAAACCACAAAAAAAACAAAAAAAAACTGCAACTCAGAGTCCCACCCCATTGTAAAATACTAACATCATAAAAATAATTGTAACATTTAAACATTATCCCTAAATATAATTGGTGTCAGCCACACCGTTTAAATTTCAATAATAACAAACCTTGAAAATGAATAACACTCGTCGTGTAATTTATATCTATACTACTTCTAAAAGTGACTTAAGGTGAAAAACTTTCAATTTCCTTATTTGCCCTTTAAGAATTCTATAATGTCAAACATGTCATATCATCTTATATTTAACTCTTAGACTCTTCCATTTCTAGGGTAAAGACTCTTGACCTTTAATTTTGTTTATTCACTTTTATCTATTTGTAAGATTTTCAAAATTTAAAATTCTTACATTACTCTTTAAAGACTAGTATATATCATTTTATACCTTGTAATTGATAATTGTTGAAAGTTCAAGTTTTACACTTTAACAACTGCATATCAATAAGCCAGATGTAAATGCAACCAGTAAATTCCAATCAAATACATAGCTATCCGATGGGAATGATCAAGAGGAAGTCCAATTGGTTGCACTTCTTCCAAAGTTCTAGAATCTCTCGCACTTCCGAAATAATTCTCCCTGTGTAAACTTTGGTGTATTCAATTCGTGCTTTAACTCTTGTAATTGTAAATCCCCTTCAATATGAAGGGTCTTCTCCTATTATTTCCATGGTACTTTAGAGTGCTTTTGGGATTGTTATTTTTTCATGTCTATTATGCTAACTAACCCCAATATGTTGTTGCAGGGAAACACAGATTTATTGTGTTATAATATCACTTAAGGTGTAACTACTATGTGATGGAAGTACTTAAAAGACGTTAAGTATATGAATTATACATATAGCCAAAATGATGAAAGAAAAATTTAGGTGCAGTGTGGATTTGCTTCTTGGATTTATATATCGCGTGAGACAGAGTTTTCATTAAAATCAACTCATAAAATTCACTGTAATTTTTGTTCACTTTGTAAAGTATCGCTGTCTGGGAGGCTATTAAGAAAGATGATCTGATAGCTTTGCTTGATAGAAAACAAATTAAAGTAATTTAGTAGTATACTTTAGGAGGCAACTTGTTTGTTTACATATGACGTAAAATTGCCCATAGTTATAGTTCAAAAGTATTTTTGATGGTGTTAATCTTGTATTCATTTAGAGGATTTGATGATTCAAACTTTTGTTTTGTTGACAATAGCTAATTTGGTAAATTTTGTTTCTTGGCATATACTATCTTAACACAAATAATTACAATGCAATGAAAAAAGTTGCACAAGATGCTCTTATGCTGACTGTGAATCTCAAAGGGCAGCCTCTTAGCTACACCTTGACATGGAGAAGGGTGAAAATGGTATTTGTTTTGATGCTTCCTTTTTTATTTGTTTGACAAGGTATAAGCTTTCTCTTTTTTTTAATTACTATCTTGACTTTGCTTCGTAGAAGAGAAGAAACAAAATATGAACACCGCTCACCTATCCAGGGAGTAATTAAATATCATACTTGTTCAGGTATAGTACTAATATCCATCCCATTTTTATATTTCTATTTATGTTGTGTCATTAGGTGGGACATCATATAAGAGAAGTAATTTACTATGAATCATATTATCATACTTAAAATGTGAAGGTTGTATGACCATGATTTGATTGAAGAGTTCACATTTCTTAGCTGGTTGGAGGCAACGTTTTCTCTCATTATTATTGTAATGATGTCAATTGTTCATATGTTTGGACGGATCTTAATTTTTTGCACTTGAGCAAGTATAGCTAATAGGTCACATGTGTGTTTGTAATTTGAGATGGGTTTGGTAGGGGTAATATTTGATGGCCCAATATATTAATGCTAAATTTTCTACTGTGAAAAATTAAGTTATTAAGTAGTTTTAGCAAAAATTTATGATGGTGATCAATGGCTGAAACTAATAGACTTCTAACTCTCGACCAAGATAATAGTTAAGGAACAATCATTTTATTTGATGTAGGGACTCTTAAAGAGTCAAGAAACTGTATATAAAAAAACAAACACGTATTTTTCTCCAATGTTTTGATATAGGACTATTTATTTTATGAAAGGTCTAGAATTTGAAATATTTGATAATAATAAAGAATATTTGATTCTCAAAATAGGCGACGTGTAATGCACAAGTGCAACAACTAGTTTTAATATAAGCATAATTAGATAGAATTTAATACAACTTAAGAATTCAATTTCAAAGTGATGGAGCTTTAAAATAATATTCGAATTAAAATCAACACTTGATAAAACCCAATATTAAATTTTGATAGAAACATACTTAATTATGAGATGGTTAAAATCACCAAGAAAAAAACTACTGGTGAGTTTGACAATAGCATGAGTGGGTTAATTAGAAACAACCTACAAAACTACAAAAAAAATTGGAAACGCCTAAGAAAATAGTAGTAGACACCATTAATTAGACAAATTGGACATATTAGACACCATGAAGATAAGTTCTCACAATAGTGAAAAATTATCTCCAACAAATATTGGTTGTTTGATGTTTTCATCATCTAACCCTATTCCAAGGATATTCATCAACACATAGTTCCACATATTAAGATTTGTGAAATTGGGAAATATTGTAACGCCTACATGTCTCCACCTTAACAATACCCAATAAAAATATTAAAATAGCAATCCTGCATTACAATCTACTACCACCAATTTAGAAACAACATGATCGCCCTTGAACCCTTTACTTGATAGAATATAATTTCACTATTGCTCACCTCACTTGCTCTACCCACGCCTCCTTAAATTCAACAATGTTTGCATGTTGAATCCACGCCATTTACATGTCTGATTTTGCCAAATACTGATGAAAACAAACAGAAGTCATTGCCACTTACTTAGACTACTTAAATGCATTGGATTATCACAAAACACCAAACCCATCAAATGAAAGAAGCAACCTAATCCAATCAAATAACCATACTACACAGGACTTCGAAATACTACAAAATCAAAACAAAAATAAATGGAAGCTCACATTTATACTGATCATATTTATATGACAGTTGAAAATGAAGCCGCAGAGCATATCTTTAAGGTATATCCAAAGGAATACAGGGTGTGAAACATATTTAAAACATTCTTATGTCCTTGTTTAGTTTTGAATCAAATAGAGAGAAAACATATTGTTTGGACTCTACTATCGAGGTACTATTAAATGTGCTAGAATATTTTTATAGTATCACTTACTTGGACTACTCTTATATTAGCAAACACGACTTCAGTCCCTGTCCACGTAGCGATGCACTGAGAAGAAAAGTAGACATGTATCAGAGATGTGTGGGCTTCTATCTCTCAGAAGTCGGGTAAACATTGATAGTGAACGTAATAGGCGGTAGAAACCTTGGTTAGCAAAGGATGTTTCTGAAGCTGTATTAAATACTTTGCAACCCATTCTTTGCTAATGAACCCATAGTTTGCCCCATGTCTTTGGATACCAAAAACCAATTTTCAAAACTCTGCCAGAAAATATAATAAACAAAACCAGTAAGTTTTCAAATGTGGAAAAAATTGCTAGATCAACATGTACAAATTATCTCACAATTCCTAAATAGTTATAAAGCTTCTAAACTTGGTCAATGATGTTCAAGGGAAAATTCATGAGGAAAAATCAAGAAATACCTGGTGATATTAAAGTTGTCATAGCTCCTAATGAGTCGAGACTCAACTTGATAGTCATCTGATTGATAAGTGGGACAACATACATTCTAAATTTTATCTCAGATAGCTTAAATGATTCCAAAGCATAAGTAAGAGAGAATTTACCAGAAAATTGTCACCATTTCTCCGCCAAACATAGTCATCTGCAGCAAAACAAATGATCAGCCCAATGAATTTCACCAGGAAGGTCCAACACATTGATTGAGGTCCTTCTCAAAAACTTATCAGTCCATGATCCATAGAAATGCTACAATGACAAATCCATTGTTGATGTCTAGAAATAGTGAGAGTAACGATTTAGATTTCTAGCTATCAATTACATGAAAAGGATGAAAATCACAATAAATCAATCAAACCTTGACCCAATCACCAGGAAAATGCTCCACAAATCTAGCAGTCGTTTGCACTATGAGCAGGGAAAATTCAATAGAAGAAGATGACAGCGAAGCGAAAGGGAAATCCAAGAGACACCCAACCTGTAGAAAACCCACTCGCACCCTTAACCATCACTGCTATACAATCGGGTAAAGACAGAGAGTCAAATATTAAGAAAGAGAAAAGAGTGTGCATGTGTGTGCATTTGGGTTGCTTGGAAGAAATCAAAGAGAGGTTGTTCTGCTTTATAATTTGCGCAATCTAATCACAAAACACACATCAATTCCCGAAACCCCCTAAAAGCCTCCCAACCCAAAATCCTCTGATGTTGCCTCTGTGTGTGTGTGTGTTCTGCGAAAACCCAAAATACAAACCCCCTCCCGAAATACCAAACCAAAAGCCCCCAACATAGAATCCTGTGTGTTTTGAGAAAACCCCAAAATAGAAATCGAGCCCTATTATGTGTGTCGTTGTGTGTGTGATAGAAGCAGAAAAAGGTAGAGAGATAGAAAGAAGAAAGACATACTGGTGTGAAGGGAAGAGTGAGGAGAGAGAATAGAGAGGGATAGAGGCAACCACGACTAAATGGAAAGTGATTAATACTTAAATTTAGCATGTTATTATGCCTTTTTAGGACTAATTATACTTTGATAGAGTTTAAGTGATGACATTTTTAGGTCCTAAAGTGAACAAAGGCTCAAGAACAACAAATATCACACTTAAGTGTAACATCAGTGCATAAAAGGAACAAAATTGGAGAAGGTTGGAACAAAACAAAAACATTCAAATGCCAACTCATGTTCGAACGTCCACTTGAACTATGAGGAGACCAGACTGTTGAGACATGACGTGTTACAGACAAGAAATAAGACTCTGAGGTACTTGAGTACCATGTTCAAATGTCAAATCACGTTTGAACGTCCACTTGATTTGATTGAAAACCAGAGTGATGAGTGCAAAACGCCAAGTTCTGCATGAAGTGTGGAAGTGGGTTTCCACAGAAGACCACAGACCACTTGAGTGTTATGGTCAAACCCCATCTGGCGTTTGAACGACCCTAAATCAAAGACAAAAGACACGTTTGAACGTCAAACCACGTTCGAATGTCCATAAAGCCAAAACATAAATAATGTTCGAACGTCAACTCACGTTCGAACGTCCTCCACAGACTGCCTGCAGAGTAGTTGGTTTTCACTTAGACTGGGGTGGCATACACCGTTCATCCTCTCCTATCTTCCCCCCTCCCCTTCCTTTGCCTATAAATACTCTCATTAGGGGAGCTTCAAAGGGGGTGCAAAAAATTTATCTTGAAAAGTCAAGTCTAGAGCTTGGTTAGTAGGCCTAGACTACACCAAGAACTAGTAAGGAGTTTGTATGGAGGCTTAGACTCCCACTCATTGTGATTAATCTTAAATGTATGTTATATTTACTTGTATCAAGAAAGTTAGTTCATTTCTTGGTTGAGGAAACAACCCTCTATCTTTTGGTTGAGGAAGAAACCCTCCACTTGTTGGTTGAGGAAGCAACCCTCTATCTGTTGGTTGAGGAAGCCACCCTCTAAGTAGTGACTAGCTTTCTCCTACTTTCATTGTTTATGTCTTTCACTTCCATTGATTAAGCTTCCTTCTTCCTTAGAGGAGTGACAATCTTCCACTTTTCTAGAGCTTTATCAAAGTCGTGAATGGTGGAACGTGATTCACTTATTCTTTGGTGAAGATCGGTTATTCGCTTATTGTACTTTACCTTGTAAGTTCTCTACTTGGAGGGATGAATATCACTCACTTTTCTAGTTTTACCCAATCCATGAAGAGTGAGTAGTTCCTCATTCACTCTTTAGTAAGAGGTGATCAACATGTATTGATTATCCGAAAACTATATTTGTACATTTTCTTTATACTTAATGCTTTATATTTCACTTATTAAAGGATTGAATGCATCTATCAAAACTAAGGTACTTTGTATAACTATGAGTTTTCTCTATGTCACAGATGACTCTTGTATGAAAAAACCAATTGGTTCAAGGCAAGTACCTCGGCTAGATCTTCATGACACATTTCAATCTTCACTATTATCGTGCTTTATCTAAATAATGGAACATTAATGCCATGGTTGGATGCCTTGTACAAACAGTTGCTTGTTTGTAGATGGGTTAAATCTCGGTACAGGTAATTCTTGTCAACTTCTAGAAAGGCATCGGAATCATGTACTTAATTCTCACAGTCCATCTTTATTTTTCGATTAATTTGTTGTTGACACGGGAGTTAATTTAGTTATAAAACACAAGTATAATAAATCGGATGATTAACTACATGTTCTGATCCTCAAGCTAAATGGGTGACTGTTTTATATTTGAATTTATCTTATATTTTTTCTAGAAAACTCTTCGAAAGAATCTTCTATTATATTCAAGAAATCCCACAACTTCAAACTCTCAAAGTTTCCAGTTACTTGGTCTCTATTACTGCTTATTTTAAAACACCAATCATAGTTCCCTGTGGATTCGACTTCGGACTTAACCGAATTGTTACTACAACTTGACCGCCTGCACTTGGGTGTACACATTTCGGATCAAGTCAAATTTTTTGGCGTCGTTGCTGAGGAGCCATAAAAGGTGTTTACGGTAAAAGGTCAGAAGACCTCATTTTTTGTGTGTAAATTTGCTTCACTGTGTATAAAGTTGTTTTCATTAATTTTATGTCTGAGAACGCTCCTCACTATCAAAATTTGCCAGCAGAATCTTCTGGGTCTGTGAATCAACTGGAAACACTTTCACCTAGATCAGTAGCAACTCTTGTGAAAGTAAAATGATAAATGATGAGAGACGAGGAGAAATTCCTGTGAGAGAGGGGGAAATGCCTAACATTTGAACTCTGCGGGATTACTTAAATCTCACAAGAAATAGTGTTCCCTCTTGTTTTATCTTTCCTAAAGATGCACCCCTCTTTACTGTAAAGATGGGGACAGTTCAACTACTCCCTCAATTTCATGGACTCGAAACAGAAAACTCATATTTGCACATATGTATGTGGAACATTTCAAGACAATTTTGAGCTAGCCAAAATGAAACTTTTTTTATTCTCTATAAAGGATAAAGCTAAACAATGACTAAATTCTTTAAAAGCTCTTTCAATACCTGACTGGTGGGCACTACAAAATGAATTTTTCAGAAATTTTTTTCCTCTACACTGCACTAATGCACTGAAAATACAAATCATGAATTTTTCAGTCAAGGAAGGAGAAACCTTTTACCAAAGTTGGAAGAGATTCAAAGATCTACTCCAGTCTTGTAGGAGAGTTTATGAACAAAAGTCCGGAGGAGACATTCAATTTCTTTGACACCATATCTGACAGTTCTCAGATGTGGGACTCAGCCTCCCCCACCATTATTGAAACTAAACCATCTATTTCCCAAGGGGGTAAGTATGTCTTGAGAGATGACGATGACCTAAGAGAAAAAATGCCCAACCTGTCTCAAAAGCTTGAAGCGTTAGAGATGAAAAAGGTTCATCAATTTGATGTTGGCCCTCCCACATAATAAGTGTGTGGGATTTGTGCACTGACAAGACACCCTATTAGGGAATGTCTAACCATTTCAACATTTAAGGAAGTCTTGTTGGAACAAACAAATGTCATTTCTAATTTTAACAAGCCTCACTCCAACCCATACTCTGAAACATACAATCCAGGGTGGCGGAACTACCCGAACTTTAGTTAGAGAAACACACAACCAACTCCCATGAATCAACAACAATGTTCACACCCACCACCTCAAGAACCTCCCACATATCAACCATACCAACCACCCCAAAAGAGGAGCTTTGAGGACACACTAAATCAGTTCATACAAAGCCAAATGAACTACAACAATAATTCCACCCAGGCCTTCACTAATTTTAAAACCCAGACCACTCAATCTTTAGAGGATCTTAAAAGCCAGATCCAAAAATTGACTCAATCCATGGCCACACATGAGAAGGGCAAGTTTCCTGCCTAACCAAACCACCATAAGACCAATTTCAGGTGAGAAATCCCGCTATCATGGTGATTGACAAAATCATTAAAAACATGCTACTTCCAAAGCCAAAACCTAAGTCAATCCCAATCAATTCACTAGTCGAGCCTGGACCAATTGAACCTGAATGTGTGAAAGAAGAGGAACCCGAGCCCATAATTGAACAAGAACCAGAGCTATCAAGGGAAGAAGAACCCTCATGTTCTATTCCTACTCCTTTTCCTCATAGACTCAAAATTGCACAGAAGTTGAATAATCAGCCTGAATTTTATGAGCTTTTTAAGTAAGTAAAAATCAACATTCCACTTCTGTATGCAATCAAATAGGTTCCATCTTATGCCAAATTTTTGAAAGACTTGTGTATAGTCAAAAGAAGCCAGAATGTTAAAAAAAGAGCCTTCCTGACATAACATGCCAGTGTTTTGTTTCAACACAAAACCCCTCCAAAATACAAAGATCCAGGGTGTCCGACTGTGTCATGTGTCATTGGAAACTTTAGAATTGAACAAGCACTGTTAGACCTAGGGGCTAGTGTCAACTTGCTCCCTTTTTTCGTTTACCAGCAGTTGGGTCTGAGAGTACTCAAACCCACAAGTGTCACACTTCAGCTGGCAGACCGATCTATCAAAATCCCTAGGGGTATTGTGGAAGATGTACTTGTCTAACTGGATAACTTTGTATTCCCTGTTGACATCATTGTCCTAGATAGTCAGCCAGCAAAGCATTTAAAGAACCCAATTCTCGTAATTCTTAGTCGACCATTCCTAGCAACTTCAAATGCACTAATCAATTGCAGGAATGAGGTCATGAAATTAACCTTTGGGAATATGATTCTTGAGCTAAATATTTTTAATGTTGTAAATCAAGAGAAGAGAAATAAATAAATTTCATTGAATCGTTGGTTCAGGACCATATGAATAACACATTTTGTGAAAATTCCACTGAATCCTCTCTGTCAAAATCTATTACATCTAAGACAACAGATGATGATCCAAAGAATTACCCGACTTATGCTGTTGATACATGGACCTCCAATTTGAAGAATTTTCACCAAGTGGCTCAAAGTCACTCTCATCAAGTGTCAAGCCACTAAAATCTGAATTGAAACCTCTCCCATCTAACCTCAAATATGCATTCCTAGGAGAGAACGAGTCATACCTAGTGGTAATTTCATCTAAGCTCACAGACTTGCAAGATTCTAAACTGATTAAAGTTCTTAAAAGCCACAAAAGCACTATTGGGTGGACCATTGCTAACTTGAAAGGTATAAGCCCGTTAATCTACAATCATGTCATATACCTGGAAGAGGATTCAAAACCCTCTCATCAAATGCAACGAAGATTGAACCCTCACATGAAGGAAGTAGTGAAAATGAAAGTGCTTAAACTCTTAGATGCAGGGATAATCTTTTTCATCTCATATAGCAAATGGGTTAGTCCAACCCAAGTTGTGCCTAAAAATTCTGGGGTCACAGTGGTCAAGAATGAAGCCAATGAACTAGTACAAACTAGAATCGTCATATGATGGCGGATGTGTATTGACTATCGAAAACTCAATTTGGTGACTAGGAAAGACCATTTTTCTCTTCCCTTTCTGGACCAGGTTCTAGAGAGAATTACAGGCCATGAATTTTATTGTTTCTTGGATGGCTATTTCGGATACAATCAAATTGACGTAGCACTCAATGATCAGGAAAAAATCACATTCACATACCCCTTTGAAACTTTTTCATTCAAAAGGATGTCATTCAAACTTTGTAACGTTCCTACAACATTCCAAAGATGCATGCTGAGTTTGTTCAATGATATGGTCGAGAAATTTTTGGAAGTATTCATGAATGACTTCTCTGTCTATGGTGACTCGTTTGATTTGTGTCTAGCCAATTTAGAAAAGGTACTGATAAGGTGTCAGAAAACCAATCTGGTGCATAATTGGGAGAAATGCCATTTCATGGTAACACAAGACATTGTCTTAGGTCACATTGTGTCGTCTGAGGGCATGAAAGTTGACAAGGCAAAAATAGATCTGATTGAGAATTTGTTTGCTCCCAAGACTATAAAAGATGTCTGATTATTCTTAGGATATGTAGGCTTTTACAGGAGATTCATAAAAGATTTCACTACCATAGCAAAACCCATGTGTTATCTCCTGAGTCAGGACGTAATCTTTGATTGGAATGAAGCATGCTAGTAAGCTTTTGATAAGCTTAAAGGCATGTTAATTTCTGCCTCAATAATGCAGTCCCCTGACTGGACTCTGCCCTTTGAACTAATATGTGATGTAAGTGATTATACTGTAGGTGATGTATTGGGACAAAAAAAAGATAAGAAACCACATGTCATTTACTATGCAAGTAAAACTTTGAATGATACTCAAACGAATTATTCAACAACTAAAAAAGAATTGTTTGCGGTAGATTTTGCTTTGGAAAAATTTCCTCCTTATCTTGTTGGTTCTTCTGTTAGTGTGTTCACTGACCATGTAGCATTAAAATTCTTGCTTACAAAGAAGGATGTCAAGTGTAGGCTCTTAAGATGGATACTCTTACTTCAAGAGTTTGACTTGGTCATTAAGGACAAAAAGGGTGTTGAGAATGTGGTGGCAAACCATCTGTCTAGATTAACTTGAATTTCACGAGGATGGATTGCCAATCAATGAAAAATTTTCTGATGAACAACTGTTCATAATTGATGAGACCCCATGGTATGTTGATATTGCTAATTTCCTTGCTACTGGAACACTCCTTCCGTCCTTCTCTCCCATGGACAAAATTTTTTTTAGGGACGTTCGTAACTACTTTTGGGAAGATCCGTACGTATTTAAGTACTATAAGGAACAAATCATAAGACGTTGCATCCCCGCTCAAGAAAGCAGATAGGTAATAACCTTTTGTCATTCTGAAGCATGTGGTAGCCACTTCTCCTCAAGAAAAATCGCTGAAAAAATCTTGCAGTGTGGATTTTACGATTGAAATTTTTGACTGTTGGGGCACTGATTTTATGGGACCATTCCCACTTCCTTTGGTTATTTATATATCTTGGTGGCCGTAGACTATGTATCTAAATGAGTTGAAGAAATTCTATGCCGAAATAATGATCACCAAACAGTGATCAAATTTTTGAAAGAAAATATTTTCTCCCGGTTTGGAATTCCAAAATCAATCATAAGTGATGAGGGTGCTCATTTTTGCAATCGCCCTTTTTGAAATTTGATAAAAAAATATTTAATTTTTCACAAAATTGCAACCCCTTATCATCCACAGACTAGTGGAAAGGCTGAATTGGCTAATCGGGAGATCAAATTAATTTTGAAAAAAATGGTAAATTCAGACCACAAAGATTGATCGTCAAGACTAACTGATGCACTCTGGGCATATCACACTGCTTTTGAAATAATTTTGGGCATGTCTCTCTATCGATTAGTCTATGAAAATTATTGTCACCTACATGTGGAATTGGAGCATAGAGCATACTAGGCCATTAAAGCAATGAATTTTAACTTGGACAAGACTGGATTTTCAAGAAAACTGCAAATTAACGAACTAGAGGAGTTGAGAAATGAAGCATATGAGAATGCTAAGCTTGCGAAATCCATGATAAAAATTTTTCATGACAGAAACATTGTGCGGGAGTCTTTTGAACCTTTTCAAAAAGTCTTGTTGTTTATTTCAAGACTCCGCGTCTTTCCTGATAAGTTGAAATCAAGATGGATAGGACCTTACATTGTTAAAAAGGTGTTTGGACATGGAACAGTGGAAGTGGAAAATCCCTCGAACGGTAATACCTTTACTATTAATGGTCAGCGGTTGAAACCATTTTTAGAGTATTTTGTTAAAAATGTGAACCATTCTTTTAATAGACCCATAAAATCCCTCCGAGAATTGAGCCTGCCGACACAAAAAGGAGTCAGATCAGGAAAAACCCAATAAAAACCGACCCAAGTGAAAGCCTTTATAAGGTATCCCCCCTTTTTCTTTTTTTTTTCCACCCACTTTTCCTCTCTTACCACGCATTTCTATCCCTTTCCCTTTGCTCTTTTTTCTTCTTCTTATTCTTCGCCGTTAGCAATCCTCTGTAAACACGACCCAATTTTTGGCAGAAGCACTTTTATTGTGTATAGTGTAGTGCAAAAAAAATTGTGATTTTTGATTCCATGTTTGAACGCCAAGTCACGTTCGAATGTTAGTTGCTTGCAGTACTCAGCCTTTGATGAAGTCTATGATGGAAACAAAAGCACTTGGAGCTCAGCTAGTTCGAACGCCAATAGAACATTCGAACGAGAATAACTTACAGTACTTTGCTCTCTAACAGAACTCAAAAGTACTGGGAGCTCACTAAGTTCGAACGACAAGCACGTTCAAACAATATTTTAAAAATTCTTCTACATATGTTCGAACGTTACTTCTCTAGCTATAAAAGCCTAGATTGTCTTCCCCACTTCAAAATCCTCAAAAACCTCCAAAACCCCTCAAACCCTAGAACCCATTTGCATTACCCAGACCCCAAAACACCTTCCATTCTCCAAATTCACCTAAAAATCCCTCCCAAACTCATTCCCACATAAAAAACCTCAATCCCACAAGAAATCAAGACTTCTTAGAGATCCTTTTGAGCTCAAAACAATGCCTAGAGTTAAACTACTTGCCAGGTGAAACCAGATAAATCAGGAGCCAAATTTTATGGAAGAAGTGATTAAGGAGAGGGAGGGGAGACCAATAGTGAGGATATACGATCGAATGCAATTCCCCAGTGCCCTCAAAGCTAACAGGTACGAAATTTTTTTCCAGAATCATGCACTAGTTTGTGAGAGAGATGTTGTGATTACTGATTTTGCGGAGTTGGGAATATTGGCGGAGATAGAAAGGAGGAATTGGGTATGGTTTTTGCAAAATGGCGGAGACGCCGTTGTTGACTTGGTAAGGGAGTTTTACTCTAATGTTGAGATCATCAATGGCGCAATCCGAACATACGTAAGGGGCACCAACATTGACGTGGATGAAGCGTATATTATGGAAGTGAGGCAAGAAGTGCGTCGGGTGCAAAACCCGACATACCCCCCAAGAAAGAATGTAGCAATGAATATGGTTGGGAGGGAGTTGACGGGAATGCCTAAATTTTCTTGGGAAGGGAAGAGATTTTTAAAACAAGGAGAGCTCACCGATAAATATAAGATGCTAAACGTGATTGCGGTATCTAACCTCGCCCCCATAGGACAAAAAAATGAGATTTTACCTGACATGACCCGTCTGCTCTATGCACTTGGAAGAGGGCATAGCATCGACCTTCCCTCACTAATCTTGAGTGAAATCAAGAAGGGATGTGATGCGAAGAGGAGTGCACATTCTTTTGCCACTTTGGTGAGTGAAATATGCATGGATAATGGGGTTAGGGTGAGGCTCGAGATGGAAATCCAAAAGCCTCTTTCCAGAGAAGCCAAGGTCATAGTGGCGCCCCGACTGCTAGACAAGAAATGCCCCCTCCCCAAGGAGTAGATGAAATGTAGGACGAGCTTGACCAAGAGGAGGAGAGAGAGATGGAGGCAGAGAGAGAGCAGATCCAAGAGGTAGGACCCAGCATGAGCACTTGACATTCTTTACGGGACATCATGCTTAGCATTGAAGCTAAGCAGGATGAAATTCTTAGATTGTTGAGGGGTGGAGCTAGTGGACCTGCTGGACTAGGAGGAGATTGACTACTGTTCTTTATTGTGGGTCGTGGATGTTTCTTCTTTGGTTGATGAATTTCTTCTTTGTGACTCTTGTGGATATTTTTAGTTATTGTGGATAATTTTTTCTTCTATGGTGGATGTTTGTTTCTTCTTGGGTCATTTATTGAGGATACTTGATTTGTGTTTTAGTCACTGTTTTTATGGATGGAATTGAATCTTCAATGTTGATGTGGATGCAAATGATCATATTTTATGAAATGAATGATTCGGTTTATCCCTTTTATCTATTTAAATGCATGTATAGAATTAACATTGTACTGTTATTTGTTATTAAATAATGGAACAAATGTGGATTTTGAGATTGTTTGTTAAAGTAACTAATCACATGATCGGTTCGACACACAACTTAGCAATCGAGACTTAATACTGCATTTCTTTTAAAACTGGTATTGCTTCTATGCTTAAATTGTCAAATGTACATCAGTATTTGTTGTTCTTAAGGTACAAGATGATCAGACTCGAAAATGGAATCGATCTATAACCGACACTCCCTGAAAAACTCGACATAACCAATGGAGATAACAAAAGATACCATGGTAAGTTTAGAGCCTTGCGATGCTTTTTGAGAAGAGATCAACATTTATTCGAGAAAGGTTTTTCACTTATCTATCTTTGAATAATCTCATTACATTTGCTTTGATTGATGGAATTAAAGCAATCTATTGGCATATCTATTCATACAACACAGACGTATGCACATACTTGAGAAAGGATCTTAGGCCATCTTTTGAGTTAACTTGCCTTAGCCATTTCTTTTAAACGAATATCCCTAGTCATCCATGCTTGAGCCATTCAATGAATAAATTCTTTTTCGAAAAAAAAAACCCATATGATAACCAAGCCACAAGAGAATACACTTAACATACCTTGCTCTCTAATTTTCTTGCACCCTCTCATAAATCAGTATGATACAGAAATGCAAGAAAGGTAGAAAAGAAGATGATGGCTACTTTTCCATGAAAGAACAATTGGTGGAAACAACCAAAAAAAGGAAAAGAGACAGATAGAAAGGGAATTGCCAAGAAAGTAAAAAATGAAAGAAAGAAATACAATTTATTGGCAAAAGATCACAATGCAAGAAAGAGATGTGCTATAATACATAAGGAAAAGATAGCTTGTTGAATACCATTGACGTCATTTCATTAGCCACTGACCTCTGGTCACGTTACAACCTATATAAAGCCCTAATTGATCTCAAGTCTGATGCATGTGTGTGTTGTCAATCAAAAGTTGGGGCATGCCAAATAGTATTTCCTTATTTGCATCAATATTCCTCCATGAGATTATGCCAAAACATGATTAGTTTGTCTCCTTAAACTTCAATCCTTTTCTAAACTGTGCATGTGATTTTTCGACTGGCCATCTACTGATCACATGCCCTTTGAGATACAAGTCACTATAACCATATCGAATTTTTGCTGAGGGCAATTCTAAGAGAGGTTTGTGAAATCAAAGCTAACCATGGAGGGTGGTAAAGTGGAATGTTTGTTATGTAACAATTCTTGTTTCTAGAATGACCATTCCTACTACCCAGGGAATTCCAAATGCCAATGTGACAGATGCTAATTTTGCATAGAGTAAATACCTATGAAAGAGAAACATGCGGGATAAGTCAAGATTGAGGGTTGAGTGTCCTAACAACCATGATGCTAATTCACTTTAATCAGCAATCTCACATACACATCTGTTCGACTGAAGTTTGTGGGTAGCTTCACTGAAAACCTTTACGAGACAACACTCGTCTGCTAGGGTAAACCTAGTGGTTCAACAGCTTGTTGCATATGCTAAATGCAACTAGATGACCTACAAAAAAGGCATTAGAAATAGATTTATGTTCAATTGTTGTATTACTAGAGACTAGCAATATTTAGGTTGTGGGGTGTGATTAGTGCTTAAATTTAGCATATTACTATGCCTTTTTAGGACTAATTATACTTTGATGGAGTTTAAGTGATGACATTTCAGTTCCTAAAGTGAACAAAGGCTCAAGAATAACAAATATCACACTTGAGTGTAACACCAGTGCATAAGGGAACAAAATTGGAGAAGGTTGGAACAAAGCAAGAACGTTCGAACACCAACTCACGTTCGAACGTCCACTTGAACTATGAGGAGACTAGACTGCTGAGACATGGTGTGTTACAGGCAAGAAAGAAGACTCTGAGGTACTTGAGTACCACGTTCGAACGCCAAATCACGTTCGAACGTCCACTTGATTTGATTGAAGACCAGAGTGATGAGTGCAAAACGCCAAGTTCTACATGAAGTGTGGAAGTGGGTTTCCACATAAGACCACATACCACTTGAGTGATATGGTCAAACCCCATCTGGCATTCAAATGACCCTAAAGCAAAGATATAAGACACATTCGAACGTCAGACCACGTTTGAACGTCCATAAAGCCAAAACAGAAATAACGTTCGAACGTCAACTCACGTTCGAACGTCCTCCACAGACTTCCTGCAGAGTAGTTGATTTTCACTTAGACTGGGCGGCATACACTATTCGTCCTCTCTTATCTTTCCCCCTCCCCTTCCTTTGCCTATAAATACTCCCATTAGGGGAGCTTCAAAGGGGGTGCAAAAATTTTCTCTTGAAAAGTCAAGTCTAGAGCTTGTTTAGTAGAGCTAGACTACACCAAGAACTAGTAAGGAGTTTGTATGGAGGCTTAGACTCCCACTCATTTTGATTAATCTTAGATGTATGTTATATTTACTTGTATCAAGAGAATTAGTTCATTTCTTGGTTAAGGAAGCAACCCTCCATTTGTTGGTTGAGGAAGCCACCTTTTAAGTAGTGACTAGCTTTCTCCTACTTTCATTGTTTATGTCTTTCACTTCCATTGCTTGAGCTTCCTTCTTCCTTAGAGGAGTGAAACTCTTTCACTTTTCTAGAGCTTTACCAAACCCATGAAGGGTGGAACGTGATTCACTTATTCTTTAGTGAAGATCGGTTCTTCGCTTATTGTAATTTTCCTTGTAAGTTCTCTACTTGGAGGAATGAGTATCACTCACTTTTCTAGCTTTACCTAAGCCATGAAGAGTGAATAGTTCCTCATTCACTCTTTAGTAAGAGGTGATGAACATGTATTGATTATCTGGAAGCTATTTTTGTACATTTCCTTTATGCTTTAATGCTTTATATTTCACTTATTGAAGGATTGAATGCATCTAGCAAAGTTAAGGTACTTTGTATAACTATGGGTTATTTCTATGTCACGGATGACTCTTGCATGGAAAAATTCGTTGGTTCAATGCAAGTACCTCGACTGGATCTTCATGACACATTTCAATCTTCACTATTATCATGCTTTATCTAAAGAATGGAACATTAATGTCATGGTTGGATGCTTTGTAGAAACACTTGCTTGTTTGTAGATGGGTTAAATCTCGGCACAGGCAATTCTTGTCAACTTCTAGAAAGGTATCGAAATCATGTGCTTAATTTTCACAGTCCATCTTTATCTTCTGATTAACTTACTGTTGACACGGGAGTTAATTGAGTTATAAAACACAAGTATAATAAACCAGATGATTAACTACAAGTTCTGATCCTCAAGGTAAAGGGTGACTGTTTTACATTTGAATTTATCTTATATTTTGTCTAGAAAACTCTTGGAAAGAATTTTCTATTCTATTCAAGAAATTTCACAACTTCAAACTCTCAAAGTTTTCAGTTACTTGATCTCTATTACTGCTTACTTCAAAAAACCAATCATAGTTTCATCTGGATTCGACTCCGGACTTAACTGGATTATTACTACAATTTGACTGCCTGCACTTGGGTGTACACATTTCGGATCAAGTCAGAAAGAGTGTCAATCTTGGGAAGCTGTTAAGGTATGAATTGGATGAAAATTTAGGGCGTGAATTTGAGGAGATTTGCATCAAGAATAGAAAGAGATAGCCAATAGAGAAAAGAAAGAGAGCGTGAATGAGGTTAGTCCAAGGTCTATTAGTGGGTTAGTGGAGTGGATTGGCGTGGTGGTGGGGGGAGAAGATGAAGGGGTGGTGGCTGTGATAATGGTGTGGGCCAGATCGTCGTTGCCGAAATGGGTTGGTGTGGTCGTGAGGGAAGAGGATTAAGGGGTGATGGCAGTGATAATAGTGTGGGGCGGGCGCAACTCCTCTGTTGCTAGGAAAAAACATTAACCCATACACCGACATTTTGATAAGTTTTGTTTAGTAAAATTTTTTCCTAAAAAAAAACACAGTCAAGCCTCCATTTCCCGAAAAAAGAAAGCCTTTCTCTGTATTCCATCTCTCTCTCTCTGAGATCATTCATTACATCACCTTCTCCATCGTATGCCACCAGACTCATCATCTCCCACCTTCATTTGTTAATGTTGTGCTATAATCATTCCTTCTACTAAATCAACGGTCAAGTTTCTACCAAAAATAGACATTCAACTAGTTACGAAAACCTAAAATATTTATATGTCCCTGTACAATTTTCAACAATCCCTATGCCAAAACAAAATGCTTATCGCCTTGGTAAACAACCTGGGATGTTACTAAGGAAAAGTTTATTAAAATTAATATAATCTATGAATGTGAATTGTGAATTACTCAAATTTAAAAATTGTCGATGCATAATGTGGTTAAGATCCCCCCCATCTCTCTCCCTCTCTCTCTAATAAAAAATTCACATATGTGCTCTCATAAATCAAAAATTAACTTGATATGGATGCTAACAAAATCAAATAATTGTTTTCTTTATAAGGATTCGTAAAATGATAGTTTAAAAAATAGAAAAATACAATGCCACATTAGAAAATAAAAAAAATGAAAACGCATATATTGTTTTTATACATCACAACCATTACATCATTCTTGAAGAGATAACAAGTTCTAAAAACAACTAGAACCAATTGTCAATTTCAACTCAACTCAACAAAGTCTTGTTCTAATATTTTTGGGGTCGGCTACGTGAATTCTATTTCGTCAAATTAATTGTCAATCTAATGAGAGTGAATATTTAAATTAAAACTATTGATACCGAAAAATATACAAAAGACAATGGGATTCTAAAAGACAACAAGCAATACAGAAACTACCAGAAAGGGCAGAAAATGATTTTCACCATCAAACCATACCTTGGGCAATAAGTCACACCAAATATTCTCTAAATATTCCCTAAATATTCCCCTAATATCCTGTTATAAAAGGTAATGATCACTTTGTAAAGAGGTCTCAAGTAAGGAAAAAACCCTGTTGTACTATTCTTCTTCAAAAAAATAATATACGATCAAGGAGTAAGAGCTTCTATTAGAGTGGATTAGGCAAACTTTTCAGTTGGTGAACCACTTATTTTCTTCTGTATTCTTATTCATTTTTACACACACAAAACGCACCCACCAAGAGCTCATCTAGTTCTCCACCTCATGCCTCTCAATTGTTTACCACCATCAGTTTGACGCCGTCTGTAGGAATGATTTTCATCGTTCTAAATCAATTCTCTATCGATTGACTGATGGTTCAAGATAGAAGCATGAGCCAAAATCTCTATAATCAACCAAGTGGTCTTGTAGCCACAATGCCCTCTAACTAGTCATCCTTTGGCAAGAGGCCATGAAACTCTCCATCACTTCTGAAATTATATGTTACTGTGAGGGTATGACTTCAAAATTTGAATGGTCATTTGCCTCCTTTGAGATCACAGCGGCTTCGATTGGATTACTTGTAAAAGTTGGGCTCAACAAAAGGTGTTTGGATTCGAGCAGTTCTAGCACTAGCTTTGATTGTTAGGCCAACGACTTAGCACTACTTTTTGAGCTTGTCCAAACAGCTTATCCAGCTCAGCTAAACAACAACTACTACTACTAAACACGTCCACCAACACGGTTGAACAACTCCACCAGTCCAACCTTAGAGCTAATCATCTCATCCTGGGCCCTTATACTATTCAGTGAAGGATAATAAGCATATTCACACATGCAAGTGAAAGACCTGACTCTTCAGCTAAGGTAAGATCTAGTTTTTCAATTCAGGTATGACATGGAGGAAATGACCTGGCTCTTCAGTCAAGGGATGACTTAGCTCTTCAGCCAAGGTAAGACCTAGTTGTTTAACTAAGGTATGACATGGAAGGAATGGCCTGGCTCTTCAGCTAAGGCATGACTTGGCTCTTCAGCTAAGGTATGACATGGAAGGAATGACCTGGCTCTTCAGCCAAGGTATGACCTGACTCTTCAGTTAAGGTATGACCTGGTTCCTCAGCCAAGGCATGACCCGACTCTTCAGCTAAGGTAAGACCTAGCTATTCAGCTAAGGTATGACATGGAAGGAACGATTTAGCTCTTCAACTAAGGTATGACATGGGTTTTCACCCAGGGCGTGACTTGGCACTTCAGTCAAGGTAAGACATAGCTCTTCAGCTTAGGTATGATGACATGGGTCTTCACCCAAGGTATGACCTAGCTTTTCAGCTAAGGCATGATCTGGCTCTTAAGCTAAGGTAAGACCTAGCTCTTCGTCCAAGGTATGACCTAGCTCTTCAGCTAAGGTATTGCCTCGCTCATCAGCCGTTCCAAGACCTGACTCTTTAGCCCTGGTTCTTCAATCTAAAGAGCTCTTTAATCTCAGCATTTTCAGGATCATCAGCCTTAACCTCAATCTTTTCAACTTCAACATGATCAGGCTATTCAACTTCAACATTGTTAGGCTCATTAGCTATATCGAATACATCAATCCAGCGCGACTCTTTAACCCAACCCAATTATTTAGCCTAAATAAACTCTTTAATCTTATCAAGCTCTTCAGCTCAGCTCGACTCTTAAGCCTTATTAGGTCCCTCAGGTTTATCGAGCCCCTCAGCCTCACATTAAATCAAGCTTGGAATTTGCATCTTGGACTTACCCGACTGACAATAAGCCTAAGACTCGCTCAAAAGCACAAAGTTTGGACTGCTCAGCCATAACAATTAAATTCGGGTTGGTCAACCCATCATAAACTTCTCAGGAGGCTCCTCAGCTCTAAAGCTAGTTAGCTCGGCTTGGCTCCTCAACCAAAAAGAAGAAGTTAGCTCAACCTGCCTAAGTCCAAAACAAAACAAGGTTTTCAGGACTCGTAGAGCTTCTTCAACAAACCCCTCAAACTCCCAAACAAGATTTTCAGGTCAATCCTGGCTTAGGGTTGGGGACCAACTGTTGATACCTAAAAATATTCAAAAGGCAATGAGATTCTAGAAGACAACAAACAATACAAAACTACTAGAAGGGGTAGAAAATGATTTTCACCATCAAACCATACCTTGGGAAATAAGTCGCACAAAATATTCTTTGAATATTCCCCGAGTATTCCCAAATTATTCCCCTAATATCCTATTATAAAGACAATGATCATTGTGTAAAAAGGGGCATCGAGCAAGGAAAAAACCCTATTGTACTCTTCTTCAAAAAAGCAATATACAATCAATGAGCAAGAGACTCCATTAGAGTGGATTAGCCAACTTTTCAGGTGGTGAACCACTTATTTTCTTGTGTATTCTCATTCATTTTTACACGCACATGACACACCCACCAAGAGTTCATTTAGTTCTCCACCTCATGCCTCTCGATATTTTACCACCATAAAAATATTATATTATTAAATTAAGTTTAAATAGTATTATTCTGCTTAATAACTATAACAAATTATATATATATACATGAATTAAGTTTTTAAATTAGATTCCAATAAACTCGCGATATACCATTACCTCATTCTTGCCTTTTAGGTACTATACCATGCACAAGTAAGAAAACAGATAAATTTATGTCATCTCATCTTGCTTTAAGTTTAAGGATTGTCTCTATCTTTCTTCCTTTGTTTATCTCCCTTTGATATCTCACCAACGACTGTCAGCCTCAACTCTAAACACTTTTCTTGGACTAGAGAGCACTAGACACCCTAACAAATGGGGAATCCTTGAAATAAGGCATAAAAGCTTAAAAAGAGTAAAAAAGAAAAAGTGCCTAAGACCATGTGCTACATGTTGGTTTTGGATACATTTTGGCCTTAAGCATCTCGATCAAAAGCATTAAATTTTGTAGTTTGTTACATTTCACAAGTTTAATTTATCCTAATATAAACAATGGCCATGTATTGCTCATTCGACAATTTTAGCAAATTTTTTCGTTAAATAATTTACCTATTACATATGGGGAACAAGGTCGGTGTTATTTCATAGGAGAAAGGAGAAAATGTTGGGAGGATAATATTTGATGGCGTAAAAAAATGGTATGAGAGTTGGAGGGAATGTGTTGGTGTGTGCGATTGATTCTAGATATAGAGCTGAAAATCTCTTTGACACTGTAGAAGAGTAATGACTTAAATAAATAAAGTGACATTGGTGATTCAGTGGTTCACTAGGCTGAAGATCTTGGCTAGTCCACTCTAATGGAGTCTCTTACTCTCTGTTTTCTATTGCTTGGAAAAGAAGATTGTTACAATGAGATTTAGAGATATTTTCTTTAGGGTATATCCTCCTATTTATACAAGGGTTCATCCTCATCCCAAATTATTTGGTCCCCTCAATCGGTAGAATCATAAGGGGGATATTTTTCCATTAGAATATCTCTGACAATGCTCCACATGTCTTTTCTAGAAATAATGTGACACCATCTGCAAGGGTTGAACTTTCAAGGCCATTGGATGAGCTAGTTAAGTAGTGTTTGGCGATCTGTAAGATTCTCCTTTTTGGAAGAGCTTGTTGAAGGTAAAGAAATTAGCTTGGGCGGTCTTATGTCTAAACTGCACTAGATGATTCCAAGCTTCGATTATGCCATCAAATCAGTCATTCTACTTATTTGTTGTTTCATCTTTGGTCTTTGAGGTCATGTTGTTCAAGGTTGAGCTGCAATAAGCAAATAATGGTCTTCTGATTATGGTATCATCAATATTAATATGGAAGATTAATTATTGAAATTTCTAATTTATATCATGCAATTAAGAACAAATGTAACACATAAAACTAACCCAATTGTCGAACAAGAACATAAATTAAATCTTTAGACCAACGGTAGTGTTGGTGTAATTGCATTAATTGAAAAGCAAAATACAAAATTATAAAACTTGGTACAAAATAATTCAGGCTGAGGCGGGTGCATCTCGCTCTCTTTAAGGAGATTCAAGTCCTCTGCGGATGGCAAAGCCCAAAATCTGATGTAGTAGACCTTCTCATATGACTTGTCCTCTCCAAGATACAACAGTTTGATAGTTTTGTCATATAACTCTAACCAACTCTACATAAGTGGTTAAGTGCAAAGCTTCACCATAAAAACACTCTTCTTTGGCTTAAACTCTCAAGTGTGTGTAGTATATTATGAACTGTTATAATGTGTTGTATGATGTCACATAAGTGTTTAAATGTTCAACTTAGAAGTCTTATTTATAAGCTCTTAGAACCTTTTAGAGTTCATGTATTCAACTCATTCATGTGTACATAATATACATGTACCTAACTTAGACATGTATCTAATAAATATGATTCATGTAGTAGATAATAATTATGTACATGTATGTAGTTATACATTTATGTAATAATATGATACATGTATAAATACAATACATTGAATATAAAGATTAATGTATATACATTATACATTAGCACAATGAATTATATATAATATTACATGCTAGTACAATGAATTATACATACTAAATTATATATAATATTAAAATGTACCAACATCTAGTGTTGGATACTCTGTCTTTAAGATAGATTTCGCCCCACACTAGTCCTAATGAAAATCTCGACATCTACTTCTCAAGATACAATAATCTTCACGCAAACAGAAGTTTCACTCCAATATGTTTTCTTAGTGAACTAGAATGTGTTTTGTATTCTTAGAAATGATGGCTCTTAATCACGAAAATGGTGAATGTAATAACTACCTTAATGAGTAATTTCGTTAGAAATTAATGCATAATGAATCTGGTTTTATATAGAAAAAATTGCGTCTGTTCCGGACAACCACCATGCGAACTGACGCAAGCCATAAAGTGTTTGTTAATAAACATACACCAATTCGAATTTCAACTGGTGCACACTTTGAATTCAAATTTTTTGTGCAAAATTTAAATTCAAATGGACAAGAAATTAAAACAATTAAGAATTTAATGACCCATTTAATGATTTTTTTCAAAAAGATAAGGTTGGATCTGACTCATAACCACACCCAAACCCAAGCCTGGCCCGAGCTAGGCAAGTGGTGGTAACGCGTGTGTGGTCAAATCCAATCTCATATAGATCCTTCTCAATGGTACTCCTTATCTTGTGAAGGTTTTTCCTTCTTGAGGTCAAGGGTTCAAGCCCCCCTCCCCCCCTCCTCCCAAAAAAAAAAGGCGGAGGATCTATATGTCAATCCAGTTCGTGTCAGGGTAGAAGGTTAGGGGTGCAATTCGAGAAGGTTGGATAGGTTGATATGTCAATCCAGGCTCAATCCAAAATTCAAAATCTTCAACCCAAGTTCAACCCGAACTCAAGCTCAACCCGAAACTATCAACCAAAGTACTAGTGTGTCCAGATTTTCAATCTCGAGTTATACTAGGATTGAACCTGACTTATGCATAATTTTTAAAAATTTGGGTTCAACCCAGTTGCCTGAATAATAACATCAAGAACATGAAAAATATTCACAAGAAAAAATCAAATGAGTAGAAAGACAATCGAAAAATCATATTCTAGTTGAATTTTGTATAAATTGATTAATGCAAGGATAAAAAACTTCGTGAGTCACCAACATATCTACTTCCTACTTCTAGAAAGATGTTTGGCTTGGCTTAGAAACTATCCTATATGAGGAAAAAAATTCAAACATTTATTTAGTAGAAATGTAGAGATTGAGTAGGTTTTTTGAGATAAATGAACAAAATTGCACATCCTTCCGGCAAAATGAATAAACTCTTAGGAACCGGAAGTTGATCAGTCGCAGGCACTTTGATGTTTAAGTCAGTAAGGATGAGAATAAGCAAGATAATTGCAGGGAAATGAGTGTATACCTTAGGCTTAAACTTTAACTGGTATTTATAGGGATTTGTATCATTCTTCTATGATTTTTCTCATTGCCTATACAAGGTGGCAGACCTATTTTTTAGCCAAATCTTCCTTAATGTATTTAGCAAACTTTTCAGACTTCCTTTATTACTTGTTGATTCCTTAGCTCACATATTTCTAATGTGCACCTATGATTTAGACAATTTTCTTATTAGCTAATTAGCACTGCTGCTGGTTATTTGGGATAGCCTAGCTACCTTTTCGCTCAGTCTTTAGTTTTCATCACTGTTTAGGCTCCATCTTGTCAATTATCTCTAGTTTCTAGGGATGGCCTACCTACCAGTTCTTGTTGGATAGGGCTTATTCTTCCAGAAGATAAGAGTCAAAATTCTAGTCTCGTAGTATCTCTTTAAGAGCATACTTCATAAGGATCTACTTGGAACACACTTCCTTGTTCGAGAATGCTTTCCATCAAGCAAACCACTTTCAGCCGACTTACTTCATGGTTGGGCTTCTTTTTAATTTGCTCGACTTATCCGTAGGCTTGTTTGAGCTTCTCTTGTCTGGTCAGGGCGAGCCAAACTATTTTAGCAAATGACTTTGCCACATGTCCTAGTCCAGCTGTCACGCCATGGTTCGAAGGTTCTAAGAAAATTTTTCACGTGGCACACTAGAATACATTCTTTGTTACAATCCTTTCCCTCATTAATTACCTTGTATCGTTTATTACGAAAATGCACTACTTGTATCCTTTCAATGAAAAATGATCATCTACATTAAATGGTCCATCTTTCAATGCTCTTGGCATGATTTTCTAGCACCTCTTTTCTTCTATTTAAAGTGTCATCTTCCCCATTTCCTCACTTCTGCCATTCTTGACATCTTCAAGCTTCTACACTCTCAGAAACTATAAGTATTTTTTTCACCTTTTTTCTCCAATTTATTCTATTCATTTTTTTGTCCATGGATCCCTTGAAAAAAGTGCAATACCCGAGTTTAGATCCAAATACTCCATCCTTGATGATGCGATCATCAGGGTTGCAAACGAGGCTGAACCCTTAATGGGTTCTAGAGAGTCCATCCACATCCCAACTAGAGCCATAATGGAGGGTGGAGCTAGATTCCCCTTGCACAATTTTCTTCTTTGGGTCCTTCATGCATTGAATCTTTACCCCATTCAGTGTTGCCCCAACCTCTTCAGAATAGTCATGGAGGTTTCCACCTTAAACAACCTTTTGCGGACCAACCCGGGTCTCTGTGATATCCTTTATTGCTACATCATCACTCCTACTTCTAATAAAAACTATTATTTTCAAGTTAGGAAAATCAATCTTATATGGTCACCCATCTTCTAGACTCAAACAAGGGTCATGAAAATGATGTTTTGTTTGTTTCTGGTAATTGGGAACACAAAGAGGGCAATGAGCCTCAGTACAACTATCCTTATGAAGAGGGTGCCCCAGATGATCTTCAGTAATGCCCTCTTTTTCTCTTTTTCTTTTTCAGTGTGTGATATTTGAATATTTTTGTAAGGGAAACTGTCAAAGGAAAGGTCCTTGAATAGAGAGTTAATTTTGTGAATTTAAAGAAGGTTTGGGCATTTGGGGCTTGGGATACTTGGTGTCGAGCTGTTTACGTGCTGCTCGCTTACGAACCCATTTGTTACTCCTTCATTGTTGTGCCCTTCATCATCTCTGCACAACTTGCCGAATGCAGAGCTACTTGGGCTAGAGAAGTAACTTCATCAACACCACTGAGGAGTCCTCAAAGAAGAAGAATGGGAAGAGGAAGAGTTGCCATCAACTTTATCATTTGGTTCTGAATCTCGAGCTTTTTGCGACTCAAATCCTTTCAAATTTATTGATTCGTGTCCTTTACTAATCTCTCACCCCCAATAAATGTGTCGTATTCGTGCCCACCTAACTTCATCTTGGGCCGTCTTTATTAACTCCTGCCATGAAGCCTTTTTATTGCAGAAGTGTAACAATTGCCCTTTAGCCTCCACAAACTGCTTATTCAACTTAATTCAAAAATTTTCCACCCTCCGTATTCTTATTTCTCCTTGGGTTTTTTCCTAAGTGCTGCTTACTTTGTGGATTCATGGTTTCTTCCTCTACTTTTTTGTTTAGGCAATGCGCTCGAATCATGATTGATGACATGTTGTGTTTATGTTTCCTGCTATTATTATTGCACCCGAAGTGGAGGAGATTAGGAGGCGACACTTTTTTCCCCCAGGCTTGACCATTCGGGTTCCTACCCCAAACGAATCTTGCAACCTCTTTCTTTGAAGGGAGGTGAGCATTTTTTAGGGTGCCTTCGAGATGGAACTTGGTTTGCCCATCCATCCAACCATAGGACAGATTCTTACCTTTTTTAGGCTCTGCACTTCATGCCTTTCGCCAGAGGGGTTGAGCACCCTTGTAAGCTTCTTCATTTTCGGGTGCATGCAAGTCCATGATCGTTTTCCCATTGTTTCTGAGTTTCTTTACTTCTTTGACTTCCTTCCCTTCCATTCTCGGTTGACGTGGAGGTGTCACATTCCCACGTTGGTCATCGATGCACCTGGCTCTGCCAAGGGGTGGTTGCAGTGTTTGTTCTTCATTTATGGGGATTCTTAGGAGTCTACTAAAGCGCAGTTTGAGAGTTCCCAAGTTCCTCGCCCCTAGGGGCACACCCTAGACAGAGGTAAGTGATTAACCCTAATTAATGCATAATTTAATTAAGTTAATAGGTCAATTGTGTTAGTTAAACAAAAATAAATCAAATTAGGGTTAGTGTGTGAATTAGGGATAATGCTTTGATTTCTATTCTTTTCAGGGTTTTGTGCGTCAAAGCTACCAACTACTGGGGAGTGCCAATTGTGTCAAAGCTACAAACTATTGGAGGGCAATTATCAAAGCTATAAATTATAGGGAGCCAATTATCAAAGCTACAAACTATAGGGTGCCAATTATTAAAGCTACAAACTATAGGGTGTCAATTATCAAAAGCTCAAAAGGGAGGGGGATCAAAGTGTAATTCAAGCCCTCCCTTTTTGCCTACAAATACCACCCATTGGGTCTTGTAAAGATCATTTTTTTTTCTTGTATCATCTTTCTTGTAAAGAACATCTTTTAGTAGTGAAAAATCCTACAAAAGTCATTATTACTTTCTTGTATCATCTTTCTTGTAAAGAACATTTTTTGGTAGTGAAAACCCTCCAAAAGTCATTATGGCTTTCTTGTATCATTGCTTTCTTGAAAAAAGCACCTTTTGGTAGTGGATAACCCTCCAAAAGTTATTATTACTTTCTTATTATTGCCTTCTTTTCTTGTATTATTACTTTATTTTAATTTATTATTTTCTTTTATTGTATTATTACTTTCTTTTAATTTATTGCTTTATTTTATTGTATTATTACTTTCTTTTAATTTATTGCTTTCATTTATTTTCATTTTCTTGAGCTTCCTTCTTCCCTTGGAGGAGTGAAACTCTTCCACTTTTTTAGAGCTTTACCAAAGCCATGAAGGGTGAAACGTGATTCACTCATTCTTTATTGAAGATTGGCTCCGTGTGTAATATGTTTTACCTTGCAATTCCTCTAATTGGAGGGATGAGCATCACCTATTTTTCTAGCTTTACCAAAGCCATGAAGATTGAGTAGTTTCTCATCCAATATTTAGTAAGAGGTGATAAACATATATAATTATCTAGAAGTTATAATTGTGCATTTCGTTTATGCTTAGCTCCTATCTTCATTTCTTCATAATGTCTTCTCATTACATTATTGTCTTTACCTTAAGCATGAGTAGCTAAGCCTTTAAGTTGGCTAATCCAAGGAAGACCTCTTCTTGGGTATGCCATTTCAACTCATTTTCTTTTCTCCTCTCAAAGTACGATGGTTTAGTTTGACTAGGTAGAGGATGGATGGGATTGTGAGTCTTTGATATCCCGTGGACTTGTCACGGTTTATGCTTGGATCCTCACTTCCATCTTGTCCCTAGCTTCCCACTAATCAATCGTACATCTATGCTCTATTGGAGGAAGGATTCAAGTTGACTTGGTAATCCCATTGGAGTGAACCCTTTGGATTAGCCAACATTTTTCCCATTCCAATTTCATTAAGACAAAATCACAAACCAAACTTCAACAACAAAAGATTTTACACTTTGTTTTTCACTAGAATCACCTTCAAAATGATTCACCTCCTTCCCTGATGAGACGACCTTGGAATACAATTCCAAGTAAAATAGGACAAATAAAAGTCTCTCTACGCTTGGGGAACATTTTTGTTCACACACACACATTTGACATTTCATTCATCCACTATTTTGTTGTCCTTTCTTTTGACATCATTCTACGGGAGAATGACACTCCCCTCCACACATATACTATACGCATTGAGGGATGATGTTTAGAGGTTAGGATATACTACAACAAAAACAATCAAGCAGTAAGAAAACAACAATTTTTCTCTTTTAAAATGAAGAGCATTCCCACTTCGAGGCTTAATGGTTTTTGTATTAATGCAGATGGTCCCGGGTTAACCCCTGAAGAGATTGTCAAGGTCTGCAAACTTTGTCGTGTTGAGGTGGCTCCCTTCTATACCCTTGTTATAGCTTAGAACCTTTTTCGGTTCGGTATTGGTCCCGACTTGACTGTTAATCCTGCTGCTGTTCCGGCTCCTCCTCCCCTCGTCGTCGACGTAGACTCTTCTCAAGTTGGCCCGGAAGAGGACACTACTATCTATTCAAGGAGGGGGAGGAAGCAAAAAGGGGATCCTTCATCCCTGCAGCTATTAGACTCCTCTTTTGGTTAGATGAGGTTCACGACTGGTGAGTTGGAGTTGGCATTAGGGAAGGCGGTGCTGAAAAAGTATCTTTTTGAGGCTGAGAAGGAAAGGGATGAGCTGATGGCTGAGAATGCTCAGTTGCGAGCAAAGAATGCGCGGCTAGGGGAGGAGGTCCTAGAGTTGAAGATTGAAAATCCCTGAGTTTCCTTTTAAATTTCTTGTAATTTCAAAATTTACTAAATAAAATACAACCTTTCCCTTTAATTCTTCATTTTTCTTTATTTGTCGTCGTCCTGATCTGGAGAGCTACTAGGCTCAAAATCCTATTATAACATGCGTCTTCAAAGAGTTGAAAACTCATTAAAGGCTGAAGGACCAAGCTAAAAAGTTCTTAGGTTAGGAAGCCTAGTCGAGGTAGCGTAGCTGGAGAACTCGCGACTTTGGGGGAGTTGAGAAACTCCTTGAAGGCAGAAAAGCCGAGCTGAAAAGCTCTTAGGCTAAAAAGCCTAGTCGGGGTCATGCAGCTGAAGAACTTGCAGCTCTGGGGGAGTTGAGAAACTCCTTGAATTCTGAAAAGCTGAGCTAAAAAGCTCTTAGGCTGAAAAAGCATAGTCGAGGTCGCGCGGCTGAAGAGGTCGCACCTTTTGGGGAGAGTTAAGAAACTCCTTGAAGACTGAAAAGCTATTAGGATGAAAATCGAGGTAGTAATACTAAAGAGCTCGCGACTTTGGGTGAGTTGAGAAACTCCTTGAAGGCTGAAAAGCCTAGTTAAGGTGGCATGGCTGAAAAGCTCACAACTTTGGGGGAGTTGAGAAACTCCCTTGAGGCTGAAAATTCGATTTGAAAAACTCATAGGCTAACAAGCCTAGTTGATGTCGCACGACTGAATAGCTCACTGCTTTGGGGAGTTGAAAAACCCCTTGAATCATCCATTGTACAAGTTTACTGGCTAGAGTTTCAAATTTCATTGATTGAGAATTGGATGTTTACAATTACTTTTCTACTTTCACACCATCTTATTGTTTATGATCCTATTGGTAATACCACTTCAGATGATCTGCGTTCTATGAGTGTTCCAGGTCCTTTCCCTCTTAAGTTTACAGCTCGTAGTTTCCAGGTCAGATCACCCTCTTCACAATGTATGGCTCTTCCCAATTTGGATAGAGTTTTCCATGTGTGGGGTCTTTCCTTGCTAGAAGTAGTTTCTTGAGGACCAGATTTCCAGGCTTGAAGCTTCTCCTCCTCACTTGCCGATTGAAGTACCTCGCGGTGTTCCTTTGATAAGAGAAGATCTACTATAGCGTTTAATCTCTTCTTTCATCTAGGAGATCATGGTTGACAAGCAAAGACCTATCGTTCTACTCAGGATCAACGAGCTCAGTCCTTACCGAAGGAAGCCCAACTTCGATCGGGGTTACGGGTTGGTTCTAGCCCAAGACCCGGTCCAGCCCAAGATCCAAACCAAAACCGGTCCAGCCCAAGACTCAGACCAGACCGGTTCAAGGCTGGTTTGGTCCACTTTAGGCCGGTTCAATCCTGATTTGGTCCACTCTAGTTTGGTTCAGTTAATTTGGCACCGGTTCAGACCGATTTTATCGACTTTCACGCCTGTTCAGCAATCCAGTTCATTTTTCTTGATCAGTTCGGTGATCCAGCAAGGCTTTTCAGTCCGGCTCAGCGGTCCAGCGAGGTTTTTCAGTCCGGTTCAGTGGTCTTCTCTTGTCTGCTCAAAAGTCCAGCTGTTTCCTCTTGCTCCGTTCAGGTGTCCAGTAGTCATGTTGTTACTGTTTTACTATTTGCTTGCTCCGTTCAGTTATCCAGTAGTAAAGGTTGAAAGGGGTCTCATTGGTGGGAGTCCACATAGTGGTTTAATAAGCCCACAACACCGTCGAAAGGTGATCAACCCATTGGGCCTTAGAAGTTTCTAGTTTTGTTTTCAGCGCCAGCTTGATAGTTCGGATGGTGCCTCTGCTAGCCCATTTGACTGCGGGTGCGCAAGTGTTGAGAAATAATTCCTAACTCCTAACTCCGTGCAGAAACCTATGAATCCTCGATTGTCAAACTACTTTTTATTGTCTAAAACCACCGCTCTTGGGATGCCAAAATGGCAGATTATTGATTTTCAAACAAAATTCTTCACTTTCTGCTAGGTTATTTTTGATAACGCCTCCTCTTCTACCCATTGGCAATGTAGTCCACGACAACTATGGCAAACTTACACTGCCTTAATGCGAATTGGGAGAGGCCCCAGAATCTCCAACCCCTACTGCTAGAAAGGCCAAGGGCTGACAACCGATGTGAGTTGCTTAGGGGACAATGCGACAAGTTCCCATGGGTCTAGCATTCTTGGCACTTCTTCACTATCTCTTTAGCATCTTTCACCATCGTGGGCTAGAAGTACCCCTGTGCTTTACTAGCAAGAGTTTGTACGTCGATGTGGTTCCCACAAATGCCCACATGAATCTCTCTCAGGGTATAATTTGCCTCAAGCTTAGTGACACATTTCAACAGAGGAAAAGAAAAGCTTTGTTTGTAAAGCTTACCTTGCACCATAGAGAACCTTGATGCTTTGCTCTTTAACTTAGTTGACTCCTTTTTGTCGAGTAGGAGGTGTCTGTCTTGTAGAAAGAAGATGATGAGATCCATCCACAACGTGGTCTCATCAACTGGCATGACCTGATCCTCGAGCTGGATGCTTGGCTCGAGCAAGACCTCTACGGGCGTTGTTCTAGGAAAATCTTGTTGGACCGTAGTAGCTAGCTTAGCCAGTTTGTTGGCTCGACAAAATGCTTCTCGAGGAATTTGGACGAGCTCAACGACCACAAATCTTCTCAAGAGGCTTCACACCTTTCTCATATATAGGGCTATTTTTCATACTGGACCGCATACTCTTCCTCCACCTACCTGATTACTAGCTAAGAGTCACTATGGATAATGATTTGTTGCACATCCATTGATAAGGCTTAGTTCAGGCCAACTATAAGGGCCTCGTACTTGGCCTCATTGTTTGAGGCCTGGAAGTTGAATCTCGGTGCGTACTCAAGACTATATCCTTCTAGTGAGGTTAGGATAAGGCCAGCCCCACTCCCCATGGGTGTTTGAGGCGCCATCTATGCCAATTTCCATGTTGTGACGTCGGTGACAAGATCAAGGTTTTTTGGTTGGTCTTCGGATGGAGGGGTGAACTTTGCTAGGAAGTCAGCGAGTATCTGGCCATTAATTGTTGTCCTTGGTTTGAACTTGATATCGAACTCGTTGAGTTCCATTGCCCACTTTACCAGTCTCCCGGATGCCTCAAGTTTATGTAACACTTGTCTCATAGGTTGATCGATCGGTACTTTAATGGTGTGTGCTTGGAAGTAGGGTCTTAGCCTTCTAGCGGCAACGAGGAGGGCTAGAATGAGCTTCTCCATTTTGGGGTATCTCTCCTCGGCTCCTCTGAGGGCTTCGCTACAGAAATAGACGGGATGCAGTACCCTCCATTGTCCTTTACTAAGGTTGTGCTAACCGAGAATGCAGATATGGCAAGATATAGGGTTCGAACTTCCACCTCGCGCGGGCTAACTAGCACTGGAGGAGAAGCCACGTACGCCTTTAGGGCTTGGAAGGCTTCCTCACACTTCTCATTCCATTGGAAAGTGGCCTTTAGTACCTTGAAGAACGACTAACACTTGTCACTGGGGAGTGAAACAAACTGATTGAGTGCCGCAATTCTCCCGGTGAGGTGCCATACTTCCCTGGTGTTAGCTAGTAAATTCATTTCTAGGACAAAATTTACCTTCTTAGGGTTTGCTTCGATGCCTCGTCTGTTGACTATGAACCCGAGAAAATTCTCTGTCGATACTCCAAAAGCGCACTTGGTTGGATTCAGCTTCATCATGTATTGGCGGATGATTTCGAATAACTCTTGGAGATACTGGATGTGGAGTTCGGATTTAAGATATTTGACTAGCATATCATTGATGTACACTTTCATTGTTGAACCAAGCTTCTCCAAGAACATGCAATTAACCAGCCTTTGGTAAGTGGCTCTGGCGTTTTTCAACCAAAAAGGCATGACCTGGTAGCAAAAAATCCCTTGCTCCGTGACAAAATAAGTATTTTCTTGGTCGTTAGGATCCATCTTGATTTGGTGCATCCATGAAACTCAAAAGCTCCTACCCCGTCGTGACGTTGACTATAAGGTTAATCCTAGGCGGGGGGAAACTATCCTTGGGGTACACACGGTTCATGTCTGTGAAGTCGATTCATAGACGCCACTTTCTATTGACCTTTTTAACCAACACCACGTTGGCTAGCTAGGTCTGATAATCGACCTCCTTAATGGCCTTCGCTCGCAACAATTTGGCCACTTCTTTGTTTTCTGTCTCTCTGGGGTGAAGCTCTTCCTTTTTTGCCTGACAGACTTGCAGTTGGGATCTACGCTGAGTCGGTGCACTATCACCCTGGCTCCTGTCCACATGGCGCGATTGGGTTATATCAAGTCAGCTTGGTGCCGAGCTCAACTCCTTGAGAAGATGCCGATCACCAAGCTCATTGGGGGCCAACCTAGGCAATGGTCTGGGCTGGTCAATCTTGGGCTTTTCATGGGTGCGAGGCTGTGGTCTAGCCCAGACATGAGAGATGTCATCCAGAAGGGCCACCTGGATTGTCTTTGAGGAGCCCATTGGAGACTTTGGACTCGAAGAGGGGCCTAAACTTAAATCCATCATCATCAAGTAACATATCCTTGTACATAAAAAAATCAGGATCCATTGTAAATAAAAAATAGATTATGATTTGTTTGGTTTTAAAAAGTTGGAAAATGAAAGGGAAAGTGATTTAATAATAGTCATTAAAAAATCCGTAAGAAAATTCAACTATATAGTTTTAAAAAAAATTAAATTTCTAAGAAAATTCTTTAATTACCTAAATTGTCCTCAATTTTGGTTCCTTTAAAAAAAATTAGGAATAAACATGATACTCCTGAGAAAATTTATTTTACAATTTAAAGAGAGAAATTCGTAAGAAAGTACTTTTACTTGACTAAATTGACTATACATATATTAAACAATCATAACGTGCATAATTCACCAGTTTCCCCTCGACTAAAGTATATGTCGGGAAAATAACTAGCTATGGATTTCTTTTCCTATCAACCATCACTCTTTTTCTCTCAAGCCCTGCTCAAATTATTTATCTATTTTTATATTTACCAATTAATACACACATACGTTGCACGTGAGTCATTTGAAAATAAAGTATTACATATTGAATTAGTGAACCATTTTTCCAAAAGTTTAACCCCAGTAAAAATTGTTGGCTGGTTACTAAATTATGTATCCCACATCAGCAACAAAACTGATGCATTCACTTCAAAAGCAGATGTGTTCCGCAGTTTCGTTATTTTTATTTGAACCACCACGATAAAAAGCGAACAGTGGCTCTAATTATCTATGTAGTAGCTCAATTGTAATTTCAAAACATATATTTCTTACTTTTTCTATTTTTAGTAATTAATAAAGAGAAGCCATAAAAAAGGATGGGTAGCACTCGAGTTTAAGCTTAAGTAACACGATAATCTTAGTGAAGGATAAAATAATAAAGAAAAAATTCATAAAAAAATTCAAAAAAGAAGTCATCATTGAAAACAAATGCAGCCTAATAAATAGATTCTTATCTTATACATGATGTAATCATTTTTTTTTTTTTGCATATGTCCATTCTCAACACTAAGACCTTACAACACAACTAGCTTGATGACAAATACCAATCCTCCCAACTTCCAACAATTATGCTGGGTTGTTCAACCCCCATGAAGATTTTCTGAACGTCATCTATCTTTCCTATATATTATTGCAATCAATTTAGAATACAAAGCGCTTGAGAAGACTTATGCCCTCATTTTACATTTTTTCTAAGAATTTTTATTTATCCAATTGGAACACAAGACTTAATCTAATCACATTCTGCCACATTCCAATGTAACAACCCTACCATTCCAGTAATTACCTACCACTTGTTTATGTTTTTTCTATGAAAAAAAAATCGTATCATCATATTGTTTGTTATAATTTTTATTTAGTATTCTAAATGATGAGGTAGGAAAAATATAAAAAAAAATTAAAAATGATCATAGGTTTTCGTGCTTTTGCACGGGCGTCAGTACATCACCAATGGAAATTGAAATGTGTCAAGCAGATTTTGACAAGTCAATAGATTCAACAAATACCCAAAATTACATTTATTCTGAAATATCATCTATTATATTTTATTCATCTGTTTTTAAATATCAGTCGTTTAATATTTTTACACAGGGATTAATGAAGTTATTAAATAACTTTAATATGAGTAAAAAGTAATTGCACAAGACTAAAATACTCTTATTCAATACGTATTGAGAAAGAAAAGAATATGAAATACATTTAACCTCCACCTAATCTAATGCATTGAAAAGTTAAGGATAAATTTGAAAGAAAAAATATTAATTATGCTTTGGTTTCATAAAATGACAGATATTATAGAACAAAAAAAATTATATAAAACGATAGATATTTAGAAACGGAGGAAGTATCATTCAACACTATACTAAATGTTTTGTTTATATAATCTGACCGATATTGAAATCTCTAGAGTTTATATTGTTGTTACAATTACAAGGATTGCAAACCATACCATAAGACTGTAGGTATGCTAAAAAGAACAACTAACAAAAGAGAACCATATTAAAATCGATGTAGCCCATAAACATGGACGGAGCCAGGATCTTTACCTAAGGGGGGCCAAATGGTAGGGTAACCAGACTTTTGCCTTCAATAGAGAGTCACTTTTTAAGCTATCACTAATATTAAAATTTTTATTTGTGTAAAATCTATCAAAATTATTAATTTTACATGATACATTGAATATTTTTATTTGCGTAATATTATATAGTTTCAATAAATAATATTATTTACTTTCAAACTTCTTGAATGAATTAGTTGTAGAACACTGTTAGATTAATTCACCAAACAAAAAATAAGTTCAATACATTTTATTGCATAATAATTCGAGAGAAACTATAATTGATCATAATTTAAAAGATGTATAGTTATAATTTTGAAAACTTGAATCATATAAAAATAAAACATTTAAAGATGTGGCTAACATTATTTCAAGGGTATAAACACAATTTTTGAAACTTGAGATGGGGTTAGGGCCCCCTTGGGCATAACATGGCTCTGCCCATGCCCATGCCCGTGTCCATAAGCAACCAAAATATATTTTTACAATTCTATAAATTCATCAAATAATCAACAACGGAGTACTGACCCAAGAACATAAATCAAAAGAGGAAAAAGAAAGGTTAACAATATAAATAAAATTAAGATACACATACCATGATTGAATTCATAGAATGCACTTGTCCTACCACTAACAACATAACTAATCTAAATCATATAAGGAGACCCCAAAACTAAAAGACTAACACCAGTATGACCAAGGGATAGCAACCATATTACTCTATCAAATAAATAATATGGTTTGAAATGTACTAGGCAATGTCGAGATGCCCATTATGCACCCACTTGAGTGGGGAATCCTTGGCTTAAACATTTGTTTATTAGCAACTTGGTTGATGATCACCACTCGGGTGTGCTAATATATACTGACGAATCAGCCAATGACATTTTAAAATTGTGTGACCAAAACTCCTCCAACACCTAGAAAGTTGAAATCATCGAGATAAGACCTTCAATTTTATGATTTGACCAATTTTGATGAATTTTTTTTGTAAATAACTTTAATTTGGAAAACTAAATAAATAATTTCTCCATAAAAATATTGGATTAAGGTTCCCGATTGAGGTCTTCGTGCTATTTAACCCAATGGAATGAAAGTTCTTAATCAAAAGATACATAATAAAGAGGGAAAAAAAAGTCTAAGAAAATATTATGGATATGATGTCTTCTCAACAGGTGATTTACATTTACAGTGTTTTGAGCATAAAAATCCCACTTAATCGCCAGAGGAGATAAAAGAGGGTGAAAAAAATTGTACGAGAATCAAAATTTAAAAATAACATATAAAAGCGATCTCTGATGTCTTTGTTAGAAAAACATGGTACTCTGCAATCAGATTATCCAAAACTCTTGATAAAGGTCTTATCTAACAAGAGAATAACTTTATATTTGAGTGCATAGGACAAGAAAAACCAGGGTAAGGTAAAGCACCCAAGTCAACAAGTATTACACACAAATATAATGAATACCGCCAGCAGAAAAGTAATTAACAAAAAAAAAAAAAACCAAGGGGAAGACAAGGTAAACAAAGAAACCATTATATGCCCGAAAGTTACAATGTTGAAGAACTCATAGGTAACGATAGTCATGTTGTAATTTTATGTGGCAAAAAAAAAAGAAAAATGATTTTCGGATAAGGTGAAAATATAAAGGGGAAATCAAGACTGCCTGCAGCAAGCACCAAAATAGCAAAGAAGTTATGAGTAGCTAAACCTTCACGATATTCAGCCGAGTAAGTTTTAAATTCTGTGGCATCCAATTGGATACCTGGCATACGTGCTGCATAGATGTAGTTTGGGAAAGAAAATTAGTTAGATAATAAAACTACTTGATCAGGTTATACAACTTAAGAAAATACATCATGCACAAAAACTACTCAATAGTACCATAGAAAAACTATCCTCATGAGACTCGTGATGAGAGGGAGAAAAATCTAATCTACAGTTCCTGTTATCAATTCAGAAGCATTGCGGTAATACAAGGGCTAAGATTAAAAGAAAAATGGAAATGAAAGTATGAAGCTAAGGATTACTTTTGGAGAGATAGAGAATCAAAGGAGTCTTCTTGATAAAAGGTCTTTGAATTAGAATAGAAGATGAGAATGGAAGGACAAAAGACAATGGAGGATATTGGTGAATGCCTTTTCACTTCTTAACCCCATTCCTTATTGAATGTGATATATCTCAATGTTATCAGAATCGGATCAATGTTATTAGAATCGGATCGGACATCGAATCGACAGAGAGACTGGGTCAATGATTTATTGATCTAACAATTGGGTCAACTGGTTGGACCTGTCGTATAATAAAAAAATTATAAAATAAAATAATTTAATTAAAAAATATAAAATATATTCACAATATATACATTGTGTTTTATTAATTAGTGTCTGTATACTAGCTAGTGAATTACTTTTTTTTTTGGAGTAGCTAGTGAGTTAGTGAAGGGTTCAGCTCCTCTGCGGTTGGAGAGTTACCGCATAACATGTGGTTTAATAAAACGCCACCGTTTTACGGCATTTTGGAATTTTTTTTTTTGAAAATGCTACACCAAAAACGGCACCGTTTTGGTCCTCCCAGATCAGACCCAACATCGATCACAAAACCCCTGTATCTGTGTTCCTCACAACCCAGCAACAAACATGGTCACCGCCATCGCCACCAATCTCTCATCTCTACCAATCTCTCATTTCTATCACCACCCCTTGACAAACGCTACCCTCTCTTCAAAACCCCATCTCTCAAACCCTTTTCTGTATTCCCCATAACCCCCAAAATCATTCTTTGTTTTGCACACCCATCTCTCATGTGTTATTTGTATTTTAAATTATGTCTTAATAAATTCGTGAAATGTACCGAAAATCTGAAACTGAATACTTTTACATTTTCATTGATGTTCATTTTTGAGAGAAAATTAAAAGGAAATAATTGGTGAGATAAATGTAGCTCTGCAACTAAAGGCTGACCAAATTTTTGGAGTTTCAGAAGGTAGCCTCCTCACATGTGATAACTTATCATTTTTGCATTTTAGATTTGTTTTGTGGTTTGGATTTGTCTTTTGTTCAATTTCTAGTTTGGAATGGCACACCTGCCTTGGCAGCATAACCAAGTGCAGCCACCACCCCAGAATCCGGCATGGCTATCACAACATCTCAATCAACAGGTGCCTCAATAGCTAGAATTTCCCAAAAAGCATGCCTAGACTTGTACACAGACCTCCTAAAAACCACTGAATTAGGCAAAGCAAAGTATATATGCTCAAACAGAGAATGATTTTGGGAGGGTTATGGGGAAGACAAAATAGGGTTTGAGAGATGGGGCTTTGAAGAGAGGGTAGGGTTTGTCAAGAGGTGGTGATAGAGATGAGAGAATAGTGGCGATGGTGGTGACCATGGTTGCTGCTGGGTTATTAGAGGAGAAAAATGTGTATTCGTCTAAACCTGTCTCTTTTGGACCAGGGATGAACTATACATATTGGACAGTGGACGTATACGAAAATACCCGTATAAATTCATACGGGAATGAAGGCAGGGATGGACTTACCCTTACCCGCGCCCCTCCCCTCCCCTCCGCTACTCGTTATATATATATATATATATATATATATATATATATATATATATATATATATATATATATATATATATATACTGTAACTACCGATCTAGAAATATGATAATAAAACTAACAAGTGGTATTGTTATGTGATAATTTTATCAACTTTTTTCTCTGATTATTTTTTTTTGCTAATTGTGCTCATTGATTGAAACTGTTAAAAGTTTAGATTGACCATGCTCTAAAAACAGATAAGAGAGAGTAAGATAGTTTTGTATTTCATTGTGGATAGAAATATTGTGAATGGAGGTTGATGAGTTTCTCTGCTAGAATGAACTAAGAAATGAGAATAATTATTAAATTAGCGAAATTTTTAATTTTCATCTTTTAACATTTTATGGCTGTAATATGAATTGTAATAGCAAAAATTCTTTTAGGAAACTTCAAGTGTAGTGCTATCGTTTTCTTAGTTCAATTTTATTTTCCTTTTATTCCTTTCTCTCTAATGGTTATGTTTCTCTTTTTGTGGTTCAATGACACATTAAATAAAATACTATATTGTTTTAGCTTTTATAATTTGCAATATAGATTATTTAGAATGCTGTTGGATTATTTAAAATATTAGATTTATTTAGAATTTTGGATTATACTACTTGGGGTTGGGGTTGGGGTTGGGGTTGGGCTTAAGCGGGTACGGGGGAAGAGGAGACAGGGATGAGAATTAGAAATTTACCTACGGACGGGGATGGAGATAAAAATTATACCCGTAACAAGGGTGGATCGAAAATGGAAGAAATTTTTTTAAGCAGGTACGAAAATAAAGATTACACTCCCCGTTCTCACTTCGATCCACTAACATCCCTAAACACAAATACAGGGGTTTTGTGAACGTTGTTGGGTCTGATCTGGGAGGATCAAAATGGTGCCGATTTTGGTGTAGAATTTTCAAAAAAAAAAAAAAATCTAAAATACTATAAAACGGTGACGTTTTATTAAATCATGTGTTATGCGATAACTCTCTAACCGCATAGGAGCCGGACCCGTTACTGACTGTGTATACGCAGAAGGTCAAAGCCACCAAAAAGAAAGAGAGAGAATAGACAACTCTGTACACAAAAGTAGAAAGCCACCAAAAAAAATCAAAGAGAGAGAATAGACAACTCCTTAACACTGTCATATGTTGACGCTCTCTCCCCCCTCTGCAAAACCCCATTCATGGCTATAAAGTTAACTAAACAGTAGAAGACGACCGATCGAGATCCACACACACAGAGAAAGGCTTGCTCAACAGGAGATCGAGACCGATTGAAGAAATCTGAAGAAGACGACCGAAGAGATCTCTCCTCATGTGAAGGTTGAAATGCGTCTGGATTGTGGAGATCAGTGGAGAAGACATTGAGACCGGAGTGATATGGATCTCATTTATGGGAAAATTGCCCAAAAAAGGTTTTTAATTTTTTTAATCAATTAAAATTCGAACCGTCCGGTTTTAAAATTCCACCCGGTTCACTGGTTGTTTTTCAAAATCGGCCGGTTTTTCGGTTTACACCCGGTTCATTTGCTTAAGCGATCCAATAGTAAACTAGACTGGCTGAGGTCCGGGTCTATCAGTTCAATTGACCGGTCTGGTCCAATTTTGATAACACTAGATATATCAGTTACAAAAGTGAGCAATTGGGTAACACAATTACCTTTTTCCAATTTTTTGAAAGGTAGAAGAGAAACGTTTTTCATGCTAAATCACTTTTTGGAGTAGTATAGACTTTTAGGAGGAATACAAAGATACTAATATAAAATGTCGACAAGCCCACCCCATCTGCCTCTTGTTCTCTGCTACCAATAAATATCTTATATACACTCAATGTAGCAGTTACAATTTGGGTCCTTTTCACATGCTCATAATTAATTTGTGGCTTTTGAGTTCTATTGATGCATATTAACATCGTAGTTTTGACATATTTACACATTGTAGTAGGGAATGAGATTTTCAGTGTCATTGAATTTCTGACAGATAGAACAATAGAGCTTGGTGGGGAAGGAGATTTGCAAATGTAGTTGGAGTATGATCTTTGTTCCGCCCAAGCATATCATGCAAAATCACTCTATATTTGCATTGTGACTAATGATGCTATCTCCATGCAATCTATTAATCTCTGAAGGAGTGGTATTGTGATGGGTTGTCCAATGATTTTGGGAGGAATTTGCATTTTTTTGAATAACATGCCTACTTTAGTACTTTGTTGTTTATCTATTTTCTATGACATTTTTTTTTTTTTGGCTACTTTACCTACTGTATTCTGCAAGCCCTCAAACTCGAGACACTGTGTATTGATCACCTATCTTCATGTTTTCCAGGCATCTTAATTATCTCACAAAGAAATACTTGAAAGAAAGATCATGTGAGGAACTTACTTTGGGTGATTACTTCCAACAAAGATAGGAATGTTGTTGAGCAGCGTTGCTTCGACATCGTCGAATTAACTTTCTGAATTATGACTCTGTTCAATTATTTTATACTTTTTGCAAATTTATAATTTTTTTAACTAAAATTGTAACATTTGGATTTTTTTTCTTGATATTGGGAAAAGAGATATTTGTTTAAGAAGGCTACGCTAAAAAATGGTATTATGGATAAGTTCTATATTTCACATTGATGGAAGTTGTTTAGGGTGCAATTGTTCGCTTGTTAATCCGTCTTGAAATATGTTTTTGTTTTTCTCATTTTCCAATCAACTTTTTTCATAGCCTTCTTGTTGTCATTTTACCATCCAAGTTGGTGGATTTCATTGTTGTTTGTTGTTTTTTTAAAAAGTGACACACTTGTTAGTCCGTCTTGAATTATGTTTTTTGTTTTTCTTATTTTCCAATCAACTTTTTTCATAGCTTCTTGTTGGCATTTTACCATCCAAGTTGGTGGATTTCATTCTTGTTTGTTGTTTCTTAAAAAAGTGACACACTTGTTAGTCCGTCTTGAATTATGTTTTTTGTTTTTCTCATTTTCCAATCAACTTTTTTCATAGCTTCTTGTTGCCATTTTACCATCCAAGTTGGTGGATTTCATTATTGTTTGTTGTTTCTTAAAAAAGTGACACACTTGTTAGTCCGTCTTGAAATATGTTTTTTGTTTTTCTCATTTTCCAATCAACTTTTTTCATAGCTTCTTGTTGGCATTTTACCATCCAAGTTGGTGGATTTCATTATTGTTTGTTGTTTGTTAAAAAAGTGACACACTTGTTAGTCCGTCTTGAAATATGTTTTTTGTTTTTCTCATTTTCCTATCAACTTTTTTCATAGCTTCTTGTTGCCATTTTACCATCCAAGTTGGTGGATTTCATTATTGTTTGTTGTTTCTTAAAAAAGTGACACACTTGTTAGTCTGTCTTGAAATATGTTTTTTGTTTTTCTCATTTTCCAATCAACTTTTTTCATAGCTTCTTGTTGTCATTTTACCATCCAAGTTGGTGGATTTCATTATTGTTTGTTGTTTCTTAACAAAGTGACAGTGTCTCTTAGCTCCCATGGTTACCTGTCTTGGTTTGGCTTGTCTTGCTTCATTAACTAAATAACAATTTTCCCTAGCTTGCCCTTAAATGGGTGGATTTTCACGTGCTCCCAAGCTTAAGAAAAGTTATCATGTTGTAACTTAGAACAAATTTCAAGGTCGTTTCCTCAAGAAAATCTTTGGTAATCAAAGATGATTGAAGAAAATAAAAATAAAAAGTTCAGTGAAATTGAGAGTTTTGGAAATTAACTAATTTAAGGATAAATTCAATAAAAGGAAGAACCAGAAAATTTTCGGATTTCTTCCCACCTAGGAACATAAATTTATACACTAATTCTATAACTTATCCAAGTTCGTAATCAAACTCTCTCGGATAGATGATGTTCAGTAAAAATCTTAATATGCAAAAGTAGTGATTATGGTGATTGATGAGTCAAGCCCAAGGGCCCAACTCATGTTATAAACCCAAGGGCCCAACTCCAAGAGATCTAAGTAGCCAAACTCAAAAGAGTCTACACCAGAACAAGCTCACCAAGGTCAAGGAGCTACATCAGAAGGGAGCAAGCAAGGTCATCCAAAATCATATCCTCACCGCCTTGGAGATGCTCAACACCCCACCTCATCCTTTAACCGAATTTCATGGAGAGCACGTAACTGTCTCGCACGTTGAGAAGAGCTCGTCAGATCAAACAAATTAGCTAACTACTTACTAATATCTTGCTCAAACCTGTTAGGAGGGCAGCTATAAATTGTAAGCCCCACCAACACTTGGGGGCAGATCTCACTCTATTGAGCACGACTCTTTTCTCTCTCTCTAAGCTTGTACTCTCTGCTCCCTACACTCATGAGCTAATAAAGTACCAGGTGACCAAGGTCATTCAAAAGTGGACGTAGGTCACGTTGACCGAACTTCTATAAATCTCGTATCCTCCAACTCTCTTTACTTTTAATTATTGCATTTATTACTCACACTTGACGGGTGGTGTGCAAAACCATTTTGTGCATCATCAGTGATAAACAAGTTGATGGAAAACTAGGTATCCAATTGATTGCAGGACTCCAATTATTATCTGTACCAAAACTAATTGTATACAAATAGTAATGGATATGGCCAATCAATTTGGTTTTTGGAAAGCAATTATTTAATCAGTAATTCATATCATAGTGAAAACCCTAAGTTAGAATATAAACCCTTGTTCATAGGTTAAGAACTCCTCCTCCAATGATTCAAAAAGGAAACTACTCACTCATGATGATTAAATTAAAGCAAGTATTGAAAAAGACATAATTGAATTCAAAGAAAAAAGATTGACTGAAAAGTAAATAAGAACTTGAATGTAAAAGTGCATTGTATTGACATAACTATAACAACATCAATTACACTGAATTGAATAGACTAAAATTTAAGAACAATACTCTTAAACCAAAGATAAAGGAATAAAACTAAAGTATGATTGCTAGAGAAACTAAGAAAAGCACTAGAGAAGAGTTGCAGAGAAGAAGAAAGAGAGGCAGTTCAGCGATCCTCTATTCCTCCTCCAAAGCCTTCTATTTATGGTGTGTGGAAGGAAGATCTTCAGTATCTTCGTGCATATCTTCTCCTAAAATATCTCCATTTTCTATTCATAGAGAATTCTCAAAAGATTTGGCAAAATCAAACTTAAATTAGAGTTTTTAGTCAAATTTGTTGTTGCCCTACTAATTGAACATTGATACCTACTAGTAGAACCACATTTTTTTAAACAACCTTCCAGTATAACATTGATCAACTATCGGTAAAACATATTCTAGAGAGTTATGCAACTGGTAGAAACACCTTCTACCTACCAGTAGAACCTATTCCAGAAAGCCTTTCTTTTGGTATAACCTAACTTCTCCTACAGGTAGCTTACACATTGTATTTTTTTCTACCAGTAGATTCTTCATTTTAGCACACTCCTACCGATACAACTTATATTTTATGAATTTCTTCTCTAAGGCCTTAGACTTCACTTCTAATGGATCTTCCTCAACTTTAACTCGTCCAAAACTCTTATCATGATGCTCCACATCTGCCTTTACATCTAAACTACCTGAAAACACAAAATCAACGCATAAATTGCAAAACATGTTGAACAAAAGAAGTTAGAGGGTCACCACAAACAAGAACTACTCTTACACAAATGGGATGTTAGGCTGGTATCAACACTTACTAATAGGCCATTATGTAAGATCCCGTACTATAATTAAATAATAATAATAATCATATTAATATTTCTCTTAGGATGAATAAAAGGATTATAGAAACCTCGAATCATTGTTAAAATATTGATCATGAAGTTTGAGTTTCGGACGAATTGACTTTTGGGTTAAACTTAGTTTTGAAGGTTTTTTAAGCTTGAGAATAGCGATTAGGTAGGTTTCTAACTATTTTTAGGTCAAAATAAGGTTTTCATTGGATCTGGAAGATCGAGAAAACTTGGGAAAGGTAATATAAGGTGTATTAGAAGTTAGAAAGAATTTCGGAGTTAAACTGAATTGTAGAAAGAATTCAGGTAGGAAGGAATTTGACACTAACTTAGTATTTTAGTCATAACCTTGTAATCTGAACTCCAATAAAGCTGACATTTGGACAGTAGAAACTAGACTTCAAGGGTTACAAAAGTGTATTTCACGAACATTTCCTGAATTGACTTCTAAATAGGTGAAAACTGTTTCTAAAGTTGGAACAGAAAGTTGTCACCGTCCGAATGCTCCTAGCACTGTCCGAACAGTACTCCTTACTCAAAAATTTTACTTTTCATAAAACAAAAATTGTGACTTTGACCCATCCGAATGCCCAAGGACCGTTCGGACGCTACATTAAAAATGGCCCCGCTCAGTTTTAGAATTTTCTCCGTTTTTCACCCTATAAATACCATAAAGACGTCTCTTTAGCCATGTTTCATTAGTTTTCACCCCTAGACAACCTTAGAGAGCAAGAGAGGAGATGAGAAACACAATATTGAAGGGCAATTCTCATGTTGGAACGAATCAAACACACTAGTTTTACCCACAAACTACAGAATCAAGGTAGGAAATTCTTCTCAAGTTCTTTTATTGAGGCTTAGGGTATTACATATGTATGTTTTCAATATTCTTGATAGTTATATGATAAATACTTATGAGTTCTTGATTTCTTTATTATTGAAACATAGTTTTGAATAAAATACATATTTGGGTTCAAGAAACATTGTTCTTGAATTTCAAAACCCTAGTTTTGCTAAATACATGTTTGGTTATAAAAAATACATGGATTCTTGATTTCTAAATTCTTAACTATGATTAAATTTGGTTTTCAATCAACTACTTGTTCTTGTTCCAAGAAATTATGATTTTTGGCAAAACTTTAGAATTTTGAATATCAAAATTGTTAAGGTTTTCTTGATATGATATCTTGCATATTTTAATTCCTTTATTACTGTAGTATATTAAGAATTATGCAATTGTAATACTTGAATTGTTAATGAAAATTGTCATTGGTTAAGATTGTGGTTGTTGAGAAAGTTGTGATTTCATCTTTTGTATGATTTGTTGTGACGGACTTGAATTGCCTTCGAGAGCTGTCATAGAGTGTTAAAGGTAATCTATCCCAGTGGGAGTGAGATGGTTGCCTAACACCTGTGAGAGCAACCACTATTGTTCACGTAGATTCGAGGCTGAGGGATGGTATACCTTTCCTTGGAAGGATTCATCAATGCCGTGGGAGACGGTATACGCCCTTCCTGAAGAGGTTTGTGATTTGTCCATGCGGGGATGATTGAGATTGTGTGGTTTGTGATGGGTGAATGAGGTAGAATCGTTGTGTAGATCCTGATAAGAAGCAACTAACATGCATGAGAATGGGGATGAATCAACATACATGAGAATATGAGATGATGCTACTGAGTTATATATTGAATGCTTTACTTTTTGCATGTTTATCCTTTCATTGATTTACTGTATTTTGTATACTTGAGATCATTACAATTGTCATGGTTTTACTCTAAAAAATTTATATATACTATTTTCAAAAGGGGCTTGCTTTTTTTATTACTACTTTAAACCTGTGTTGGAATTTGAGAGGAATTTCCTACGGGCTTTTGCTCACCCTCTATAACACATTACAGATTTTGGTAGCGAGGAGGATGTCAAGTTAGATGAGTAGGTTGACCTCGAGAATGGAAAGGGTAAGTATGAGGATATTGAAGTGGAGGTTTAGAGATGTTTCATCTTAGTCTAGATTATTTTATTTGAGAGATTTCTATGACATAATGTTTTAGCTAGTTTAATTCTTCTGCTGCTAGATACTATTTTGGTTTTGAATTGTAAGTTGGAGAAGTTACAATATTTTATTGACTTTAGTATTTATTCTTTATCAGATGGATGATTGGTGGTTTTAATGGTTATTATTAGTTACTCTCATGATTAGATGATTTCTAGATGATAATGTCTTTTAGGGTAGATTTGGGGCGTTAACGTTCGTAGCGATGTTTCAACTAAATATGAGATGGTTGCAGGTGTGCATCGAACTGGCATTATGCATCTATGATGTTGGCCTATGTCAATTAGATAAAAGATAATTTTACATTATTTAATCAAATGCTATTATACGGGCTTGATGACTTTGTGATCTTCTGTAAGAAGTTTTTCATTTAGCTTGTGTGAATTTCTCTTACAAAGAAATTCAAAGTAGGCGACAAATAAGTTCTTGTAGATTATTTTTGTTGTGTTGGATGTATGTTATGCACTTGTTACGGTGACATAACAAGGCTAAGGGCTTCAATGTTTAATGAATTTCTCTAGCATCTATGTTGGTGGCGTCTTCATTGGTAGGCCAAAGAATAGTTTTTATTCATGAATTCTCTTGTGGTTTGCAAACTGTAGAAGGATCACAATTATTGTACAACACCTTTTGATCCGCTTATTCCCTTTTCTTTGGTTGTATGTTCGTACTTTAGAATACGATAATGCAAATGTTGTTTTCTCTTGTCAAGAGCAAAGGTGCATGAGTCAATGTACTTCCGGGCCTCATTGCTTCAAGTCATTATTTGACATGGTATAAGCCACTGAACCATTCAGAAATCTCTTGCTCATGTGGGGTGTTTTAATACTCTTTTAGTAATGATGTAAGGGATATACTTCACTCTACAAACCCATCAATCTTATATTTTGTGTTGTTGATTTGATATTTTTATAATCATAAGATGAGTTTCATTCAGACACGGGAAATATATATGATGCTTGAGAATATGATAAAGGTTAAAGATCAAGAGCGATGTACGTAACACGAAATAGTTATTGCTTGACTTGGACATGAAAGGAAAACAAATGGAATTCTCGCTACACATTGAAAGATCCTTCACCAAAAAATAACAGAATTTCAATGAGAATAGCTCTCTCGCTTGATTGCTTAATATACATTTTACATTATTCACTCAACGATAAACCTGCCTACTTAAAAAGTTGAGCAAAGTTCATTGGACTACTTAAGGGGTGTCATGAAAAATATAACATTTTCACTTTTGGTCCTTAACTTGTATTGTACCTTCTTTCTGTCTTTTTTTTTTTTTTTAGTTTTTGTTGTTTTTAATGGAAAATAAACTAGATCTTGAGACACATATTCAAAATTTTCATTCTTCAACAAATAATCTACAAAATAAGAAGTTCAATTAAAACTATAATTGATAACAATTCACGTGCAACACATGTGTACACCAACTAATTAATTAATAAGGAAAGATAAGCTTGTTGCTTTTGCTTTCCTTATTGTCATATGGGTACACCATCACAGACAGAACCTGCGTAACCCTTAAGGTTTTCAAAATTTCATATTTTTCTCATAAACAAAACTATATACATCTATAATAATAAGATAGAGTCCATTTTGAATCTTCAAAGTTGGGAAAGCAAAAGGACGGCTCAGATTTCATCTGCTTTTATTTTAATGGTTCACATTCCATCCAATTTAATCCAATGGCCTATAATTCATCTATTTTGATCAAATGGCCCACAATTCGTCCCAAAATCCCACCCAAAAATTAAACCCATAACAAAAAAAAACCCCAAAATCTCCGACACACATAACTCACAACCCCCGCTGAATTATTTACCAAACTACCGTTCTTTTTAAACAATTTTGTTAAACTATGATAGTTTTTAAAAGCGG